>CP139507.1:244516696-245074196 GCA_021014915.2 Artemisia tridentata subsp. tridentata | reverse complement strand
GTTCTAGCCGTATAACATAAAATCCAAAATCGTTCATCCGCTCGTTCTATATTCGATCTGGTATTTTTCTAAGCTTCTACTGATCATATACGACGTATAAAAAAATGATAAACTCAGGCCATGCATCTTATATAAATCGTATGATAATTTTTGTGTTTAAAACCCTAATATCAAAATTAATCTATACATCCTGTATGCGATTTTTCCAGGCCTGGTTATTTATTTTCGTAGCTTCCATAATCACCACATAACATCACAAAAATGTTCCTTCAAATTGTTGAGGCCTAAAAACATGTATGTCGAATTTAATTTAAAACCGGATTTAAGAAATAAAAAGAGAAATTATGGAAAAACCCTAAGAACTAATCGACCTAGGGTTTATTGTGCTTAGATCTGGAAAATTAATGTGTGTAAATGATGTGGTTATGATGATTTAATGATTGTAGGAAATAACCTTCTTGATTGTGTGGATCTATTCGGGTGGTCTTGGATCTTGAAAGATCAAGAAACCCATTTGAGTTAGTTGGTAGAGAGAAGTTTTAGAGAGAGAGGGAACTATGTGAAAATCTGGAAATTAGATTAATTGTGACAAGAGTTCCACCCTTCCCTTGTGTGGGAAGGGTTATATATATAGTCCTAATATTTGTGCCCCTAGTGGGCTGTGGAGTGAGCTGACAGTGGGGAAAGCCCCGACCCACTCCACGAATATATATTACTACACTAATAATACTGATAATACTAATACTACTAAACGAATATGTATAAGCCTACGAGCTATATAAATGCTAATTAGATACTCGGGGTGACCGAACCTTCATATGAATATTTATATTCCTAACAATCTCCCCCTAAGGGAGGTCACCCCGGAAATAATAATTTGAATTCTAGCATTCTTTCTTCTGAACTTGTCTTCATAGCTCGTAGTCTTTGATTCTTCAATGTCTTAAGTCTTTGTGCCTTCAGCAGTAATGATTTGATGACTGATTGATTGTCTTGGATGATCTTTGAGTATTCTTCGACTTTATCATCCAACATTTGTTTCCAAGTCATCTTTCAGCAGTATGTTTCCATGTGATGTGTAAATCTTTGAGCCGACATGCTCACACTATTTGGTGTCATGATCTTTAGCATCAGAGTTTGCAGAAGCCGTGTAAAAGGTCTTTTAGGTTGATCATGACTTTATTGAATAACAATGATGATGTAGTGTGAACATGTGGTAGAGGATTGGCATCTTTACTGCAACCAGCTACAACCGCATTCAGCTGCAACTTCAATCAGCTACAACCGCAAATAGCTGCAACAGCAATCAGCTTCAATCGCCAGAAGTTCCTGCATACGACAGTTAGCAATAAAACGTCCGGTACTTACAGGTTCGGACTTCGAGATTGTTAACAGCATAGTGTGAAAACTCTCTCTAATCCTTACCAAGACCGTTCCTAATCGAAAACCCACAGAGGGTTTTTTAAGATCGAACCGTAGCACATCAACGATTAGGTGAGTCGCTGGAGATCACTCCACGACTGTAGACCGTTTGAAACCGCCGCGACCACTAAGCGTAATCCATAAAGAATTACCGAAGTGACCTGCTTTCAGGGCTGCTTGATGTTGACCCTGGCAGGAATTTCCATTCAATCATTGAGAATTACATTTGTAAATTCCCTCATGAATGTTCTGGCAGATTGCTAAGATCTGCGTAGGACTCATAAGTTTACAACTGGTGTCCTTAATGTTGAACAACCAGTGTAGAAATAATTCGTGTCCCTATGAGATCTTCTTATGCATCTCGTGGCTCTAGACTCTATTGTGCATTTTGATTTAGTGAGCGGAGGCTGGAGAGAACTGCCACCTTTTCAATATCATCTAACTCGGAGTGAGAGAGACGATAGGAATGTATTGAACTCCGTGACAATTGAAACAAGAATCCTTTGAGGGACCTTGAGTGGCTAGGGAGGGTTGTGCAGCGTATCACTGGGTCCATGATACTTTGTCTTCAATGTCAGCAATCAACTAAGTGATTCTGACAGCATATGTATTGACCCGGTTTCTGCCTAAGTTGTAAGGAGGGCTATTTCTTTTCACCCTTTATCTTTACAATTCTTTTTCATTCTTCAACCCCTTCAGTGCTTACCGAGACTTCATTACTAGTACCTTGTTGGGTTTGTTCCAGTACTAGCTCCATCTCAGTCGGCACTCTTCCCTTAATCACACTTTTCTCCTTTTTAATCATACCTAAGGACTTCTACACTAACTAGTGGATTGTCCCTGGGTAGATCCCTCCGGCTCTGGCGGGATCGTGGGAACTTGAGCCTAA
Source organism: Artemisia tridentata subsp. tridentata (assembly GCA_021014915.2). Lineage (NCBI taxonomy): Eukaryota > Viridiplantae > Streptophyta > Magnoliopsida > Asterales > Asteraceae > Artemisia > Artemisia tridentata. The sequence goes on along the minus strand of CP139507.1, from coordinate 245,071,885 downwards.
CCTAACCATCCTTATAACTCCATGAATTAATTAAAATGGTCGGTCTTTGGTGTACTTCCACGATTGCCATAAACCAAATCTTTGAAAAATCTCTCAAAGTGTTCATGATTCTGAAACACATTTTTGCAAACACTTGAGAGTTTTATATTTTTCAAATGCTCCCCCTCAACATGTGCTCAAATGATTGTTTTATAAATTTGCACATGTCAGGTGAAGCTCGCACTTTTGAATTGATTGATTTTCCAAGAACATGATCATCGCGAGACACGCTTACATCACTAGTAAACTAGCTTGAAATTATTACCCGTCCAGATCACATTCAAGGAAGATCGCTCGAAATCGGTACATTCTACTCAGACACGTCCTTTGCGAGAAACGCTTACATCACCAGATAAACTGGCTTGAAATTATTACCCGTCCAGGACATGTCCTTTCGACTACTGACTTTAGCTATCGTCAATTCATTGGTGAAGTCTGAGCCTTGCTCATGCTATGCCAAATCCTTTTTGTTCATTCGCTCCCCCTCAATATGTGCATCGATATACGAAAGAGTTTAGCACATATGGGAGAGCCTAACGTTTAAGTTCAAAACATCACATTTTCATCAGGTTTCATATTTAAATCACATTCTCTCCCCCGATCAAAAATTTCAAACCTTTTGAGATTTGTGATCCCAATTGATTTAAATAATTTAGAAAACATGGGAGAAAATGTGGTCAGGTTTAACATGTTCTGATGATGAAACATATTTTGCTCCCCCTTAATCTAAGAGGGAGATTCACTGCTCATTTTGCACAAGTCGACTTTGATGATGGTGTTGTTGTTGTTGTTGTTGCTACTGCCGTTGTTGTTGTCGTGGTGAATTTCGAGCCAATCAATAGAATTTGAACGTCTGATTAAATGGTTAGAATGGGAACTGGCACATTCATTTTGGCTATGGAATCTGCATAAGAATATCAACACAGATATACATACATACAGATACACTATTCCTTAATAGCTACCCTTCAGCAGCTTGCCACATTATAATACCAAGTTCATCTTATAATCAAACCATAATCAGGAACTACGTCAAACCACTATCTAGCATGAAGAACAAATAGCAATCATGCACATGGCAATTCACACGGATTTCAATATTCAATTCAGGATCTTAGGAACATGATTCTAACATAATAGCAATCTACCTAAGCGAATCCTGAGAACATATGCACAATATCAACAACCATTGAGCAGCAGAGACAAACAACATTTGAAACTCATTTATTTAGATCATACAAATGCCAGAGGAGTATTCAAAAACATCAAACACAACTGGTTTTCTAACTTCTTTTAGGTTTTGAGTCTTAAAGCATTTTGGGGATTATACGAGGATTCCAAAGTAACACAAATGAACCTTCTAGATACATAAAGCTAGGAAACTATAAGCAAATTGCACATAATGTCCTAAACTTTCTAGCAACTAACACACTTGGTCATTTGATATATTTAAGCAAGATCCTCTTCAACTAATTCCCCATTAACTACAAAACCATTTCTAACAAGTATGATTTAACCAATAAGTCCGTTTGATGATATAAAATTTGAATTCACTCTCCCCCTCAATCAATGACCCGTATTCTAGTTGAACCTCAACTAAAATCACGCTTAACCCCACAACTCATCAAACAAGAACTGTCGTGAGGTTTTGTAGTCGTTGATTGAGTGACAAATTTTATGCATAATCCAAGTTTAAACAAATTTCATACAACACATATTCACCAAGTGTCTCACAAATAATTTTCAGAAGAATCATAGAATGAAAACTATTTGTATGCAAAGAAGACTTCTCTTCTTTTTTCAAGAAATGATGCACTGAAACGTACATCAGATCGAAGAAACATGGATATAAAGTAATCCATGCCCAGGTGAACATCACCCAGTTGTAGGAACAGCCGTCTTTTAGGCGACGTGCTTTCCCCAGTTTGAAGCGCGGGTTGCTATCTAAAGTAATAGCAAGCCATTTAGACATGTTTTAACAATTCATTTTAACTTCTGCTCGAGCTTCATTTAAAGACCCGTGCCATTATTGAATGACATTTCTAAGTCCGTAAATGTTATCGATAAACAGAAGACATGCCTAGGTGAAACTATTTTTGGTATTTTCTAATTTTTTAATTTTTATGGGTTTTTCTGATTTTAAGTTTCTCTATATACAATTAGCAAGATTTTCTATATATCTATTTACAAGATGGTATAAGATATGAACAAGTATATATATACAAGGATACGAACCAGAAACCATTACTCCTCAGCATTCTGAATCTTCTCCGCATTCATCACTTGACTTGCTGAAGAGCAATGTGAGCACTTTCAATCAGGGAATGATTCTGGCTCAACACTCTCCCCTAATTAGTGCTCTCCCCCAATCTGACAACCTCTGACGATCACCCATAATAGGAAGAAGACTTTGGATGAACGCCCGAAATATGAAGAAGTCTTTTGATAACCAAATGCATGCCGTCTTTAATCTTCTAACACTCCCGTCCTAGAGTGACTCCGTCAAAAACCTTAGGCAACTTTTCGGTAGTTTAAGTTGAGCCTCAACTGAAATCTAGCTTAACCTCACAACTCATCAAACAAGAACTGTCATGAGATTAGGTTAACATCAAGTTGGACTTAACCTTCAACTACGGAACAACTTGAACCTAACTTAACTCCACAACTCATCAAACAAGAACTGTCATGGGATTAAGTTAAATATCAAGTTGTAAGAAAAGAGCTCAACATTCTTGAATGTAGAGAAGACTGAAGACTCGACCTTCTTCAAGATTGCCCAATGTGGAGGAATAGAATACCAATCATCTTCATCTCACCAAATGTCTTCCAGTAACCTTACATATAACCCATCAGCCCGCAGCATACACATGAGAAGATAACTCCCAACAGAGAATGTAGAGGAGACTGACGACTCGACCTTCTTCAGTCTTTAGTATAACACCAAAGTAACAAGTTGAACCACTGATCATCTATAGAATGTATCCATATTTGGATATTGAGCCCTGATCACGTGAACCTGTTGTGCGTCCTTGATGTACACATTCTCTCTCCCCTGATGGTTACGATTAATCAGCACATAACGTAGCAGTGAAACGATAATACCAAGGTAACAAGTTGAACCACTGATCATCTACAGTATTTATCCATTCTGGATATTAAGCCCTGATCACGTGAACCTGTTGTGCGTCCTTGGTGTACACATTTCTCTCCCCCATGATGTTTACGATTAATCGGAATCATCATCATGATGTGTACATGTAGCCTGATGACGTGTACTTGAAGCATTGACTAGAAACCCATTGATGCTGATTAGACCAACCCGTGAGACTTTGTCGATTAGCATTCCATGACCATGTTCTTCAACACCTTGATAGACGGAAGAAGTAGTGTTGGAGAAACATGGTTTGCACGACTCCTGAACTGACGTATTCAGGAGTCGTATGACCATTTCTCAATCATCAACCAACATGTAGATTAATATTCACCCTTTCCCCCCCTCAAAAATTGCATATGCCTGGCAACTGCAACTTTTTGATGATTGAACTTGTGAATATGAATACCATCAACGATAAGTGGCTCCGCTTGACGGTTCTTGAATACTGACATGTTATTTATTCACTCTTTCCCCCCCCCTCAAAAATTGCATATTCCTGTCAACTGCAATTTTTGGTTGAATACGTGAATCAAAGAATACTCCAATATGCGCCGATCCACTTGAAGATGGAATAAGCACGGAAAGAGCATGAATCTTGTTGATGAGAATGGCCATTAATAAGAAGACTCCTCTTCTTTTGAAGATAAAGTGCACTCAAGCGTACACTTTTCTTTTCTTTGAAGAACGAGGCCTGAACTGAGGTATTCAGACGTCATTTGATGAAGAACGAGGCCTGCACTGACTTGTACAGACGTCATTTAATGAAGAACGAGGCTTGAACTGCTGTGTTCAAACGTCATTATCTCTCTCTTTACTACTTCTCTCATCTAACTCTTTACCAACCCCATTATCATTTTGTTGGCTTGATGTCGTGACCACTGATGGAGAAAACCCAATATGATGAACTTGAAACTGAAGTAACATAACCCGAACTTGTGACTTAAACTTGTGCTAATGCGAGACAAAGAGCGGTGCAGAGACTTCATGCAACATCGAATCCCTAAGTACTCTATACTCTTCAACCAACCAACCATCAAGTATAAGACATACATCACCTCTTGGATATCCACAACTACGTGTGACACTGAGCACTACAACGTGACCCCTTAAAGTGATAGTTATTTTGTAATAGGGAGAAAGAAAAAATAACTAGATATCCAAGTCCTTGTCATTGTATTGAACGCTCGAACAAGGATCTCGAAGAATCTTCATCCAACCTCCCCGATATCTTCAGATGCTAAGTACACGCACCCATGAAATTTCACTTCAGCCTCAAGTAAATAATACTGAACTAACCCCGTAGTCACATCTTGTCAATTAAAAGCCTCGATTCAGCCATTTGTGATGATATAACTGAGCTTCGATAATGGTTTTAACCCGATCCTGGTCAAGAGCGCATAGTCCATCATCACGGAATTTTACAAATCTATGGTTTAAACCGAGAAATAAGTTCTTTCGCGGGATTTTACAAAACCAAGAAGAAACCGTGAGACAGTAACCGATTGAATGTGGCGTGACTGATTTGGTTTTGGTGAACATCAGTTTGGGTTAAGAATATTTCGTGAGAATTACAGATCACATCACAACTTTTAAAACCTTTGGCCAACTAACCAAACCTTGAACATAGATTAGTGACCACTCGATGAAGAGAACCCGATATACCAATACTGAAAACTGAAGTAGAAGACCCCAAATTTGTTACTTAAGCTTGCACTAATGTTGGAAGAACGGTGTTGAGAATTAATGCTCCAAGCAAATCTCTAAGAGCTCCATACCCAACCAAAGTATGAGACATTAACACCTCTTGCGATTATCGACATCATCAATGACGTGTGACACTGAGTACTCCCATGACTCTTAAGTGATAGTTACCCCGACTGCTGGTAACTAGATAACCCAAGTCTTCAACTTAAAATATTTAACGAGCAAGTTATCATTGAAGGTCATGCATCCAACCAACCCCGACTTCAAGATAAAATAAGTAGACGCCTTCGAGAACTACAACTTCAATCACACATAAAGAATACCAGATTAACTTCGTGGTCATCTTGTGCTGTTGACTAGCCAGAAAGGAAAAGAAACATGCGCAAATTCTTAGAAGAGCCCATGACTCATAGTCAGTCCTATCAAACAAAGCTGTCTGATCCAGCTACTTGGATGTGGAATAGTTGTCGTACTGTGTACAGGATTTTACAGTTCTTGAGATTTATCTGAGAAATAAATTCAAGAACTAACTGCACAACAGTAAGTATCAAACTGCTGTAGACTGAACCACTGAATCCTGAATCGCTACGATCTGACCTGCTGTAACCGACACTGCTAAGATTCAAACCGCTGGAGACTGAACCGATACGATCTGACCCGCTGTAACCGGAACCGCTAAAATTCACATCGCTGGGGACGGAACTTCTAGGAAACTTGCGATAATTCTCCCCCTCAAAAAGGACATGGAATGACCTTTTTGCCAAAACTGAGAGTCCGTGATGTTTGTGAATTTGACAGGCACAAAACATGGAAAGAGACAAATGAAACAACAGCAACAAAGAAGATGATCCAGACTCTCTTGTAGTAACCCCTTGCTTTCCTCATCATCAGTGGTTTAGTAGAGTAACAAATCATTGAAGCTCGTAATATGCCAAAACCGCTTGATGAAATGCATATGACCTTAAAGTGAGTAAAAGGTTAAAACATGTCTCCAAACAAATCACCTCTTGTCTGAAAGCTTGACTACCTCTTGAGAAGATCTTGAACAACAATCTCAATAGAAGCTTGAGAAACAACAATCACTTGATGAAGCATGATAAAGAACAAGTCCGCGACTTAAACTTGCACTAAATTATGATTAGAACCTATATTGAGCACAACAACGTAACTCCTTTAAATATAGGTAGTGATATATACCCAACCTTCCATCCTTAATTGTATATATCCACTTCGTGAACATCCAAGTCTAATCACCTTAAATTGCAAATTGTGATTTAGAACCTATATTGAGCACAACAACGTAACTCCTTTAAATATAGGTAGTGATATATACCCAACCTTCCATCCTTTATTGTATATATCTACTTCTTGAACATCCAGGTCTAACCATCTTAAATACGCTCGAGCAAGGGTCAACAAACATCGTGCATCCATCCACCCCGAGATGTTTGTGACACTAAGTACACCAACCCGTGAATTAACAAACCAACCAAGTTACCATAATTTCCCAATTCCTGCTGATCTTGAAGCACAAACTTATCCCGAAAAATTAGTCACACCCCGTAAGTTTCATTATTTCTAAACCCAAGTCCAGCCTACTTGTCCAAAGTTAATTTCACGGGATTTTACAGCTCTTGAGATTTAAACCGAGAAATTGAATCTTTCGCGGGATTTTCTAAAAACTACAAGAGAAACCGTGAAATCAACCAGAATACCCAAGAGTGAGGTGCAATACCAATCTTCGAAATTCAAGTCACAGAAGTCAAATCACAACATGATCAAATTGCAACAGGCCAAGTCACAGATTGTCAATTTGCACCAAGACAGATGGTAATCAACCAAATCACAATTAGTCGAATCGCAAGTGATGACTCGCACCGTCATATCGTAACTGGTCAAATAGCAATCCGTCAAGTCGCAATAAGTCAAACACGCAACTTGACAAATCACAATTAATCACATTGCAATTTGTCAACTGTAACCCAACTCGTAAACATCAAATTGCAGACTCACTTAAATCGTAGGCACTAATAGGACCATGCTGCCAAATTCACAACTCTGTAGTCATGTTGACATTCTTAAACCCCAATACTAGCCGAGACGTCTTACACGAATCCGACAATGGCATCCCGTAGTAATATCCAGAAAGACCCGATTATTCCAATCCCAAAATAATACCCAATCACGGATAACGAAGCTCAATTGTAACCGTGGTCTAAAATTTATAACCCAAAGATTCTACAAACAACCAAATAGACACTAACATGCGGGTTACATAACTGTTTGTGGTTCTAGACGCAAGTATCCAGCAAAGAATTAATATAACACGTAAACCCAAGTCCAGTCCGACACTTAAAAGCCCAAATACTTCAATTTGATATACTGCCCACTTAATCAATAAAGCAAAACGCCCAGTCCAAATATAGAAGTTAGCAGTCCATTTTAGCCAGTCCAATTTTTCAGTTTATACTTGGCCCAACAAATCCAAACCCAAACATAATACAAACCGTGTAGTATAACCCTAATTATTCTGTATTTAACACACACACCTTAAACTTCACTTAACCCTAATCTTAAACCAATGATCCGCCCCCCTCCTCCATACTTCACACAGTCACACCACACAACCCTAAATATATGCATATATAAACAACCATTAACATAACACAATCCCTAATTTCCCGTAACCCTAATCCTTATCTCATCCGCCTACCACACCATTACTACTCTAACCCAAAAACACGCAGCCACCCAAAAGATTCGACCTTGTTATTGATAAAGTCCGATTCTATTAGAATCCTTTCTTTCTTTCGTTGATCTCGATAATGACCGGTAAGTTTTGTTTGCACTTGTGTTTCTTTGTTTTATCGAACGAAAGAAAGTGATATTGAAACACTTTTGTTTTGATATCTATTTTATGTTTCGTATATTAATAAGGATTTCTCAAGGCCTTTCTTTTATAGAACCGAATGAAAAAGAATGAATCAAACCCGTATTGTTTTTGGTTCGTTCTTTATAACATTCGAAAACTAAAATATGAAGCTTTGTTCTTCTATAGATCGATGATGGTTAAGGTCACAAAAAATCGTTATCGATTTGAATTAAAGGTGCACCCAGCTGAGATCGAAATGTTGTGACCTTATTTTGCTTTGAATTTTTTGAAGATCTATGATGTATTCGTTTATTGTGTTTAGATCTTTTAAGATCTTTGAGTTAGAAGAACCACACACAATAAATAAGCGAAAAACTGGGATCGGTTTAATTTTTTTTTTTTTTTTTTTTTTTTTTTTTTTTTTTTTTTTTTTTTTGAAGATCTATGTTGTTGTTGTTGACTGGGATTAGGACATTATTGTTTGTTGTTGTTGACTGGGTTTAGGATTGTTGGAGTTGAGATTGTTTGTTGTTGACTGGGTTTAGGATTGTGAATACCCTACCATACACTTGGAACAAACTGAATTGAATGTTGTTTGGACTTGTTGTCGTTTGACCATTTGACCGAGTGACAAACCGCGTCGATGAAATGGTAGACAAACCGAGTACATGTGTGTACAGACAAACCGCGTCCGTGGTTAAACAGACAAACCGAGTCCGTGGTTAAATGGACAAACCGAGTTCACGACAGTATGGACAAACCGAGTCCAGGACAAATCGAGTTCATGGTTAAGCAGACAAACCGAGTCCGTGGTTAAATGGACAAACCGAGTTAGTGACTGTATGGACAAACCGAGTCCAGGGTTAAACAGACAAACCGAGTCTGTGAGCCAATAGACAAACCGCGTCTTTGACTAGTCAAAGCTGTCACTCTCACCTTTTTGTCCTTTACCCTATTTTTGGCAAACAGCCAAACACCACTCACATTGGACACAAACCGCATCCAAGAACACAACATTTTTGCAACACAAATCGGTACAAAGAACATACCATCATCAACAGTTCGGACAACACAAGAATTTCACTTCTTGACTCGTGACTATTTTACCAAAACCCAGCCAAGATATATGTATCAAATACTTAAACTGTTATGTCATATCCTTTTCAAATAAGGCCCACGAATGAATATAGGGAAAATGACTTGAACATATACAGTTGAGGCCCAAGTTTAAGTAATAAGAAGATAAAATGCTACGAGCTAAAAACAAAGACGATGATTGTTACGAGCTATAAAGAATCCAACAAACTTATCTATTTGACCAGAGTATTATATTCGAATTAAAGAGAAAACAAAAATTTTGTTTTGACCAGATACATAGCAGATCTTAAAATGATATCCGAACAAAAAAACTGGAAAAATCGACACCACGAATCCAAGCACAATCACTCGAACCTAGCCATGGCTCTGATACCAATTGTAGGAAATAACCTTCTTGATTGTGTGGATCTATTCGGGTGGTCTTGGATCTTGAAAGATCAAGAAACCCATTTGAGTTAGTTGGTAGAGAGAAGTTTTAGAGAGAGAGGGAACTATGTGAAAATCTGGAAATTAGATTAATTGTGACAAGAGTTCCACCCTTCCCTTGTGTGGGAAGGGTTATATATATAGTCCTAATATTTGTGCCCCTAGTGGGCTGTGGAGTGAGCTGACAGTGGGGAAAGCCCCGACCCACTCCACGAATATATATTACTACACTAATAATACTGATAATACTAATACTACTAAACGAATATGTATAAGCCTACGAGCTATATAAATGCTAATTAGATACTCGGGGTGACCGAACCTTCATATGAATATTTATATTCCTAACAATGATTGGTGAAAGTTAGGGTTTTGATTTTGTTATTAAAATGTATACCGATTGGATAAAAGAAATAGAAGGGTGTGTTTTGTAACTTTTAAAACTCAAGGGATAATTTTGTAAATTATTTTAGACCTGCTGGAGATCGTATAAAATATAAAAGAAGGGTCTCATGTGTTAATTTTGTATTTAAAGGGGTTTATTTTGATTTAATAAATAAAGTGTTATTCGATTTTAAGATAATTAAAATGGCGGGACTAAATATGTAATTTCTGGAAACTTGAAGTGGTTTTGTCTAAATAATAATGTTAAGAGTGTTTTGTGTAATTTTGATTATTTATGGACTTAATATGTAATTATAGTAAATTATATAATTCGAAATTGTAATTTAAAAAGTATAAGGACCAAATGTGTAAGTTACCGAAACTTTGAGGGCTGTTTGTAACATAATTATATTGAAGGTTAATTTCTGTAATTTGAAGAAATAAAAGGGACTTGATGTGTAATATGAATATTGTAAAGGTTAAATTGTAAATTATGTAAGTATAAGATTAATTTGTAAATTAATAAAGTAATGGGGTGTAATTTATAAATATTGGAAACTTGGAGGCTAAAAGTGTAATTCTGGAAAATAAAGTATTCGAATGGTAAATTATGAGATTTCTATTTTAAACCTTGAACTTTGGTAAAGTTACGTTTATAATCCTGAACTATGAAAACTTGTCATAATTAACCCTGAACTTGTGTAACTTGTTAAAATGAAAATTACTTCCATAATAAGCTAACTAATGACTTGACTTAAATTATATCACTTGAATCTGGCTAAATATGGAAACATGCTAATAATAGAAAGTTACTAAAAATAGAAGTTACTTATAATGGGAAGATAACTGAAACCCCTTTTCGTATCTCTGTCTTCTACTCCTTTAGGTTCAAGGAGGGAGTGATCTTGATTCCTGTCAGTTACCCTTGTGTTTGTGCTTGCTATTTGAAGAAGGTACAGATATTCTGCTCTTCTTGTATGGAGCCTTCGTCTCATTTCTGATTCTTGATTCATTGTTATGTTTCCCTTGTATTATGAACCATAGATTTGGACCTTGCTTTAATCTTTGTCTTGAACCTTGCCATAAACCTGAATTTGAACCTTGATACACTTGATATGAACCATTGACTTGAGCCTTTACTTGAACTCTTGCCTTGAACCTTTGACCTGAACCCTGCTTTGTTTTCTTCCGATACTTGACATGACTTGTTCACCCCTGATAACCTGAATAATTAAGACCTTGGGTACTTGAAGGTTCATAAGATTTTACAATTACATTTTAGTTATATATGAAGAGGTTTTGAACATTTCTTTAAAGGACTTTTATTATGAAACTGTTCTAACGACCATTTTATTAAAATCATGTAAAAAGGATTTCTTATAATAAACTATTATGAACCTTCTGGTATTGGACCTTCTGATATGGACCTCCTGATAATGAACCCCTGCATTTATCCCCTGTCTTGAATCCTGATATGAACCCTGATATGATACCTGACATTTAATACCTGAGACTTGACACCCGAGACTTGATACTTGACCTTGACCCACAGTTTGAGACTATGAGCCAAAATTTGTTCCCTAGCCATGAAGGTAACATGGCCGTGTCTGTGATGCACCACTGGCATGACTAGTGTGTAGCCCTAGTGATTTGGTTACACCGTCCCCATCCTGATTTTGATATGTGCACACTCCTGTTATTATGGCCAATATGATTTGTTTTGGGGGGCGAATGGATGCATCCTAGACCTGTCCTGTTTCTGATATCTGATATGTGGTGACTGATGATGGGTGCAATCCACGTCTTTCACAACCCTGGGAGCTCATGACTCCAACCCTGGAGGTATCCCCTCAACCCTGTCTTGGTATGCTGAGGTCACCCCTCCACACACCCTGATATGTGATTGATTTGATATGTACTATTTCTCAGCTCGTAGTGGATTACTGTTTTCCCGAAACCTTGTAACCATTTGACCTGGCACTTGATCTGACATTTGACTGGACTTGATTAGACTTGGGTTGTGATAGGTTATGTTTCCTTTGTACCTAACTATTGCAACCATTTCTTGGTAATCTCTTATTCCTTTATCCTGATTCTTGCTATACCTGGTATTATTTCATTTGCTTAATTACACTTTACTACTGCTTTGTTTCCGTTATATCTGTTCACTGGGCTTTTTAAGCTCAGCCGCACGTTTTCTTTTCGTGTGCGGCAGGTTATAAGCAGGACGACGGGTTTAGGTATGAGTGAAGAGACTTTTGGACTTAGAAGACCTTGATAGTTATTCTGAAGTAGAAGTCATTAGAAGGATTGCATTTGCAGACTTATTATTTAGTTTTGTTTCATTCTTAACCCTATAATGTTAGTATTTCATTTATAACCTTTGACATTTTATTGTATTACTATTGAAGTATGCTTTGTTTGATCTGATATGAAACCATTAACGTGATATCTTTACCCTTGCCGGGTTGGGGTGTTACAATTATGGTATCAGAGAGACTGGCTGCGATTTCGTAATACATTTACCCTTGACCTATGTAAGTTTGGATCACTAAGTTTCCACTATAGGCGCTCATAAGATGACCTGTAAGAATTGCTCTAGGATTTCCTTATAGGAGCTTAAGTTCTGACCGGTGAGGAATGGGTATACTATAAGGCATTTGTTTAAATATCTTTGCTTCTGCAATACTCTGATTCGTGCCTTACTTTTGGTTTAAGCCTGTTGAATCCCTCTTGGAGATTGAAAGCTTATGCCTTACACCTAAGATTTGAAACCTAATTAAGTTTTGAAACATTGAAACTTGCATAGAAATTTCCTGACACTATTTGATCCTTATCTCCGGATTCTGACTCTGACCTCTGATCCTTTGTTAATCATGTGATGCCTCTTCGGGCAATTCTGAGAATCTCCATAGCGAGGACGTACTCGATACATTCTGTTGTTTGTCTCTTGCTTTTGATAAGCATCTGTGAATTTTCTGACGCTATTTGACCTCGTCTTACCCCTCTCTATTCCCTATGAAAAGTCTTGTGGTGTTTAACCATGAGTATAAGGATGTTTCCCTCTCACTTTTGAACGATAAGATTTACCTTGTTGATCCGTCTTTCTTGGATAGTCAACTTCGATTTTATTTTGATAAGGGATTGGTTGATTGAGCATTCGAAATTTTGAAAACAACGACGGCTACCCTGAAGAGTGAAGACATCCCTTACAAGGCAGAAGTGTTGGCGATGCAGAGGAAGAAATCTACTCAAGACGGCGAACCTGGAGCTGATGAAGACATGCAGACTAACTTCCCTATTCACCTTGGTTGTACTAAGATGAATTGAGAGCGGAAGCAGACTCGATGATGAAGGATCGTGTCAAGAAATTCTCATTACTCCATCACATTCCAAGGAGAACTGCAGATACAAGTTCACGATTTTGTTTCGCTTCTTGATTGATGGACTCACTTAAACTTCGTTATATAATAGTAAGACCCTCTAATGATTTAAGTTCCTGAGAAGCATTTCAGTTCCGTGTCTATTCGTACGTTCGATGATGGCTTTGTTCTGGGGAAATTTTGGCGAATTGTGGAAGATTTGACGCTTGTGGACGGTGTACCTTATTCTGCTAGGCAATCTGGGATTCCGATACTCTTTCAAGTAGTTTGTTTTTCCCTCTTGATTATGAAATTTGTTGACCTCTGGGACTGTAGAAGTACTAGGTAGATGAAGATAGATTGTTTTGCCTACGACTCGAGATAAAGTATGATCATCATGAAGGCATATTTATGTGGTGCTGGTATTATTAACGTGATAATACTTACACCATATAACGTGCCCTCATTGTGGCCATAGGATATCTTGGGAAGTACCTAAGAAGTTTAGAACTTGATTCCCGATGGATTATCTGTGATTAGTGAGACCTTAGGTTCATTCTACCTATGCGTATACTCTGTCTTTGTTCGTCGAATATCTGGATTAGTTTGGACTCTCGTGTTGCATTCTGTTGACCTCAGTTATGAACCTTAAACTCCTTGAAGAGCTCTCTGCTGTAGATACAATTAATTCGATTTGAAATTCTTGTTCGCATTCCGTATGAGTATTCCGTTCTCTTTCTCCCTGCTTCCTGCAAATTTCGAGGACGAAATTTTTCTGTTAGAGGGGAAGAGTTGTAAAACCCTAAAATCTGAAAGCAAGTAAAAGACTAAAATGCCCCTACAACTTTGAAATTTAATTAAAGAGTTTTTAAGCACCAATTAAAACCCAAACTTCTGGAAACGATCAAGATGCTAAGTAAATTAACTTGCTACTACATGTAACACATTTTGTAATGCACAAAAAAATCCATTTGTACATACATAAGTTTATATAGGCCGAAATTATAAATAAATAATTAAGTTATGTTTAAAATCTTTTAAATATCAACTAATGTTATGTAAATAAGGAAAAGTTAAATCAAATTAATAAGTTATGAATTGGTCTTGATATGGGCCGATTATTTTGGTCAATTTCCCCCCTAAGACTCGGCATTCTCAATTATTTAGCTAATCCATCCCTTTTGTTTTCAAACCCTAGCCGCATAGAACAAAACACACAAAATAATTCTCCCATCTTTCATCCGATTTTCTGGAGGTGCAAGCTTATTTTTCTGGTGTTATACACGACCTAAGGAGGCTAGGAAAAATTGGTATAGGTCGCGGGAAGCTGTGGTTTGATAGCTAGCTAGTTTCTTGTCTCTAAAATCTCATTCGAAGGTAAATTCACAAACAATTCATTCGACACCTATAAAATCTGTTTCCCATTTTTCTCTTGGTCCTCACATCATATGCACTCTGTGAAAAATGTATACAAGGTGATTTGGTCACGTTTGAAGCCGTGGTGAATTTTGGTGTCGAGGGTTCTAGCCGTATAACATAAAATCCAAAATCGTTCATCCGCTCGTTCTATATTCGATCTGGTATTTTTCTAAGCTTCTACTGATCATATACGACGTATAAAAAAATGATAAACTCAGGCCATGCATCTTAAATAAATCGTATGATAATTTTTGTGTTTAAAACCCTAATATCGAAATTAATCTATACATCCTGTATACGATTTTTCCAGACCTGGTTATTTATTTTCGTAGCTTCCATAATCACCACATAACATCACAAAAATGTTCCTTCGAATTGTTGAGGCCTAAAAACATGTATGTCGAATTTAATTTAAAACCGGATTTAAGAAATAAAAAGAGAAATTATGGAAAAACCCTAAGAACTAATCGACCTAGGGTTTATTGTGCTTAGATCTGGAAAATTAATGTGTGTAAATGATGTGGTTATGATGATTTAATGATTGGTGAAAGTTAGGGTTTTGATTTTGTTATTAAAATGTATACCGATTGGATAAAAGAAATAGAAGGGTGTGTTTTGTAACTTTTAAAACTCAAGGGATAATTTTGTAAATTATTTTAGACCTACTGGAGATCGTATAAAATATAAAAGGAGGGTCTCGTGTGTTAATTTTGTATTTAAAGGGGTTTATTTTGATTTAATAAATAAAGTGTTATTCGATTTTAAGATAATTAAAATGGAGGGACTAAATATGTAATTTCTGGAAACTTGAAGTGGTTTTATGTAATTAATAATGTTAAGAGTGTTTTGTGTAATTTTGAGTATTTATGGACTTAATATGTAATTATAGTAAATTATATAATTCGAAATTGTAATTTAAAAAGTATAAGGACCAAATGTGTAAGTTACCAAAACTTTGAGGGCTGTTTGTAACATAATTATATTGAAGGTTAATTTTTGTAATTTGAAGAAATAAAAGGGACTTGATGTGTAATATAAATATTGTAAAGGTTAAATTGTAAATTATGTAAGTATAAGATTAATTTGTAAATTAATAAAGTAAAGGGGTGTTATTTATAAATATTGGAAACTTGGAGGCTAAAAGTGTAATTCTGGAAAATAAAGTATTCGAATGGTAAATTATGAGATTTCTATTTTAAACCTTGAACTTTGGTAAAGTTACGTTTATAATCCTGAACTATGAAAACTTGTCATAATTAACCCTGAACTTGTGTAACTTGTTGAAATGAAAATTACTTCCATAATAAGCTAACTAATGACTTGACTTAAATTATATCACTTGAATCTGGCTAAATATGGAAACCTGCTAATAATAGAAAGTTACTAAAAATAGAAGTTACTTATAATGGGAAGATAACTGAAACCCCTTTTCGTATCTCTGTCTTCTACTCCTTTAGGTTCAAGGAGGGAGTGATCTTGATTCCTGTCAGCTACCCTTGTGTTTGTGCTTGCTATTTGAATAAGGTACAGATATTCTGCTCTTCTTGTAAGGAGCCTTCGCCTCATTTCTGATTCCTGATTCATTGTTATGTTTCCCTTGTATTGTGAACCATAGATTTGGACTTTGATTTAATCTTTGTCTTGAACCTTGCCATAAACCAGAATTTGAACCTTGATACACTTGATATGAACCATTGACTTGAGCCTTTACTTGAACTCTTGCCTTGAACCTTTGACCTGAACCCTGCTAAGTTTTCTTCCGATACTTGACATGACTTGTTCACCCCTGATAACCTGAATAATTAAGACCTTGGGTACTTGAAGGTTCATAAGATTTTACAATTACATTTTAGTTATATATGAAGAGGTTTTGAACATTTCTTTAAAGGACTTTTATTATGAAACTGTTCTAACGACCATTTTATTAAAATCATGTAAAAAAGATTTCTTATAATAAACTATTATGAACCTTCTAGTATTGGACCTTCTGATATGGACCTCCTGATAATGAACCCCTGCATTTATCCCCTGTCTTGAATCCTGATATGAACCCTGATATGATACCTGACATTTAATACCTGAGACTTGACACCCAAGACTTGTTACTTGACCTTGACCCACAGTTTGAGACTACAAGCCAAAATTTGTTCCCTAGCCATGAAGGTAACAAGGCCGTGTCTGTGATGCACCACTGGCATGACTAGTGTGTAGCCCTAGTGATTTGGTTACACCGTCCCCATCCTGATTTTGATATGTGCACACTCCTGTTATTATGGCCAATATGATTTGTTTTGGGGGGCGAATAGATGCATCCTAGACCTGTCCTGTTTCTGATATCTGATATGTGGTGACTGATGATGGGTGCAATCCACATCTTTCACAACCCTGGGAGCTCATGACTCCAACCCTAGAGGTATCCCCTCAACCCTGTCTTGGTATGCTGAGGTCACCCCTCCATACACCCTGATATGTGATTGATTTGATATGTACTGTTTCTGGGCTCGTAGTGGATTACTGTTTTCCCGAAACCTTGTAACCATTTGACCTGGCACTTGATCTGACATTTGACTGGACTTGATTAGACTTGGGTTGTGATAGGTTATGTTTCCTTTGTACCTAACTATTGCAACCATTTCTTGGTAATCTCTTATTCCTTTATCCTGATTCTTGCTATACCTGGTATTATTTCATTTGCTTAATTACACTTTACTACTGCTTTGTTTCCGTTATATCTGTTCACTGGGCTTTTTAAGCTCAGCCGCACGTTTTCTTTTCGTGTGCGGCAGGTTATAAGCAGGACGACGGGTTTGGGTATGAGTGAAGAGACTTTTGGACTTAGAAGACCTTGATAGTTATTCTGAAGTAGAAGTCATTAGAAGGATTGCATTTGCAGACTTAGTATTTAGTTTTGTTTCATTCTTAACCTTATAATGTTAGTATTTCATTTGTAACCTTTGACATTTTATTGTATTACTATTGAAGTATGCTTTGTTTGATCTGATATGAAACCATTAACGTGACATCTTTACCCTTGCCGGGTTGGGGTGTTACATATTAAGTGTTGATATATGTTATAACTGATTATACTACTTCGTGCATGGCCACTCAAAGATTTAGGATGACAATTTGTAAATAATATAGTTTACGAGAGTACAAATCATATAACGAAAGCTAGAAGACGTTACGATAGAATTTAAATGTGCAAGGTAATATGAGATGATATGTATATGTATGAAAACATGTCGAATGACTTACTACACCAACAAAGGGTGGTGAGGACGCCAAAAATGGACTAAGGATCAAGAATATGGCACGTAGCTCGTCTAAGCACCCAAGGATGTGTCGAGATCAATGGCTTGCGAATTAAAAAAATGGAATGAACGCTTGGAAAGATGGCTCTTGCTTCTCGAATGCAACTTAGTAGAGAGAATACTTAGGTTATTTTTTATAGTGAATGAGTGAGAGTGTACGTATTGGTTTATATGCATGGAACTAGTTAATAGTTTATTTAAACGCACCTTGTGTTGATGTGATGCCGAGAAGATTAGGATAAGAGATTGGGAAATTAGGCTATGCCTAGAGTACTTGAATAAGTTGGAAAACTAGTTTAAGTGAGTTGCAAGTGTATGTGTTTCGGTTTAGAGTAAAATAGAAATCAAGTGGGTTGGTTTGAGGTGCTCGACATGCTACATGTCCAAACGACTTATATACGTGACCAAATAAATTAGGAACCATGTTGTGAGGCTTGTGGAACTCTCTTGGCTAGGTAACAAGCCAAGGACTTAGGAAAATATATGTTTTAGAAAGTTTGGTTAACACCTAAGTGTGTTTGTATCATAGTCGAACCAAGGTTAGCTTTGGGGTTCGTTTTCTTATTAAACAATCGAACTAAATGATATGGTTTGTCATTCCTGAATCCTTAAAGTATGGTGAATCGAGCCATGTATAATGTGGCATGACTTGTGTTTCAAAATCTCAAATAAATGAGGCCAAGTGAATGTATGTTGAACCAATTAGAATAAAATGAATAAGGTTAATGGGCAAAATAATAGTGGGATTGGTTTGAGCCTGTTGGGCTTAGAAATAAATAACAAGGACCCGTTTTGGTTTTATTCGCGAATTGGAATGTCGTGGTACGTGTGTGAGCTCGTTCCAGAGTAATGTGAATCACGTAGCAAAGTTTTGATTCATTGTAGCATGATAGACAAAAATTTAAATTTAGCTCGTAAAAATGGTTAGGTGAACTGTAATGATAGATTACTTCTTGATTAACATTTACAAATGACTGGGGAATTTTACAGGTTGCTACGGTTAGAGTGAGTGGTGCTAGTGTTGGTGTCGGTTTACTAGTAGGATTCATAGGAGGTTGTGGTGATAACTTGATAGATGACTAAAGATTGATTAAAGTAGGTTTTTTGCTAATCCATGGTAGAGATGATTAGTGAAGATGGTGATGGAAGGTGGTGGTGAAAACGTAGACAACTATTAGAGAATTAGAAACTCAAATGCTATAACAAATATAAAAATAGAAAATATGAACTCATGCAATCCTTATCTAAAATTCACATCTCGAGGGATATGACTCTCGTAATGCGTAAGGGGTACGATTTGAAAGATATTATTGATGCTAACAAGAACGAAATTCATTCATTGATTGACACAAATTATAAAAATGACCTATTCTATGTGAAAATGGGAGAGAGAGTATTAACATAGTTTTGACCGACATGATCTTTTATGACATTATCATCTACCAAAGATGATGTATCATGCCATAATATATGCTCTAATGGAATTAAAAGGAAGCGAAGACAATGAGCACTTAGGAACAAAAATTCCATATGAAAAAATTAAAAATACTAAATACCTATATGAGGATGAGAATGACATTATATGATGGGAGAGTGTTGGTTAGACCAACGTGTTGAGAAAGTGTTGGGAATGACGGTTTTGATTAATATATCGTTTGCACTGACAATGACGTGCCTGATATGCATCAAGGAATAAAAGGATGAGATCCTATGAAGGTGTTCTAGAGAACGAAGTTGTGAGGTCCTGGTTTAAGAAAAATCCTAGACTTCATTTAAATTAATTGTTGGTTGTGGAGATGAAGAAGTTTGTCAGTCACATGACGTGTTTTTCACTTGATGAGGTATTGGTGCAAACTTGTGATGTTGGGTTAAAAATTCTTGAAACACTTGTGGTTTTGTGAACCGATTTTAACTAAATGGTATGTACCTATGTGTTGGTATTTTAGGATGTAAGAAACATGAGTAAGTGTTCTTTAATACATTTTGACAAAAGAAAATTATGTGAATGAATTTCTCTCCGCCTTAATCGGTGGACATCCAACATGATGTGTAATGCATCGAATAAAGAATGACGATAAAATGTTTAGGAGGTTGCAGGTTAATGAAAGTGATGAGTTTAGTAATATTTTTGCGGATGTTGGTTAGCATACAAACGACTTCATCCTTGAAGTCACGTATCTCTTCTCTATTAATGCGAGATGATCACTTGACGAGGCATGTGGTTTCCTCATAGGAGGTGTAGAGGATAGGAGTATTGTTATAACTAAATAGTGATGGAGATGATTTTTGGAAAGCGAAAGTAATAATGAGATTTGAAAAGAGGTCGGTTTAAAGATACATAAATGCAATGCCAAGGCTCTAAAACTTAATTCTATATGCTTTAAAAACTATATGCAAGTGAATGGGTCCCATAAAACATATTATTAACATACGTAGCAATAAAGGGATTACAATTATGCGAACTTGGCATATAAAAGTTAGAACGAAGTGAGATAAAAAATAATTTGTTATCAACCTATAAGACAAAAGTCTTAGTGACAAAATATGTGAATATGATAGAAATCATAAGATGACATCCTATATAAACAAAAATAACATATTCGACTACTAGATAAAAAATACCACAAAACATGATAGCATCAAGACAAATAATCATATTATACAAGAGCATGACATTATATGAAATACTTCATTGTGAGATTGTTTTGTCATTAGGCTTAGACACTTAAGCATATAATGATTCATGTGATTAATTTGTAGGATAAAACGACTTCTAAATGTTTATCTTACCAAAATCACTTTGACAAATTATAAGTGTACACGTGGCAAACAAATAGTGTGACAAAGTCACAAAAGAAGCAAGATGAAAGATTCAGGCAAACCAAGTTTAAATTATAACATTTTGGAGCATGTATTATTTAGACCAACCTAAGCATAGGTTTAATGAATGACAACAAAAGACAAAGGCTTTTAAACATAAATACATCATATAAAAACATCATGTATCAAAATGGCATATCATGAGATAACAAGTAACACGTTAATCTCGCGAAACATCATATAAGGATAGAAAGAAAAAATCATGATAACGTCAAGATACTTAATCATGTCAAGCAAAAACATGTAATCAACAAATATATGTGTAATGCAAGTGATTTTAATAAACTAAAGAAAAAAAAGGCATATCTACTACTTTTTTGATTAATATTACTAAGGCGAGGCAAAATATCTTATTTTAACACTTACTTTAGGCAAGTATAGGAATAAAGATTTTTCAAGTTGGAGAATGAATATGAGACTATTACTAGCGATGCTCAATTAATGCTAAACACGACCATTTTTACGGGTGATACCCAACTTCTCTCCTGGAAGCAATTTAACCGTTAGGTTAAATTGAGTTTCTACTGCAATAGGTTCTCCAGTAGTCATTCTCATGTTAGAAAGATTGGAATTCCTATTTTTGCCTATTGAAGTATATAAAAGATGATAGTTTACCAATACTTGGCCCAATAGTCAAACTAATGGTCAAAGAATGTGTGATGAGGTTATAGAAAGATTGATGTGTTACTTTTATAAGAAAGAAGGACTTAAGGGATTTAAGATGTCAAGTGCTAAATTAGTTATAAAGTTAATGTGATCAAAGTAGAAAGAAAGGGGACTTGAAGGACCTAAGTTTCCAAAAGACCAAACTAGAAGAAGAACCGGCTTGTTTTAGTACTAGAACCACCTTGTTCTAGCTTGCAAGGACTATTCTTGCCAAATCCTTAAACTGTTACTAGAACCAACTTGTTTTAGCACTAAGAATGAATTATTAAAGTGCCAAAGGGACTAAAGTTGCCAACTAAGCAAAGTTCTAACTAATAAATAGATACACACTTCCTACATCTTCCAAAATGTTCCAGGAAAGTGTGGGTGTGTTTGTGTGTCAATGGAATATGTTAAATCAAGAACGTTCTCAAGAAAGTTTTTTGGAATTTTATTCAACAAGAATTTAATTAAGGTTACCAACTTCAATAGATCTTGTGTATGCTCTAGAGATGTGTAGTTTTAACCGTAGATGTGCACGAGGTTTAAACTAGATTATGAGCAAGGTTAGGTTATGATGTATGCTTGAAGGAAATAGATACAAATAGTATCTTTCAACACATAAGATTATCCCATGGGATAAAGTTATCATGCTTATGAAAACAAGTATGACAAGATGAAGGAGATACGCTAGTTCATAGAACTTGTAGATGTTTATTCAAGATCATTTAGCCAATTAGGTGTAATGAAATCTCTTGTAGCACAACCGTTCATGTAACAAAGAGAGAATGATGCATAGGATATACATTATCCTTTTAACTAGATGAAAACTAAACGCATGATTTCTTAGGCATAATATTTTCTGAAACATCATGTTTTCCTAAATGAAGATATGAACCCAAAGTGTTTGAATCATATAGTCCTATCTTAAATATAATTGGTCTCAAGATTATATTTACAAGATGATGACAAGAGGAATTCTCTCAAGTTTCTTATGTATACTCCTCAAGAGTCATTGTCGCTCGTGGTGCATGAGATTGGCTTTGAGATTGCATTTTAACATATGTTGTTAAAATGTTGATTTAAGGTTTAACGAAACTTATGCAGAATTTTAGCGACAAAGTATTACTAATACTTTGATAACTTGTGAAAGTAGTACTACCTATACCTAGTGGAAATTGATAAAAATGAACGCGAGCATCGTGCTCATTTGATAGTGGAGGTTCTAACCATAATGAATCATCTAAGTCCCTATAGGTGGCAAAGAATGTTTGAGTTAGTTTAACGTGCATTTGATTCGGTACGAGTGTTGGACAAAGGGCTTTTTGAGCAATGCACTCAACGGATTCAAATGATGGTAAGGATTGTGGATTGGTTGATTTAGATGGTAGGTCTTCTAGTGTGTCTAAATAAGGATGTGGTGATGTAGAGGTTTGTTGTACTATGGGAGTACTTAGGTTTCATAGATGTTGAAGACAACAAGCATGGATACTAATTCTTGTGGTCCATTGGTTGGTACAACTAGTGGGTAAAGTTCTTTGAAGTTTTGGTCATGTTTGTGAAGCTTAGGGGCTGAGACATATCACAGAGGTGAATGTGATGGATGATAGTGAAAGAACAAGTGAACTTAAGTGATAAATGTTCAAGGATGAAAACCTATTGAAATTTTCTTTATTCCTATTGATTTGGAGAGTGTTGGGATAAGTGTCAAAGTGTGATAAGTGCCACACTAGGTGTTTGTCTTGGATAGGTGTTAAAGTCGTGATAGGATAAGTTTTTAAACATATGTTGTTAAAATACTTGGGTGTTGATTTTTCGGATATGACTTTTAATGACTACAATCGTAAGTCAAATTTACTTGAATATTTCAAATGAAATACTTAAGTTGTCATTCCTACTTTGTTGAAATTGGATAGCACTCAAGGATAGCAAGACTTGATAATACATCTATAACTTAAGTGTGAGTTATGACTCGATGTAAATCCTTATCGTCTTGAAGGATGACACATTATTTTCTTGTTAACCAAGTGAGGTAAAATATGTAGATACAAGACAATATCTATAGTCATAAGTTAGACTTGTGATTTTGATATTGTATGTTATCTTTGCAAATAATGAGTCCGGATTTGTTAGGAAGTTGTCAAGTTACAAAACAAGTCAAGCTAATAGGCGAAGGATGAGTAAAGTATGGAAGAATGCAGTTAATGTGTGTAATGATTATAAAATATTTGTGAATAGTGGTCCACGGATTGCAAGGAACCAATTATAGGGTTCCTTCCTTTATAGAGAAAGGTACCTTGGAGAATTTTTATGAAATTTGAAAGTATGATCAGAGATGGTTATCCTATTGGTGCAAGTGAGAAGACATAATCCTAATACGAGTGAATATCAGGGAAAAGAATACTATTAACAAAAGTGGGTGATCTCGAGTGCGGGATTTAGACGAAAATAAAAATTGAAAAATTTAAATGCATCCTGGAGTTACCTTTCGACATAATAGGCGGTACCCTTAATTTGGTTCCGCCTCATCCGCGGGTAAAATTTTGGCAATACCAAAAAATTACAAAGGTGGAACCAAATTTTTGGTTCCGCCCCATCCGCCGAGCTAAACTCCTTAATAGTGGCCATTTTTTGACCCCCGAAACCCATTCAAATCCCGTAATTTCTTCTCAAACATGTGTAATTAATTAGTTGTTATTCGGAAATGTAGCATATTCACTAACATATAACACACGTATGATTATGTTTTGGCTGATTCACTTAGAGAGAGAAAGAGAGAATTGGGAACTTAGAGAGAGAAAGTGATATGTATTAGGTTAAATGAATAAGAGTTCCAACCCTTCCCTTGTGTGGGAAGGGCTATATATAGTACAAGCATAGATGCCCCGTATGGGCTGTAGAGTGAGCTGACAGTGGGTAAAGACCCGACCCACTCCACGAATACTAAAATAACTAAACTATTACTAATAATCCTACGAGCTACTTAATGCTAATGAGTACTCGGGGTGACCGAGTCTTCATATGAATATTTGTATTCCTAACAATCTCCCCCTAAGGGAGGTCACCCCGGAAATTACACTTTGAATTCTAGCATTCTATTATATGAAGTTGACTTCCTAGCTCGTAGTCTTTGATTCTTCAAAGTCATTAATCTTTGTACATTCAGCAGTGAACTTTTGATGACTGTTCTTTTGTCTTGGATGATCTTTGAGGATTCTTTGAGGTCATCATCCAATGTATGTCTTCAAGTCATCTTTTGGCAGTATCGTCTCCATGTAATGTTGTGTTCTTTGGACTGACATGCTCACACTTTTCTGGATCATGATTTTCAGCATTAGAGTTGCAGAAGCAGTGTTGAAGGTCATTTTAATTATCATGATTTCTTTGATTATGATGATGGTGAAGTGTGAGCATGGGGTGATGGATCGGCATCTTTTGACAATCAGCTACAACCGCCAGGGATTCCTGCATACAACAGTTAGCAATAAAACGTCTAGTACTTACAGGTTCGGACTTCGAGATTGTTAACAGCATAATGTGAAAAACTTTCTCTAATCCTTACCAAGGCCGTTCCTATATCGGATACACCCAGGCACGATCCAAAGTACATCAACGAAGGGAGTCATGAGTCACCCCGAGTAGACGTGAAACCCGACACTAAGCGTATTAACGATTACCGAGTGACCTGGAGTTTCACTCCACGACTGTAGACCGTTTCAAACCGCCGCGACCACTAAGCGTAATCCATAAGGAATTACCGAAGTGACCTGCTTTCAGGGCTGTTTGATGTTAACCCTGGTAGGAATTGCCATTCAATCACTGAGAATTACATTTGTAAATTCCCTCATAAATGTTCTGGCAGATTGCTAAGATCTGCGAAGGACTCATAAGTTTACAACTAGTGTCCTTAATGTTGAACAACCAGTGTAGAAGTGGTGCGTGCGCGTGTCGTTGCGGTTTAGCAGTATTAATGCCTACATAAGTTTTAAATTT
This sequence comes from Artemisia tridentata subsp. tridentata, assembly GCA_021014915.2. Lineage (NCBI taxonomy): Eukaryota > Viridiplantae > Streptophyta > Magnoliopsida > Asterales > Asteraceae > Artemisia > Artemisia tridentata. Next base: position 245,046,598 of record CP139507.1, on the reverse strand, counting down.
ATATTTAGCTGACTTATCAATAACACACACACTTAACGAGCAGTGTACCCGGTCATTATGAATATAATGTTAAGTAGAGTGTCGATCACTAAGAGTGGAACGTATTATCTAGTTATTCTAATCAGTATTTTAATATCTTAAGTTAGCTATACAACCTAATCTATCGCAAAGGGGGTTCAACCTGAGAGACTGGCACGGTTTGGTTATGATTAAATAGTAAACTAAACTAATGAGCACGAATCAGCGATTAGCACACACGTACACAGATAGATACTTGAGACAATAAGAAGACCTGTCCTGATAATTAAGTAGCTTGTCACTTGTTTTATTGCTAGTTTTATATGAAGTGTATAAAATTAACCCTTTCTCGTTGGCTCTAATCTTATCGGCGAGTAAACCCTTAATGATCACTTATGTCTATCCCACTATCCTAGAATATTGAGCACTTGTGATGCCCACGTTTCGTATACGCTAGAATAGATAGGCGAGGAAGGGGCATGGCGACCCAAGCAATGCTCAGCTAGACACAGAGGTTATCAATGCACTAATAAAAGTCACCAAATACATCAACATATAAACTTTAATTAATGGGAAAGCAATTTTAAGGGGTGGACATGATATTCCGTAGTCACATGACATCAGCCCATCAATCCTGATGAATTAAAGTGTACTAATACAATAAAACAAAACTACTTAATGAATTGAATACATGCAGGACCTTCTTACAGCTCTTGTATCTTCGTTCAGGGTGTGTCTTGTGCTGCTAATACGTCTGAATTCGGCTTTTAGGGTTTCTGTCTCTCTCTTCTGAGTTAAGCTAAAGTGTCTCGAAATTCGTCTGGCCTTGGGGTATTTATAGTTTCTGTCTGAGGGTTAGATGCGGCGCATTGACTTAACTTCGCGTGGGGTCCAAGATTAATATATTCACGAATATTCGTACACCGCCTTAAGATGCGGTGTAACTCCATTTCTCTATGCGGCGCATGTCCTTTGCTGTCTTGGATTGTAACTTGTGAAATCTTGATAGTGATACGCCGTATGTAAGAGTATGTTGCGGCGTATCTGGAGCAGAATGATCTTGATCTTGTACATTTCAGTAGACTCTTAACATTTTGCTTGTTTTGCTCCATAATTAGTCCAAAATCGCCAAGTTTCACATAATACTTGTTTTCACCTGAGAATTACAAAAGTAAACATTAACGTATCAATTCTCATATATAATATAATAAAACAAGTCAAATAAATAGGATAAATGATGATAATAAATTGTACTTATTTGAGTTCATCAAATATCCCCCCACTTGAATTTTACTTGTCCCCAAGTAAACCTTAGAATAAATCTTATGAAAATGTATCCTAAAAGATATTAGGATTTATTTTTATATTTAAGCATGTATTCGTTTTGTCATAATTGCACAACCAAACACTTAACGAATTAGAAATAAAATAAAATATTTTGATAAAAGCAAATCTAATTGTTTAACTGTCCAGTCGTGACAAATATTCTATCATAGGCTTGGCAAGTATACGCATCTCCCCCACTAAAGCTAAGGAATAACAAGTCTAAAACGGTAAAAAGGGTTTGTTGGTTATGGTTAATCATCCTTCTTAATCTCTATCGATCTCACATTCCAGAAAAGGCGACAAAATCACAAATACATGATCGAATCCACGACCACGATACTTGCAATTGCTCAAATCCTTAACTCGAATGGGCTAAAGATAGGACCAAGTAATCTTTACCAATAATATTATATCAAAAAGGGCGACAAATCATAAATACATAGCCGAATCCACGACTACGATACTTAATGTGGAACGTTGTTGTTCGAAGTTCAAACACTTGGGATATGAATCTTAGTAATGTGTTTGAGAGATATTTATGTATTGAATGTGTTTAGAATGCGGAATCTACTACAACACACTTTAAAAGAACACAAGGTGGTGAGTTTAAGTAAACGTGAGAATGTAATGAACAAATAACACAACTTTGGTTAACACAAAACGATTCAATATTATTGATGAAATAATACGGATGATCTAAATATCACCAGGATTACAAAGTAATCTTGAATCTTTGATTGTAAAGGATTTGTGATTTGAAGTAACTAAGTTACTTGAGAGATAGTTTGTTTTTGGTTATTGGTTGTGAAAGATGCATGCATGAAGTAGTGACTAAGATATCCTTTTATAAGATAAGGATATCTTATTACATGTTGTCAAGTGGAAGAGTATTATACTATACTTTGACTATTATGTGCGCCTACAATTAAATACAACTACCCATGTACAACTCTGATAATATTCCTCTGTCACCACAGAAGACTAATCTACTTCTACATAACGTATAACTTTGTACAAAGACTAATAATTCAACTAAATATCTATTACAAAATATCTAATCGACTTGACATAAGCTTGGCAGGCTCTTCATCAACCAGCAGTACCTTCTACCCAGAAGGTACTGGTAGAACATCTTCATACTTGTTCATAATCAACTAGCAGGCTCTTCTCATCATTGGCAGGCTCTTTGACTTTGATCATTTTATTCCCAACAATCCTCCCCTAAACTTGTTATTTCCATTAAAATACACAAGTTTCTGATGAATAAAATACATACCTTGAGGATTTGAGAGAACTCTTCCAAAAACCTTTACTTTCTATCCTTCCTTTTTTCTTTCATATTGCTCAGATATGCTCCTCAGCAAACTCTGAACAATTTCTGAGTTTTCTTCATCCTTGTCACACCTTAATCTATTGGAGATCATAGCTTTAAGCACTTCATAGCTAAGTGGATACTCTTTCTCAGCTAACATAAAGAGTTCTATTCCACTCTGTGTGAAAAGGTGATGAATATTGCTATGGCTTAGAAATTCCCAAGTTGTTGAAGGATCATAATAGGGAAATTTCCAATGAACATCTTTGGGATCAGGATCAAACATCCTATTGAATTCTACCCAAAGTTCTTGTTCCTTAGCATCTGTACTAGAAGTTGTGTCTAGCCTAATCTGCACTAGATTCCACAATTCTTCCAAATCTGCTCTATCAGATGCTCTAACTAAATTTTCAAAATTCTTGAAGATAGCAGACTGTCCCCCAACCCTTGATATTTTCCATGACTTACCAAATCTATCATGGTGTATTTCCCAATCAATTATAGGGTGTCTAGACCTAATTGGATCAGCATGTATGATAGTAGGTAAAGTAATCAACATTTTACTTACTTGCTCTGTGTCCAATTTTGCTACTTCTTTCTTCTGAGCATCTTTCTTCTTCATTGAGGGATGTACATCAGATGGAACATTATAGTAAAGACTCTTGTAGGCTTGAAGATATAAAAAGAAGATTTCATCAGCAGATTTCTTCTTAAGTTGATAATCAGTCCAATTTGCCTGATTCTTCAAAAATTTCTTCATAAAGATTGTTTGATCTTTGTCAGTTTGGCCCACTTTAAAACCTCTCTTCTGACTTTCCTTCATCTTCTCAAAAATGTCAGCCAAAGCTGCTTCTTTGTATTTCTTGTTGATGAAAGATTCAAGTGCTTCAGTCTTCTCATCAGAATTGAGTGTCTTGTCATTTACTATATTTGCTGCATGACCTTTCACAATTGGATCATTATTGATAATCCATAACATCTGTGCATCAAAGGTCTCTTGAGCAATTTGAGTATCAAGAAGATCTTGAGCAGCATCTTCAGTATCTTTCTGCTCTTTCATTGCTGCAAGCATTCTTGAAGCTTCAAGTGCTTCTAGCTCTTCTTGTTGAACCCTTTTGGCCTCTTCTTCTCCTAAAGCCATCTGAATTTGCTGAGTTCTTTTCAACTTCTTGGACTTTGGCTCATCTTCAATCATAATACCTTTGCCCTTATCCTTTGGAATTGAATCTTGTGATGGAGCAGAAGATTGCTCATCAGCAATTAAAACCCTCTTTCTCTTGTACACTCTCTCAGCAGATCCTTTATACGCCATAGCCAATAGCCTTTCTCTCCTAGCAGACTCTTCTTCTGCCCTAGCAGGCTCTTGCCCTGCTCCAACAGGCTCTTCATCATAAACTTGAGTTCCATCATGGAATTCAAATTGAGCCTGTTCCTCCTCTTCATCCTCATCTTCAGCCCTATCCTTCCTCCCCTTTTTGGAAGAGTGATCTATCCTATCAGCATCTGACTGTGAAGAACTAGATAAAACAACCTTTGCAGACTTTTTACCCTGTAACTTCTTCACTTCACCCTCCAATTTCTTGACCCTCTTGACCAATTTGATGTTGATCTTAGAAAACCTTTCATTTTGACTTTTAAGAGCATTCTCTAAGAACTTCACCTTGTCTTTCAGTTCTTGCATTGTCTGAGGTGATTGGGTTTGTGATATATGATGTGGTGATGGTGGTGGTGTTGCTGATGGTACTGGAGATGGTATTGGTGATTGTTGATGTGTTTGTGAAATGAAACCATGTGAAGAACTAGATGATTGTGTATCAGCAGATGGTGTTGGTTCTTCTGGATGTTGTGGTACCATTTCATCAAAAAGTGGAACTTCCTCCCCTCTAAAACCAATTCTCATATTTGAAAATACTTTGTGAGAAAGTTTTGGTGTTTCATAAATTGAGTCTGTAGGAAGCAACACATGTTGTAGTTTTCCAATGATGCATCCAATAAATCTTGGATACATCAAAAACTTTGTTTTACTTTTCACATTGTTTATCAATCCTTCAAAAATATATTTAGAAAAATTGTATTTTCTGTTTGTGGCTAAGCAAATGAGAGCAGAAGCCATGTTTCCACTAAATTGCTCCCAAGAGGTTTTCTTCTGGCTCAAACAGTGAAGGATTGTGTGAATCAAAAATCTCCATTGTGGAGTAAGATGCTTTTTCAGAAAAGTAAGTTTGTTAGACTCAGCATGATACCCCATTCTTTGTAAATTTTCAAAAATTTCAGTATCTGGTAATTGACTAATACCATCAGAATCATCCAAATGAAGATGTCTTCTTATGGATGACTCAGTAAGAGTCAAATGCTTACCATCCACTTTGGCCTTAATTCTTTGTTCCCCATTTTCAGAAGTTTTAATTTTAGCAGATTGCCAAAATTGCAAAATTTGATTTTCATAAATAGTGGGATTGACTAGCAAAGCAAACCTGATGTAGGAGTTGTTTAAAAAGTCCACTACTTGATGAAATGAGGCATTATCCTCTGACTTCTCCAAAAATGCTAACTGATTGTGACGTTGGACAAAATCTAGAACAACTGTGGAAGCCATAATGAAAATTTTGAATATGATGGTGGGATTTGTTGGTAGTACTGGTAGAAGATGAAAGGTGTATGTGAATTATGATAGTGACTGATGAAAGAAGATATGAGAGAATTACTTTTAACCGACAATAAGAAAGATTAAAATAAGTAAATGAAAAGGCGGTTAAAAAGATCTTTTATATATAAAATATAATATAATATAATCATCAGTGAATTACATAACTACCCCAACGGCTAATTTTAACTACCAGGCCTAATGGCTAAAACTTTTTCTGACAGGCTCAACGGCTATATAGCAGTACCTTTTTATACTAGCAGTACCAATTTTGAACTACCAGTACCTTTGAAAGTTTTATAAAAATCCCTTATAGTTTTTAGCAAACTACCAGCTATCAACGGATTTGAGTTGTCTTTACCAAAAGCCGTTTGCTTAAGGACTAGCTAACTATTTACAATTAAGTATGGTCAGTTAACAACCATATAGTTTTTGGTAAACTATCAACCATCAACGGATTTGATTTGTCTTTACCAAAAGCCGTTTGCTTATGGACTAGCCAACTCTTAAGTTTGTGAAAACTTGGTGAGCTAAATACCAAAAGCCAGGATGGCCCATAGATGGTGCAATTTCCTTGGATGGAGGAAATTTAGAAAGGCAATGATGCTGTGTATCTTGGATGATTGGTTCAACAAGTGAAATCATCTAATGTCATGCCTTTGAGTTGAAACCTTGCTTAGTTTGATCTAGATAGAACTTTCTCCTTTGAGAAATGCTTCATCCCTTCTAGATATGTGATCTAACTCTATCTTTTTCAACTCTGCATCATCTTATATGCTCTTGTCTTTTCTTTCACTAATTGGTTTTTCTTCCATTCTGGGCTATTAATTCCTCCCCTGAGATTGTTATCTCTCCTGAAATGAATTTAATTTTTGTTGCACCTTTTTGATTGGAAGAACTCTTGTTTTGTTATCAACCTGAAATGTGTTAGTTGCAAGCCAAAAGAACAAGATGCAAAGCACTTGATCTATAGCATTTTAAACATTCAAGCCTTTATATGAACAAAACATAGCAATTTTGTATCAGCAGGACCAATTATGAACTAATAGGACCTTTTGACTAACTAGCAGTACCATGTTTAAAATCCAATACCAGTTAATTTTATGAACAAAAACACATGTTTTTCAAAGATTTATCATTCCAATACCTCCTACAAGATATTTGAATCTACCTAAATCAAAAGCTTTGGTGAGAAGGTCTGCATAATTCTTTTCAGAATCAATTTTAACTACTTGAATTAACCTCTTCTCATTGCAATCCCTTATGAAATGGTGTCTGATTTCATTATGTTTTGTTTTTGAGTGTTGAACTGGGTTTTTAATGATACAAATAGTACTGCTATTGTCAATATAAATAATGGTGTTAAGAAAATTGTACCCATAGTCAAGCAATTGATTTTGGATCCAAAGAACTTGCCCACAACAACTTGCACCAGCAACATATTCTGCTTCAGTTGTAGAATTGGCCACCATTGTTTGTTTCTTGCATTGCCAAGAGATTAGTCTGCAACCAAGAAATTGACATCCACCAGTTGTGGATTTTCTGTCTAGTGTTGCACCAGCATAGTCACTATCCGAATAAGCCACCAATTCAAAAGATGATTCCCTTGGATACCAAAGACCCAACCTAGGTTGACCCTTAAGATATCTAAAGATTCTTTTGACTGCTGTGAGATGAGAGATCTTGGGATGTATTTGAAACCTTGCACACACACATACTGAGAACATGATATCAGGTCTTGATGATGTAAGATACATCAAGGACCCAATCATAGATCTATAATTGTTCAAATCCATATCTTCTCCTTCAGCATCCTTGAGTAGCCCTTTGTCTGGATCCATTGGTGTACTTGCAACCTTAGAATCAGCAAAATTAAATTTTCTTAGGATCTCTGCTACATACTTATCTTGGCTGATAAATATGCCTTCATTGGATTGTTTCACTTGGAGACCCAAAAAGAAAGTAAGTTCCCCCATGGAACTCATTTCAAACTTACTATGCATAAGTTTTTCAAATTCTACACACAAGTCTTGGTTTGTTGATCCAAAGATTATGTCATCAACATAAATCTGCACTAGCAAGATGTCTTTCTTTGTTCTTTTGATAAACAAAGTTGGATCAATCCTGCCTCTTTGGAATCCACTTTCTAGTAGAAAACAAGCCAATGTTTCATACCATGCCCTAGGAGCTTGGTGTAGACCATACAAAGCCTTGGTAACCTTGTAAACTTTGTCTGGATACTCAGCATCAATGAAGCCTAGAGGTTGAGACACATATACTGGTTCTTCAATTTCACCATATAAAAATGCAATCTTAACATCCATTTGATAGACAGTGAAGCCTATGAATGAAGCATAAGCCAAGAATAGCCTAATTGCTTCAAGTCTTGCAACTGGAGCAAACACTTCTTCATAATCTACCCCTTCTTCTTGAGTATATCCTTGTGCTACCAATCTAGCCTTGTTTCTGATCACTATACCCCTTTCATCTTTCTTGTTTCTGAACACCCATTTGGTTCCAATTGCCCTATGAGCTCTAGGCAAATCAACCAATATCCAAACCTTCTGAATCTTGAATTGGAGAAGCTCTTCTTGCATTGCTTCCACCCAACTTGCATCATCCAAAGCTTTGTTTATGTTTTTGGGTTCAGCCTGAGATAGAAAACATGAAAACAAGCATATATTGGAACTATCATTCTTCTTTTCTTCATAAATAGAGGAGATAAACCCTTCTTCATCTGAAGATAAGACTTGAGATAAACCAACTTGAGATCTTGTTCTAACACCAGAAGTTATGCTTCCAATCACATCATCAGTTGAGTGATCTTTGAGAATTCTAGTGTTTGGTGTTTTAGGAACTTCATATGTAGTTGGAAGATTGCTAATCCCAACTTCTTCTTGAAAAGAATCATCTATTTGAACATTCAATGGCTCAGTAGTACCAATACTTGAACTGGCAGGACCATCTGAAGAACTAGCAGTACCATTGTCATTAGCACCACTTTCTTGATTCTCTTGATTCTGAGTTCCTTGATCTTCTTCATTACCCTCATTTATTGTGTTTGAAGGTTCTTCTTGACTTGAAGATAGATCCATACTTTTCCAAATTGGCATCCAGATGTAATCTTGATCTTTAGGAGTTTCAACATTGTCTTCAAAACCTGCATTTTCATTAGCATTTGTACCTGTAACAGGCACATAATTCATAGATTCTGAAAGCCTATCAACATCAAACATCCAATCTGGTCCAACTCCTTTCACATTTGTAAGTTTCTCTTGAAACTCTATGTGAAGATTTTCTTCTACTAGCCTTGTGCAAGTGTTAAACACTCTGTAGGCCTTACTCTGCAAGGAATACCCTATCAAATAGCCAACATCTGCTTTTCCATCAAATTTGCCTAAATGATCTTTGGTATTGAGAATAGTGACATGACAACCAAAAGGTCTCATAAAACTTAAAGATGGTTTTCTACCAAAGAAAAGTTCATAAGGTGTTTTTCTATGTGGTTTTGTCACAAGAACCCTGTTTTGTACATAACAAGCAGTACCAACTGCTTCAGCCCAAAATGAAATAGGCAACTTAGAGTCTACTAACATAGTTCTAGCAGCCTCTATAAGTGTTCTATTCTTTCTTTCTGCTATTCCATTTTGCTGAGGTGTTCTAGCTACACTAAACTCTCTTTTTATGCCTTTTTCCCTGCAAAAGTCATCCATAACTCTATTCTTGAACTCTGTCCCATTGTCACACCTGATGACCTTAACCTTCTTATCAGATTGGTTTTCTACCTCAGTGATATAGGTTTTAAGTATCTCACTAGTTTCATGTTTAGATCTTAAAAAGAAAACCCATGAAAATCTGCTATAATCATCAGTAACAACTAGACAATATCTTTTTCCATTCAAGCTGCACACATTAGTAGGACCAAAGAGATCCATATGAAGCATATGTAAAGCCTGAGTAATAGAGTTTTGGGTCTTGGGCTTACAAGAAGCTCTATGTTGTTTGCCTTTTAGGCAGTCAACACAAGTTTGGTCGTTTTGGAAAATATTTTTGGGTAAACCTCTTACTAAATCATATTTTGCAATAGTGTTGATTGTTTTAAAGTTTACATGACCAAGCCTTCTATGCCAAAGCATAGATTCATCCAATGAGGCTTTTGCTACCAAACAAGTTAAACCTTCCTTTGGATCAATGTTCTTTAAATTGACACTATACATATTGTTCCTTTTTGGAATTTTAAGAAGGATCTGACTCTCATCAGGCATCTTAAAATCAGAAGAAAGAACCATACATTCATTGTCAGTAAATAGAACATTGTTCTTTTCGTCACACATTTGTGAGACACTAAGAAGATTAAACTGAAGTTCTTTCACAAAATACACATTTTCAAAATCTAGTTTACTGGTTTTGATAGTACCTTTACCAGTGATCTTTCCTTTTATTCCACCCCCAAAGGTAACATATCCTCCATCAAATGTTTTAAAGTCTGAGAGGAATGACATGTTGCCTGTCATGTGCCTTGAACATCCACTATCAACATATCCTTGATCTTCAATATCAGATGAATGTTCCTGCACATGAATAAACACATTAGTTTCCTTGGGGTACCCAAGCCATGACAGACTTGGGTTTGCCTCTTGCATCAATGAAATCAAACCTTTTCAGGATTGTTGATGCACCTTTTGATTGGATTGGTTTCCAAATCCAACATGCTGAGGACTTAACAGCACTTTCCCTTCTAATCCATTGTGTGGTCTTTGGTCTATCAGTACCAATTTTGGCAGTACCATTTGGTCTAGCAGGACCTTTGGTTTTTGGTGTCCAAATTTTTGTTTTAACCACATTTATCTTTTGAATAGGACTTTTCTCAACTTTTGGTACACTTTTGAAAGTGTTTCTTGTACCCTTTTCAGTTGGTTTTGTAATAACAGGCTTATGTTGTCTAACAGTATGATTATCTTTTGTAGTGTTAGACTTAACAAAACTTTTTCTGGGGTGAGTAACATTTGTTTTAGACTTTGTTTTACTCCCAAAAACCCATTTATTACAATAAGCATGAAGATGATTAAAGCTACCACAATAATAACAAGCCTTATTGAACATAACAAAGTCATCACCTAATTGTTGTGACTTAAGGTTGTTCCAATTTCTTTGGCTTCCCCTAGGTTTGTTATTACATTTTTCACAACTTTCAACTGTCTTCAAAACAGCTTTAGTCTTAGCTTTAACTTCTACTTTCTTAGGACTAGTTGGTCCTACTTTGATTCCTTTGATAGGAATAGTCTGATCTTCATCATCATCAGATACCCAATCCTCAATAATTAGGACATCTGGTCTCTTATCAGTGAGCACCTTAGAGAGTGGAACATTCTTAGCACTCTCAGAAGGTTCACTTATCACTACAGGTTTAGCCAATGGTTTGTTAACAAATTCATGTAAACCTGATACAGCAAGATCACTACCTTGGGGACATGGAATTCCTCTATAAGGAGGTGGACATTCATTGTATCCTATCCCTGATTTTATTCTTTTATTCATCTGATTCTCTACTATGCTCCTAGTACACTTAGAAGCTAGTTCCAATTTAGTAACAGTCAGTTGAATATTATCTCTAGCCAATGTCACTTTAGTGCACTCAGTCCTTAACATTTCAATTTCTGTATCTTTCAAAAATATTTGTCTATTAAGAGCACCTTTAGCATCAGAAAATGTGAGTTCATTTTCTCTATAGTGAATGATTTGTTTTTCTAGCTTGGACATACCACACTTATGGTCAAATAAGGTTTCATTGGTTTTTCTATGTTCTAAAATTTCTGTATCATAAGCTTTACTTATGATTTCTAATTCTTTAAGAGATTCACAATTATTAGAACATTTGATAGTTTGTACCTCAGGAGTGGAGAATGCCATCAAAGCCAATTCATCAGAAGTTGACTCATCTTCACCCATGAAACTCCAATCAAAACCCATGCCATCTATAGCAACCATTGCTTTTGGTTCAGCAACTTCAACAACCTTACTCTTGCTTTCAAAGTTTCCTTTCTTCTCAAAGCTTTCTTTATTTCTGTTGTCAAACCCTCTACCCTTGTTATCCTGCTTCTTAGGTCTTCTACACTCTCTAGAGTAGTGACCTTTCATGTGGCAGTTGTAACACTCCACCTTTGACTTATCATAGCCAGCAGGCTCATTTCCATCTATCAGAATCTTCTTGCCAGTCCTCATCATCAACTTCTTGGCTCTAATGCTTAAAAGTGAAAGTTGCCACTTTATGTCCATTTCTTCAAGATCATCAGGATGAATCTCTTGAAGGTCTTCAAATGATAATACGGACCCATTGTGCTGAGATGTAAGAAAAGCACACCCAATTGTTTCATCTAATATGGATTTGGTACTACCAGAAGTACTAGCAGTACCAAAGGTTGTATTGGCAGTACCTTCTTCTCTGCTACCTTGTTCTTCATTATCAACCTTTGAGATGCTTGGGGATGAAACAAAAGCCATATTTCCTGAACTTGACCCAGTAGTCTTCTTTACTTCATGCTCTACTATTTTGAAATTATTGTAGAGATCATTGAGACTCATCTGGTCAATATCTGACTTGTTCTTCCATACAATGACATGCATAGACCATTCTGAAGGTAAACTTCTAAGAAATTTAGAGTTTAGGTCTTCTTGAGTTATCATCACTTCATGGATGGCTAACTGACTTGCAAGCTTCTGAAGTCTATTGAACATACTGTCCAAAGACTCATTGGTTGTGGCTGTGAAGTTCTCAAATTGTTGTTTGAGAAGTGTTTTCTGTGTTTTCTTGGTAGCATCATTACCACCAAACCTAGCCACAATTGCTTCAAAAAGGGTTTTGGCATCTTTGTATTTGTTAAAGATCAGAAGTTGATCATTTGGAATAGTCATCAGTAACATACTCCTTGCCTTTAGATCATTTCTCTTCTGAACTTTTTCATCTGCATTTGATGGTTGTTCTTGTATTCTTGTTACAAGAGCATCATTTACTGTTGTAGTGGTGATTTGGGGTTTAAATGAATTGCCTTGTTCAATTATCTCCCAAAGTGCATAGTCCTGCACTTGAAAGTATTGATCAACCCTTAGTCTCCACATTTCAAATTCGTTTTGCTTGAGTAATGGAAGTTTAGCTGCAACATTGGTTTGAATATGTTCAACATCCATTTTTCTTTTAAATTAGTAAATATCAAGCCTAGCTCTGATACCACTTGTGGAACGTTGTTGTTCGAAGTTCAAACACTTGGGATATGAATCTTAGTAATGTGTTTGAGAGATATTTATGTATTGAATGTGTTTAGCATGCGGAATCTACTACAACACACTTTAAAAGAACACAAGGTGGTGAGTTTAAGTAAACGTGAGAATGTAATGAACAAATAACACAACTTTGGTTAACACAAAACGATTCAATATTATTGATGAAATAATACGGATGATCTAAATATCACCAGGATTACAAAGTAATCTTGAATCTTTGATTGTAAAGGATTTGTGATTTGAAGTAACTAAGTTACTTGAGAGATAGTTTGTTTTTGGTTATTGGTTGTGAAAGATGCATGCATGAAGTAGTGACTAAGATATCCTTTTATAAGATAAGGATATCTTATTACATGTTGTCAAGTGGAAGAGTATTATACTATACTTTGACTATTATGTGCGCCTACAATTAAATACAACTACCCATGTACAACTCTGATAATATTCCTCTGTCACCACAGAAGACTAATCTACTTCTACATAACGTATAACTTTGTACAAAGACTAATAATTCAACTAAATATCTATTACAAAATATCTAATCGACTTGACATAAGCTTGGCAGGCTCTTCATCAACCAGCAGTACCTTCTACCCAGAAGGTACTGGTAGAACATCTTCATACTTGTTCATAATCAACTAGCAGGCTCTTCTCATCATTGGCAGGCTCTTTGACTTTGATCATTTTATTCCCAACACTTAAGATTGCTCAAATCCCTAATCTCAATAAATCAAAGGTTTGGATAAAGAATGATGTAGGGTATGGATAATATTTGGGATACGAATTGGTGTAAAATGAAAAATAAACAAAACAGATAAATTAACATCCTAAGTGTGGTAAATTACTTTCCCAACCATCCCATGAATAAGACTCATATCATTGAATAACTCACGCTTTAACACTTGAAACACACGCTTTAGGTAGACACGAATTATACTCAACAAGATCTCAATCAAAGAATAACCTTAGTTGGCGTTCCCATAACGGCCAACTCCCATTCAATCCATAAATATAAATATACAACAAATAGTGGTGATATCGCCCACTTAATACAAAACTTTACATAAGTTGGTTAAAACAAACTTCCAACTTTTCTTTTTTCTTTTTCTTTTCTATTTTTTCGATTTTTTTTTTTTTTTTTTTTTTTTTTGACATCAACATATAAAATTTCACAACTTTATATATACAATATTTACTTTCATACCAATTGCATTGTGCAATTTCCTGACTCAACCAAAGATAATGAATTACGCACGCGAACACAGGTAATGTAAGGAAACACACTTTGCCTAAAGCAATTAACCACGGATTTTAATCTACAGGGTAGGCTAAGGTGTAAGGGTGTATCGAAACATTATAACAAAGGTGTAAGAAACGAAAGGAATGGCTCTGAGTGTTTTTCTAGGGTATCTTACTCTAAAAGTGAGAGTAACAAAGGGTTTTATACGGGGGTTAACTAACCAGTGTAGTTAGTTAATATCACATAACATATAAAGGTTATTTGGGTGTAATCCTAGAAATTTACCAATTTAGACAAGTCATTCCAATTATAAAGATAATACTTATTATGGTGGTCTCGAATAGTATATAATCCAAGTTCTAAAGTTTACAAGTCACCGGCACACTCATAGATTTGTGAATTTTGATAAGTTCACAATTTTTGGAAATAATGTTATGTGTGCAGCTATGTAATTTAGACTTTAAACAAAAACATGCTAAAAAAATTTAAATTTTGATATATTAAGCGCATTTTAAGCATATTTTGCATAAGTTTAGGACAAGTAAGTGTTCTAATTCTCCAATCCCCCCACTTAAGTTAAACAACGTCCTCGTTGTTTGTGTCAAAGGTTAAAAACTGGAAAATAAAAGAATTAGAACAGAAAAACTCCCCTGAGATTTGCTCGGTATGATCCTCCATTATGTGTATAAGAGCAAAAATCAACTTTCTTGTGGATTAGAACGTTTAAGCTTCAAAAATGATGTATCCACAAGAATGCAGGAATCTATAATACCATTCAGACTTTAACACACCTGAGTTAAGAAGGTTTAAACTTGCATAATACATTAGTAGTTAGTAAAAATAAAACTAAAAAAAATTAAATTGTAAATCATCAGGTCAGTCGATACGCCGTATCTTATGGAAGAAGATACGCCGTAACGAGCCTGGAATAAATACGAATCAGAATAAAAGATGCGTCGCATCCTTAATCAGGGATGCGCCGCATTAAAATACTGACAGAAAGTTTTAAAGTCAAAAATAAAAATGCAGAAAATTAAATAAGATATGACCAGTGCAGGCGATGCGTCGAATCTTAGGATTGAGATGCGCCGTATCTTCTGTAGGTCTGACAGACTCGACACAGAACAGAAAAGTTGAAATTTTCCGGGTTGTCTCCCGGTCAGCACTTGTCTTTATTTTAGAGTCTTCTAGTTAGACTCACGTTCAGCTCCTTATTTTGTTCTATTGACCCCCACATGTCCGTGCAAGATGTAGTTGCGAATTACTTCGTCACGAACATATTCCGGCCCCAATTCAAGTACACCTTTGTAGAATCCTTTCATCTTTTGGTACGGATACTCGATCCCTTTCTCAGCGTCATTTTCATCTACAAAAAGAAATGGTGTAAATTTGTAACAAAATTTGTTAGGGGCATGTTTAAACCTTGGGTGAGCACGAGGCATCATGTAAGTGATAACGTTGCTTCCACTTTTAAAGGTGATTTTTCCTTCAAATCTTTTAGCGTTAATTTCGACCTCCTTACAAAATGGCTTCCCAACAATCACGTCACCCATCTCAACATCACGATAAGCATCCATGTTTTCCACCACTGTGAAATCTGTAACAATAGTTAAATTCCCAACAAAAATAGGTACACTTATGAATATTCCAACTACGTTTTTCCCTTTATACTCAATTTTGTTTTTCATTATAGAATTATAGAAATCTTTTGACATTACATTAATTGGTAAAATAGGGAAAAAGTTGGCACTAACTTGTTTAAATCCAATCATGCAAGGAAATTGTAAATTATAATCACAATCTACATGGATCTTTTTACCATAATTACATAAACTAGGATATCCTTCAAATTCATCATAATTCTTAGTGTTGATCATATTGATTCTAGGTATATCCATAATTTCTCCTTCTTCAATTTCGGGTTCAAAATCCTCCATAAATTCATCATTGATTCCTATTGGTAAATTAAGATCATTTAATTCAATGTAGTCTCCACTACAGGTCTCAAGTGATTCATTATTTACCAAGGTTTCTCCCATAAGCCTAGCTTCTAGATCGAGGTCCATACGTTCTCTTAATCCTAGCACATAGACGCCTCTAATTATGCTCTTAGCAGGATTTTGGCACTTATAGACTAGTTTATTTTTCCCTACCCTTAATGAGATTTTTCTTTTAAACACATCAATCTTAGCATGGGGGGTAGACAAGAAAGGTCTTCCAAGGATTAAAGGAATCTTAACATCCTCGGACATATCTAATATAACAAAGTCTACGGGGAAAACAAACTTCTCAATCTTAACTAGCACATTTTCAGCAATCCCTTCAGGTCGTTTTACCGTTTTATCAGCCAATTCAATAAGCAACTTAGTTGGTGCTAATTTTCCTAGTCCTAGGGTAGTAAATGTCTTAAGGGGCATAACACTAACGCTAGCTCCTAAGTCAGCTAATACATTATTGAAAGATATGTCATTAATTGAACAAGGTAAAGTAAAACTTCCAGGGTCCTTTTCTTTATGAGGCAAGGCACATAAGTCGGTTGCAGAGCTCTCTTCTTTCATTGTAGCCTTGATCTCCTCTTCAATCTTTGTCTTCTCTTTGAGTAGCCTCCTTAAACTGATTGAAGAATTAAAGAAAAATTCGGGCTTTGCAGCATCATTACCATTCATCAATCTTCTAGGAAAAGGTATGTTAGGTGTGACTTCTTCAGTAGTGCATATGGCCTTGACATGATCTCTTGGGTTGGTTTCAGTTGAGCTAGGTAAACTTCCATATCCCCTTTCTTGAAGAACCTTGCTCATTTGGTCTATTTGTTGTTCCAATGCTTTGATCGAAGCTCCTTGATTTCTTGTTATAGTATCCGTTAAGGCTCGGATTTCTTTAATCATATCGGTGTTCTCTTCATGTCTTTTAGCAGCATCGGCCATAATTTGCTTTAAAGTGTCATCCAAAGTCTGCCTCCTTTCTTGATAAGTTGGATTGAAGTTGTTCTTTTGATAGTATCCCGGAGTAGCTTCCCTAAATCTTCCTGAAGGTCGGAATGGTTGTCCAAATTGTGTGTAGTATGCTTCTTCAAACGTCTCACTTTCATTCTTATTAGGGAAATATTTAGTGTAGTGAGGTCCTTCGCATTTTTCACATCCAACTTGGGCAGCATAAACTTTCTCATCACGCTTCTTCATCTCTCTACTAATTTTATCCAATTGAGCTTGAATTGCAGCAAACCCGTCAAAATTAGTGCTGCTCTTAGATCTAGTAGAGGTTCCGTCGTGCCATTTTTGAGACTGATCAGCAGCTTCTTGAATAGCTTTTCTATCATTGGCTGCACTCATTTGAGGCACAGCTCCCTTAGCATCCAAGATTTGTCTAGTAGGCACGTCCAATCCTTGATAGAACAATATTATCTCCTGCATTGGACTTAGATAATGTTGAGGGCATTTCATCAACAAGTCTTTAAATCGTTCCCAAGCTTGATAAAGAGTTTCATCAGGTTCTTGCTTGAAACTGTTGATAGCCTCCATTTTTTTAGCAGTTTTAGCAGGTGGACAATATCTTTTCAGGAATTTGCTCTTCAGATCTTCCCATGTTGTAATTGAACTAGCAGGTTCATTCCTTAGCCACTTATTAGAAGCTCCTTTAAGCGAAATTGGAAAGATCCTTAGCATAAGTTGATCGTCAGAGACTCCTTCTGTAGTAAAGAAATCTGCAATCTCGAGGACTTTTTCAACATGTTCATTAGCATCTTCATGTTCTGTTCCACTGAAAGCATTTTCTCTTAGCTCCTTGAGAAACTGACCCTTCAAATCAAACTTTGACTTTTCATCAAACTTCGGTCTAGCAACTCCTGAACTGTAATCAGCACGGGTTTTGTTCATGTATTCCTCCATAGTAGTATTTTCCGTCATTGTTTCTGTTTCTTCTTCCTCTTTCTCTTCAGAAAAGTAATCAAGTTCGAACGAACTTGAAATTTCAAAGCAATTTGTGTTGAAAAGCCTTTTAAGCAAATGTAGGGCTCGTTCAGGATCTTCGAAAGGTTTAATCAAGTTCTTAGTTGAACTCCTGGTCATGCACTTCCTGAAACCATCACAAAATCATCAGTAGGGTATGTTCAAGAAAGTAATATATCAGAAAACTAACAACGAAAACGGAATACGAAAAATAAAAGTTGCTGATATCTGTAAACGATGCGCCGTATCCAGAAAGTTGGATACGCCGTATCTTATAATCGTTAAAATTTAATCAGACTTTTATTCAAAAAGCAGATACGCCGCTTATGAATTAGAATGCGCCGTATCAGTTTTAAATTATCAAAAATCGTTTATATTTATTAAAATTAAATGCGTCGTATTAACAGAAGCTAATGCGCCGTATTTTTGTTACGTTTCAAAATACAAGATTTTTGATTCAGAAGATGCGCCGTATCGATAAAAATTGATGCGTCATATCTGTTTAATAATTCGAAAACTGTTTTTAATTTAAATCAAAAATACGCCGTATCTGTTAAAGCAGATGCGTCGTATGGCGTTATCGTTTAGAAAAATTTCTTATTAAAAACAGAATACGCCGTATCTTGGGGAAAGATGTGTCGTACTCGAATTTATTAAACGCATTGTATTTTATAAAAATTAAACGCAATACGCCGTATCTATGAAAATAGATGCGCCGTATCGTTTGTATCAGCTCAGTACAACGATAGCAGAATGCAGAAAAATAGAAAAAGAAAAATAAAAAATAAAAACAAACAATAAGAAACAAAGATTAAAGAAAACAAACAAAAACAGAAAATATGCAAATAATACAATGAATGCAATCTATCTAATATACAACGGGTTAGCGGTTAGAATCAAAAAAATAAAACCTAATGAAAATACGAATCAAATTAACAGATAATAACAATTCACTCCCCGGCAACGGCGCCAAAAACTTGATGTGCGTGTGTATTGCTCTAATTCTTTTATATCCCCGGCAGCGGCGCCAAAAATTTGGTGCGTGCGCGTGTCGTTGTGGTTTAGCAGTATTAATGCCTACTCAACTTTTAAATTTATATTTAGCAGACTTATCAATAACACACACACTTAACGAGCAGTGTACCCGGTCAGTATGAATATAATGGTAAGTAGAGTGTCGATCACTAAGAGTGGAACGTATTATCTAGTTATTCTAATCAGTATTTTAATATCTTAAGTTAGCTATACAACCTAATCTATCGCAAAGGGGGTTCAGCCTGAGAGACTGGCACGGTTTGGTTATGATTAAATAGTAAACTAAACTAATGAGCACGAATCAGCGATTAGCACACACGTACACAGATAGATACTTGAGACAATAAGAAGACCTGTCCTGATAATTAAGTAGCTTGTCACTTGTTTTATTGCTAGTTTTATATGAAGTGTATAAAATTAACCCTTTCTCGTTGGCTCTAATCTTATCGGCGAGTAAACCCTTAATGATCACTTATGTCTATCCCACTATCCTAGAATATTGAGCACTTGTGATGCCCACGTTTCGTATACGCTAGAATAGATAGGCGAGGAAGGGGCATGGCGACCCAAGCAATGCTCAGCTAGACACAGAGGTTATCAATGCACTAATAAAAGTCACCAAAGACATCAACATATAAACTTTAATTAATGGGAAAGCAATTTTAAGGGGTGGACATGATATTCCGTAGTCACATGACATCAGCCCATCAATCCTGATGAATTAAAGTGTACTAATACAATAAAACAAAAATACTTAATGAATTGAATACATGCAGGACCTTCTTACAGCTCTTGTATCTTCGTTCAGGGTGTGTCTTGTGCTGCTAATACGTCTGAATTCGGCTTTTAGTGTTTCTGTCTCTCTCTTCTGAGTTAAGCTAAAGTGTCTCGAAATTCGTCTGGCCTTGGGGTATTTATAGTTTCCGTCTGAGGGTTAGATGCGGCGCATAGGATAAGTAGATGCGGCGCATTGACTTAACTTCGCGTGGTGTCCAAGATTAATATATTCAGGAATATTTGTACACCGCCTTAAGATGCGGCGTAACTCCATTTCTCTATGCGGCGCATGTCCTTTGCTGTCTTGGATTGTAACTTGTGAAATCTTGATAGTGATACGCCGTATGTAAGAAGTTTGTTGCGGCGTATCTGGAGCAGAATGATCTTGATCTTGTACATTTCAGTTGACTCTTAACATTTTGCTTGTTTTGCTCCATAATTAGTCCAAAATCGCCAAGTTTCATATAATACTTGTTTTCACCTGAGAATTACAAAAGTAAACATTAACGTATCAATTCTCATATATAATATAATAAAACAAGTCAAATAAATAGGATAAATGATGATAATAAAATGTACTTATTTGAGTTCATCAAGAAGTAACATGTGTTCCTATGAGATCTTATGATGCATCTCGTGGGTCTAGACTCGATAAGTGCATTTTTGGTAGTCAGAGACTGGAGCGGTGTCTCCTGTTTCAATATCAACATAACTCGTAATGAGCGGTTGATGGATTATGCAGGGTTCCCTGTGAGAATGAAACAAGTCCTTTTAAGAGAACTTGAGTGGCTTAGAAGGTTTAGTGCAGTGCGTCACTAGGACCATGACGTCTTGTCTTCAATACTGGCGTCACCTTAGTAACAACCAGTAGCATATGAATTGAACCCGGTTTCTGCCCTAAGGTTGAATAATTGGAGGGCTATTTCTTTTCACCCTTTCTCATTACATTTCTTTTTAATTCTTCAGCCCCTTTTTTCTCCTTTCTCATATTACTCCTATTTTCATAATCATACCTAAGGACTTTCTAATACTAACTATTTGGTATTGTCCTTGGGTAGATCCCTCCGGCTCTGGCGGATCATAGGACAGTTTTCCTAACCTTAGCCACCTTATAGCTTCATGACTATCCTATGTTGCCGTAAACCATTTGTTTGAAAAATCTCTCAAAGTGTTTATGATTAAGAAACACATTTTGCTAACACTTTGAGAGTTTTGAACTTTTCAAATGCTCCCCCTTAACATGTGCTCAGATGTTTTTAGTATAAATTTGCACATGTTGGGTAGAGCTTGCACTTTTTGAATTGACCCATTTTCAGTGAACATGATTGATTCGAGACACGCTTACATCACTAGTTATACTAGCTTGAAATTATTACCCGGCCTGGTCAAGTCCACAGAAAGTTTCTCGAAACGGTACACTCTACTCAAATACTTCCTCTTCGAGACACACTTACTTCACTGGTTAGACCAGCTTGAAATTATTACCCGGCCAGGACGCATCCTTTCGATTAATGACAGTTTTTGTTTTGTCAATTCATTGGTGAAGTCTGAGTCACGTTCACTTGAGATGCCACATCCTTTTTGCTATCACAAACCATTTTCTCCCCCTCAATATGTGCATCGATATACGAAAGAGTTTAGCACATATGGGAGAGCTTACATTTGGTCCAAAACATCACATGTTTATCAGATTGCATATTTAAATCACATTCTCTCCCCCGATCAAAAATTTCAAACCTTTTGTGATTTGTGATCCCAATTGATTTAAGTTTAGAAAATATGGGAGAAAATGTGGTCAGGTTTAATATGTGCTGATAATTGGAACATTGCGATTCTCCCCCTCAATCAATGAGGGAGAATGTTAGTGTCAGGTATGATGGGTTTGGAAGATTTGAGTATAACAAAACTCATACACTGACACATAATAACCACATTTTATTCACTACTTATTATGTACAAAGAGACATGTTTTGATGATATGAAATTTTGAAATCATCACTCTCCCCCTCAATCGATGACCCGTCTGCTATTTAAATAGTTGTATGAAAAGTTCAATTCTGATTGATATTCAAAAATCATGGTACCATTAAGTTTAACACAAATACTTTCCTGAAGAATCATAGATGGAAAAGTATATGTGATTTAAAGAAGACTTCTCTTCTTGTAAGAAAAATGATGCACTGAAACGTACATCAAATCGAGTAAACATGGATATAAAGTAATCCATGCCTGGGTGAACTTCACCCAGTGAGAGGAACAACCGTCTTTTTGGCGACGTGCTTTCCCCATAATGAAGAACGGGTTACAGTCTGAAGTAACTGCAAGCTGATAAGACATGTTTTAACGATTCATTTTAACTTCTGCTCGAGCTTCATTTAAAGTCCCGTGTCATTATTGAATGACATTTCTAGGACCGTAAATGTTATCGATAAACAGAAGACATGCCTAGTGAAACTATTTTTGGTATTTGTGTTTTTCTGATTTTTATGGGTTTTTTTTATAGGTTTTATATTTTTCTATTTTCTTTTTAGTTTAAAATATATACAAATATATACAAGGATATGTGAAGCGAATCCTTTACTCCTCGTTTTCTTCTTGAAGACCCTTGAGGGTTTCTGGAGTCAAACTCTTCATGCCAAGTCGCGGGAGAATAAATTGGAATCGTTCTCTCAGAAGTGCCTTAGTGAAGATATCAGCCAACTGAAACTCTGTCCTCACGAAGTAAACTTTGTTGCAGCAAAGTGCAATAGCACTTTTTTTATCACAATACAGAGGAATCTTGTTGTATGCAAAACCATAGTCCGATAGTTGTGATCTCATCCAAATAATTTGAGCACAACACGCAGACATGGCAATGCATTCAGCCTCTGTGGAAGATATAGACGTACTCATTTGCCTTTTAGATGACCAACTTACTCACTTTTCCCCCAGAAACTGAGCACCTCCCGACGTATTTTGACGAGTATCTTGACACCCCGCATGGTCTGCATCTGCATAAGCCGTGAGTGCCATGGCGGTGTCCTTACGATACCAGAGGCCCATGTGAATAGTTCCTTGAAGATATCTGAAGACCCGTTTTACTGCTTCTAGATGCTTTTTAGTGGGCTTGGACTGGTACCGAGCACACATGCATACCGCGAACAAGAGATCTGGCATACTAGCGGTGAGATACATTAAGGATCCAATCATGCTTCGAAACTTAGTTTGATCAACCGGGATCCAAGAAAGGTCTTCATCCAACTTCGATCTCTCAACCATAGGAGTGTCAACAGGATCACTTGAATCAAATCTAAATTTCTTCAATATTTCATTTGCACACTTGGATTGATTAATGAAGATGCCTCCGGGACTTTGAGAAATTTGCAATCCTAAGAAGAACAACATTTGTCCCATCATTGACATTTGGAACTTAGAACTCATCTCTTTAGAAAATCGATCACATTCGCTAGGATCAGAGGAGGCAAAGATAATGTCATCTACGTAGATCTGAACGTGAAGTAGATGCTTTCCCGTTTTCCTAGTGAATAATGTAGGATCAACAACACCTTTAGAGAATCCATTTGCTAGAAGGAACTTAGACAATGTATCATACCATGCCCTAGGTGCCTGCTTTAAGCCATAGAGGGCCTTCTTCAAGAGATAGACGTGAGTAGGACGATCAGGGTTCACAAATCCTTCAGGTTGACTGACATAAACTTCCTCTTTCAAATCACCATTTAAGAATGTTGTCTTTACATCCATTTGGTAGACTGTCATATTCTGACTGGCAGCATTAGCGAGGAAGATTCTAATGGCTTCAATTTGAGCAACCGATGCAAATCATTCTTCGAAATCTATGCCTTCTTCTTGACGATACCCCTTAGCAACAAGCCATGCCTTGTTCTTCAAAACATCACCATGCTTATCGAGTTTCACTTTGAAGATCCACTTTAGAGCGATAATCATTGCACAATCTGGAGGAGGCACGAATTCCCATACTTCAAGTCGATCAAACTCATGAATTTCATCTTGCATTGCTTCAAACCAGCAGTATTTAGACAAAGCATCTTTGAAATCTTTGGGTTCGACTTTGGATAGTATGGAGTTAAAGAAACACCACAGTGCATCAGTGGCAAGTTGCTTTCGTGTGGATACCAGACGAGAAGGATTTCCTATGATGTTGTCAATTGGATGATCGTTGGTCCATTTTCTGAGATGATCATGTGGTTGAGGGTATTGAACTGATGTTGCCGTGTTAAGATCACCTGAAAATAATGTCTCTGTAGAAGATTCAGGAGCAAAGATATTCTCGAATGGAACATCATCAGCAGGAGCAAAAGGATTCATTTCAAAAGAATTATCTACTGCAGAGCCTTGCTGTACCAAAGGAGGTTGAATGTTTGATGATGATGGTGAGTGACTGGCAGATGGTGCATCTTGACTGATTGAGACAGATTCAGATGATCTCTCTGAATTTTTGTGGAACTGGTGCATCAGCAACCGGAGGTACAGGTGGAGCTTCCGTTTTAGTATCTACCATTTGTGGCTTAAAATATTCATCGAACATCGGATCAAACAACTTCTTCAACTCATCACTAGTAGGGGGTACATAAGGAACTGCAGGAGTGGGATTCTGTACAAGACCTGAACTGATTGGTCCAGGTGACAAAAGATTAGGAGCGGGTCCAGAACTAGTTTGTCCAGGAGCCGTTTGCTCAGTCAGCTCATTGAATGTCACGTGAATAGTTTCCATGATTTGTCGGGTTCGTTTGTTGTAGATTATGTATCCCTTGTGACAAAAGATTAGGAGCGGGTCCAGAACTACGTCTCCTTTAGCCTTTAATTTTCCCAGATCTTGACTGTCATTTGTCGGATAACACAGTGCACCGAACACACGAAGAAAGGAAATATCTGGTTTCTTGCCATGCATCAGCTCATAAGGTGTTTTGTTGTGAAGAGTATGTATCAGGGATCAGTTTTGGGTATAACATGCTGTAGCAATTGCTTCTACCCAAAGAAACATCGGTGCCTTGGAAAATATTAGCATGGTTCGTGCAGCTTCCACAAGAGTACGGTTTCTTCTTTCAACAACGCCGTTCTGCTGAGGAGTGCGTGGAACACTTTTCTGGTGAGTTATGCTAATACTTTCATAAAATTGACTGAGTTGTTGGTTAACAAACTCAGTTCCATTGTCTGTACGGATGATTCTGACAGTTTTGTTGAGTCTCACTTGCAGCTGTTTGATAAGTTTGATGATAACCTCTGGAGTTTCGTCCTTGGTTCTAAAAAACTTTACCCATGTAAACCGAGAGTAGTCGTCGACCACCACAAGAATATATTTCTTCCCATTAGTACTCTGAAATCTCATTGGTCCACACAGATCCATGTGAAGAGTGTGAAGAACTTCCATAATGGTGTTAACAGTTTTGGGTTTGTGGGTTTGTTTCTTGCTTTTGCCCAGTTGACAGGCAGAACAGAGATGATCTTTCTCAAACTTTAATCTGGACATGCCTCGTACAAGATCCTTGCGAGAAAGGTCATTTATGGTGCCGAAGTTTAAGTGATTTAAACGACGGTGCCAGAGCTAAGATTTGGTCTTTGAGGCCTTTGAAAGCAAGCAAATAGGAGAGGACTTCATCATTTCTTCAATAGTGATGTTGTATAGATTGGTGCCACGACTGCCTTTAAGAAGATTAATACTATCCAACTTTCTGACGAAACATGTGTGTTTTCTGAAAGCAACTTCAAGATCTGAATCACAAAATTGATCAACCGAAAACAAATTGTGCCATAGTCCTTCCACGTAGTATACCCGAGAAATTACACTGTCACCAAACACATAATCTCCATAACCCATAATTGCCCCAAAATGGTCGTTCCCGAATCTAACTGTCCCGATAAACTTTTTCACAAAATTCTTGAGCCGTGAGCGATCCCCGGTCATATGTTTTGAGCAGCCTGAGTCCAAATACCAAAGGACGATTTGTACGACCTGCATTTGAAAATAGACAACGATGGATAACTGAAAAATGTGGATCCCCAAGTGCAGCTGGGGCCGTTTGGTTAGCACAAACAAACTCTGGAACAACAGGATTCATTGATGCTATTGCATTTACAGTGGAAACTTCACTAGAAGCAGCAATTGACCTAGTTGCAGGGCATTGTGTCACTAAAGGAAAAATTCGACCAGTTGGCCTCCATTCCTTAACATTCACTACTTTATGATTATTCAATCTAGTTAAGGGGCACTGATCTCCTAAAGTAAATTTCCTTCCAGTGGGTCTCCATTGATAACCGACATTAGCAAACATTTTTCCTGTTGCTTTCCAAATTTGCTTACTCAGTTCAGTTTTCCTAACATTCATAACTGGGGATTGTACAGGAGACATCAAAAATGACACAACACAATCATCATGATTACCAAAAATTAAACATTCGTTACATGTTTTACAGACAGCATCAGAATTCGAATTAATTACAATACGCTTAACGCTAATACTAGAATCAACACGATTCATTCCATTCAAAGCAAACTTATTGTTCCTAGGGTGGGCTTCTACTTTCTTCTCATGAACACTCTTAGCCGACGCAGTCCTATCTTTCCTTGCATTGCGACTAGGCTTTGACTCGCTAGCTTTGGTGTCACAGTTTATTCCTGTAGAAGCAATGATGGGAACATTAGTTTGTTTTACTGTCATTTGTTTTTCCGGTTTTGATGTGCTGGGTTCAGATGTTCTTAGTGATACATCAAAGGTTACATGCTTGTTCTTAGTCGTAGAGGATGATGCAGCAAATCTATCTCTTTTGTTATCAATCTTAGGACCGGTGCCAATGATGTATTCTAAAAGTTTCTGAGACCGTTTAGTGAGGAAGCAGTCATCTACCACTGCGCTATCAAGTGGTTTATCTATCCTATCCTCTTCTACGATCTCACGAAGGGTATCAAGGCTATCCTTAAGGTGATTGAGATATACTTGATGGGGTAGACCTATTGTTCCTAAGGGGAAAAGGAATAGGCATAATATCAACAGCATACTTACTACAAGCAGAAACCTTTGGAACAACATTATCACTAGTGATAATTGGCATTTTCCCTTTCACCCGAGTCTTTAGATTCTCGATCTCTGTAACCACTGTGAAAATCCCACTATTATAATAAATCATCTTACAGAATATTTATCCTTTTTTCAGGTAGAAATTTTTTTTTTTTTTTCTTTTCTGATTATAACTATTATCTTATGTGACGGAGATCACATCCCGAATAACCGTGCTTGCAACCCAACCTTAACTAATTTAGTATTTACCAATGTAAACATCTTTGATCTAAAATGTTATGAGGTCCCACTTACCACTTTACGTTATTTCGCTAACGTGCATTTAAAAACTGGAGCGTTTCTATTTAATAAGAGTTTATGAAACCCTAAACTACCATAACAATATGTGAAGATAATGAAACTATAAAGATAGCAACATATAAATAATGTACAAGTCCCTAAAGCATAAAAACCCTAATTCTACTTTAACTCCCGATAAAACCCTAATTTCACATAACTATAAATTTATGTATACATTTTACAAACCCTAATTTATTTATACAATATATTTTTTTTTACAAGATAATATATTTACAAGTTATTTAAAACTAGTGTACAAGTCATTTATGCACAAAATCATTTATTCACAATATCTTTATAAAAATCCTCTTTATATTTATTATAAAGTATAAATTACAAACCCTACATGCATAATTTTTAAAAAATTATATTTTCTAAACTCACTAAATATTTTTACAAGTCTTTAACCTAAAGTACAAGTACCTAATGCATATAAACTAAAAATTCCATTCATTTACTTTTAACTTAACAAAACTTAAACATAGAATTTTCATAACTTAATAAATTATAAAAATTACATTTTTCTCATATTCTAAATTATAGTACAACCTTACTAAAGCTAAAGTACAAGTATTTTATGCATGAAACTATATATTTATAAAATCCTAAATAAAACCTTAATAGTAGTTATTTAAAATGACATTTTATGTAATATTTTTACACAATAAATTATAAAAATAATTTATTTATTTATTTAACATATGTACAACTCCATAAACTCAATGTACAACCCTTTAATGCACAAGATCATAAAAACTCATTTATTTGTATTTAAACCTTAATAAAAATTACATAAAAATTATAGAAAATTAAGAAATAATTAAAAATATATTTTTCTTATTTTTCTTACATTAGTACAAGTCTTACTAGCCTAGAGTACAACTTGCTAAAGCACAAAATCTATTTTTCCCTATATAACTATAATTCGATACATATATAATTATGCCATATAAATTCAAAATTCATTCCTAACTAAGTCTTAAACCTAGGAACCTTAATTCTACCCTAAACCTTAGTTTACAAGTCAACAAAGTCTTAGGTACAACTCCCTTAAGCATGATTCGACCCATAACTAGCCAATTACACCTTCTAGTTTAATCCTAACCCTAAACTAACCATATCTCACGAAATTCTTAAGCCTTAAGAGTCTAATTACATGATCCCTAAGTGAAACACATCACCTCCCTTCTAGAATAAGGATTATGTGTATGGCATACAACCTATACACATCATTTCCCCCTCCTAAGCCCTATGTGTCATCTTCCCTAACCTTACAACACACCAATCCGACCTATGGATCATATGTGAACACATCAAACCCTAATTAATAACCCTCCTATAAATAGAACACAACATAAACCCTAATTTGCCATAACCCATTCGAAACAACACAAACAGCCTCAACCCTTCACCCCACTGATCCCTATAGTCTATATTAAGTTCAAATATACCCAAAAAGGCAGTAGAATAAGGCTAGAGTCATAGGATAGCTCGATTCGATCCCTACACCAAAATATTGCCCTAATCGACCAAATAAGAAAGGTACATCTATAGCCCTTTTCCTTTACTTTTCTATACTTATTTTAAGTCTAAATATACTCTAGAACATGTCATAATAAGTCTATAAACTCAGAAACAACAAAAACATATTTTTCTTCATTTTTGTTCTAACCGAGTAGATTAATAAAAATAATTTCGAACTAGAAATCCAATAAACCTAGGATGATAAAAATGGTTTAGGAACTCTTTGAACATGTTATAATAACTACTCATAACATAAAAACACATGGTCTAAAAATCGGATTACAAGAAAACAAGGTTTTTCTTTTCTTTTTCTTCCTGTCGACACAGCAGCAGACCTGTTGCTTTCGTCCTTAATTTAACCAAGTAAACGAATATTATAAATTCTAGTTTTCGACATGGTTAAAGTAGACTAAAAGGGCTACACATAGGAAAAAGAATCAACGTTTTTCGTTAAGAAACGAGGGAGAACGAAGCAAAAGAAATTGGGTTAAAATCTGTTTCGAGTAACATGAAATTACGAGTTTCTGCTTTTGTTTTTGAATTCGTGGGTTCGATTCAGGCCACAAAACTTTACAAAAATACTTTTAAAATACTTATAATATTTTAGAAAAGGTTTCGCAAAAGGTCTCGGCTTTGATCGTTAGAAATAAATTGCTTTTGGTATAAAGGATCACGGGTGTGATCGGGTATTAAACACAAGGATCATTTCTGTCAAAACTATATAAAAATTCTGTTTTGGACTTGATTTGCGATCGGGGAATCCCTAAGGGGGTAAAAGTGTCCATTTTGAAACTTGAGGGTATAAAGTGTCAAATAACTAAAGTCCAAGGGTAAAAGTTGTCATTTTTCTAAAGTTGAGGGTAAAAACTTGCCAAACCTAGAAACTTGAGGGTCTAAAATGAAAATATAACTATAAACCCTAATTTTATTTAATATTATATTATTATTATTATTATTATTATTATTATTATTATTATTATTATTATTATTATTATTATTATTATTATTATTATTATTATTATTATTATTATTATTATTATTAAGTTTTATTTAAACTTAGTATATGTTTTGTACCGTAACTAACAAACGAAGTGTCCATTTAACAAACGGAAGGAACCGAATCTTACAGATAAGAACATATAATAAAATATTACTTTTGAAATTATATATTGGCTCTATTAAGTATTTAACTATCAAACCAAAACATAACAAAACGAACATTGGAAACTTATATAATCAGAAATTTATACTGAAAACTTGACATACAAACCCAGGTTGCAAGCCGGAGACGTTTATCAACTTTGTTTAGCTTTTGTTTTCCACCAGACTGCTCAGGTGAGTTCATAGTCCCACTTTTCTTATATGTTTTCCAAACTTGTGAGGAGATACATGCTATTAAACCGAACACAAGTATTTTCCTGATTGTTATTGCAATAAGTTAACCGTTGCCTATTTATTTTAAAAAGACCCTGTTATCATGCACCATTAATCACCTGCGGATGAGCGCGAATATATTGAATAGATCTATTGGCAGTTGACGTCCCATTTGTGTTGCTGGCTAAGGAACCAAATGCATTATATTTGAGTTTAATAAAGAGTTTCAGGCAGACTCCTACCCGGGGCAAGGTTACCTACATTTAATTATGGGGTAATTTTTAACCTGTTAACGCTTTGCGTGTCATGAGGCTTAGTGCAATATTCCGAACTGTGATATAACTGATTTCTCTTATTTAGCTTGTGTTCAAACTGCTTATAACTTTAAACGCTATGGATTCACTCAACCTTTGTGTTGACTTTTTTAAGCATGTTTATCTCAGGTAACTGGAAGTACGATTTGGCACAGAGTGGCGGTGGACTTTCTTTTAAAAGAGTGTCCGTTTTGTTATCATTCAAATGAATAATGTATCATTTATAATGTATTTCGAAACATCCCTCTGGGACCTATCTTATGTACTCTGATATTAAATAAATGAATGATAACAATTTTTATTTAAAAACGTCTCTTTTCGAGTCGTTTTCTATTTCCATGACTGTGAACCATGAAGTAGCACCCCAAGCTTATATTCCGCTGCGTAATCCGAAAATGGGGGTGTTACAGATTGGTATCAGAGCTTGTGGTTATAGAGAACCAAATGTTTTCAAACATTGGACTATAACCGACTTTCACAAACTTAACTAAAAAGTCCTCCGTGCCACAACGCCACTGAAACGTTACTTGTATATGTTTATTTCTAGTTATTAGTTACATAGTAAAATGTTTATCATTCCCGGGTGGTTACAGAATCCTGACTTTCCTTACCCATTCTATTCCTCTTATGTCGGACTTGAATATTGGAAAAATATCACAATAGTACCGGACATCATGATAATACCTACATCCTTGTCACCACTACCATATCCACTTTCCTACATATATACCGTCAGTTCCTACATCTTTACCATCTCCACTATCATCTAAAAGTTTCTATCCCCCATCTATCCCATTTAAACTTAGTGAAGAAGTTAGGACCATTATCGCCCGATATCAAACTTTACCCCGATTACCTATTCCCGACTTCCCTATTCCACCGCGAGTCTTTGAGGTGAGCAAATGTTCGCAATCAGCACAAGAACGACAGCCGACTATCTTCACCCTGCTGACGCAATTAGAACGGCAAGAAGAACAGAACGAGACTGCGTAGGTCATTCCGATGAGCTGTCTCTAGAATGCATCAAGGGTTTAAAGTATAGAGTTGAAGATTCAGAGACCATGAAACAGAAGATGGACGAGAATCGTGAGAAGGCAGAGGACCGTCATGAGTAGCTGAGACGAGAAATACCTATGACGAATTGAAGATGCTAGAAGAGAAGAGAAGAAATGAAGAAGAAAAATGAAGAACCGACGACAGCTCGGATAAAGATCACTATTTTGGAGAAAATAGTGGGAGATATGCAAGATAGATATTAAGAGTAAATATATATCCTCGTCAGCATGATCGTCAAACTGAAAAGTTGACTCGAAAGAATTTTTGGTAGTCACTAAAAATCAGATTTATATCTACCAAGTTTTTGTAACAATATCTTGGCCATGAGATATATAGCATAAATATGACGTTTGTACTAATTTTGTTATATATATAACAAGTTAGCAAGTTATTTATGACTATATGTGGTTTTGATTTTTGCTGTGTATGGGCCAGTGCTGATCATCTTACATACGCGTATGATAGTATTTGGACATGTTGTGACTTTATGATTAACATGGATTTTACCTTGTTAATTTAACATGGTCAAATTTTAAACGTGTGTTTTCTCATCGTATTACTAGAAATATGCCTCGCACTTCCCCCGAACCACCCATGTCCCAAGCTGCTATCCGAAAGCTTGTTGCAGATAGTGTTGCTGCAGCCCTGGAGAGTCAAGCAGCAGAATTTGCTCGTACTGGAAGCACTAGCCGACCCAATGGAGAAATCGAGCCAGCAAATGTTCACAAGTGTACTTACAAAGATTTCATGAATTGCAAGCCAACTTTCTTCAAAGGAACAGAAGGAGCTACAGAATTAGCTCGTTGGTTTGAACGTATGGAAGTGGTCTTTGTAAGGAGCGGGTGTTCTGATGACTGCAAAGTTGCCTTCGCGACAGGGACTTTGTTAGATGATGCCTTGTCTTGGTGGTCTGCTACTTCCCGGACAATGGGAATAGAAGCAGCTCATCAACTCACTTGGGATGATCTCAAGAAGAGAATGTTAAATAAGTATTGCCCTCGTGCTGAAATCAAGAAATTGGAGGATGAATTCCACCCGTTAGCAGTAAAAGGAACAGATATCAAGGCTTACAATAGGAGGTTTCAGGAGCTTGCTCTCCTATGTCCAACTATTGTGCCTGATCTGGAGAAGATGTTAGAGAAGTATACTGAAGGGTTACCTCGAAGCATCGAGGGGAACGTTATTGTTTCAATTCCTCAATCGCTGGAGGAAGCAATGACCACAGCCCAGAAGCTGATGGATCGTGAAATCAAGAGAAATTCCATTCAAGAAAATGATGATCACAAGCGGAAGCTTGATGATAGAAGGATCTCCCATCACCACAACAACTACCAGCATGACCGTAATAATCACCACCACCAACAGAATCGTCGACAAGAGACAGCCAAAGCCTATACTGCCACACCTGCTGAGAGGAATGGCTATGTCGGAACAAAACCATTTTGCAATCAATGCTCGTTGCACCACTACGGACCATGCACCATTAGATGCTCAAATTGTCGGAAAGTTGGACATCAGACCAAAGACTGTAAAGCAACAGGAGCAAATCCACAGCCAGAAGCTATAACTTGCTACGAATGTGGTGAGAAAGGGCATTACAAGAGCCGGTGCCCGAAACCGAAAGCTGACCAGAATAATGGTGCCCGTGGAAGAGCGTATGTGCTAGGAGACGGGAACGCACAGACGAACCAAGACTAGTGCAAGAGAATGAGAACTCGTTAAGATTCCGATCATGTCAAGGAATGGCATCCCTATTTAGACAAAAGAGAAATTCCTGTTATAGCTAAATAAATCGTATTGTAAACTTCCTAAGCATGTTTCCTATTGTACTCTACTTTAGTTACGATGGACGTAACTTAAGTGTATTAACTATCTTTTCTACCGTATGAAAGCTCTATCTTGTAAAATTTCCATAATAATCAAAACTACGTTTCTACTTCACTTGCTTTGTTCACACTGTCATCTCACTAGAAACTTGATTAACATTAGTTTTTCCCATTCCGTAAGAATTCCACTCGAACCCTAAGATTTGTTTAAAGGATATCCCATTAGTACCTAAAATCCCTAACCTATCACTGGGCTGAACAAAACATTACATCATTTGGTCCTCAATTATACATAACCTGATCAACTATGTATAATTCCGGAAGAATCATGTAATGAATTGGACAGGCATTTTAAGCATATCAAGCTCCCAACTCAACCAAATCGTTGTACGATTTTCCTTTATCACATTCTCTATCTGGATAAGATAGAAATCTGAACCTAACTATCCCTATACATCAATTTTCTCAACTTTCCAACCAACACATGTCGAATCTCGGGACGAGATTCCCTTAACGGGGGGTGACTGTAACCACTGTGAAAATCCCACTATTATAATAAATCATCTTACAGAATATTTATCCTTTTTTCCACGTAGAAATTTTTTTTTTCTTTTCTGATTATAACTATTATCTTATGTGACGGAGATCACATCCCGAATAACCGTGCTTGCAACCCAACCTTAACTAATTTAGTATTTACCAATGTAAACATCTTTGATCTAAAACGTTATGAGGTCCCACTTACCACTTTACGTTATTTCGCTAACGTGCATTTAAAAACTGGAGCGTTTCTATTTAATAAGAGTTTATGAAACCCTAAACTACCATAACAATATGTGAAGATAATGAAACTATAAAGATAGCAACATATAAATAATGTACAAGTCCCTAAAGCATAAAAACCCTAATTCTACTTTAACTCCCGATAAAACCCTAATTTCACATAACTATAAATTTATGTATACATTTTACAAACCCTAATTTATTTATACAATATTTTTTTTTTACAAGATAATATATTTACAAGTTATTTAAAACTAGTGTACAAGTCATTTATGCACAAAATCATTTATTCACAATATCTTTATAAAAATCCTCTTTATATTTATTATAAAGTATAAATTACAAACCCTACATGCATAATTTTTAAAAAATTATATTTTCTAAACTCACTAAATATTTTTACAAGTCTTTAAACCCAAAGTACAAGTACCTAATGCATATAAACTAAAAATTCCATTTATTTACTTTTAACTTAACAAAACTTAACATATAATTTTCATAACTTAATAAATTATAAAAATTACATTTTTCTCATATTCTAAATTATAGTACAACCTTATTAAAGCTAAAGTACAAGTCTTTTATGCATGAAACTATATATTTATAAAATCCTAAATAAAACCTTAATAGTAGTTATTTAAAATGACATTTTATGTAATATTTTTACACAATAAATTATAAAAATAATTTATTTATTTATTTAACATATGTACAACTCCATAAACTCAATGTACAACCCTTTAATGCACAAGATCATAAAAACTCATTTATTTGTATTTAAACCTTAATAAAAATTACATAAAAATTATAGAAAATTAAGAAATAATTAAAAATATATTTTTCTTATTTTTCTTACATTAGTACAAGTCTTCCTAGCCTAGAGTACAACTTGCTAAAGCACAAAATCTATTTTTCCCTATATAACTATAATTCGATACATATATAATTATGCCATATAAATTCAAAATTCATTCCTAACTAAGTCTTAAACCTAGGAACCTTAATTCTACCCTAAACCTTAGTTTACAAGTCAATAAAGCCTTAGGTACAACTCCCTTAAGCATGATTCGACCCATAACTAGCCAATTACACCTTCTAGTTTAATCCTAACCCTAAACTAACCATATCTCACGAAATTCTTAAGCCTTAAGAGTCTAATTACATGATCCCTAAGTGAAACACATCACCTCCCTTCTAGAATAAGGATTATGTGTATGGCATACAACCTATACACATCATTTCCCCCTCCTAAGCCCTATGTGTCATCTTCCCTAACCTTACAACACACCAATCCGACCTATGGATCATATGTTGTTAGCTTTAATTTTATATTAAAGTGATGGTCATTCAAATGAATTAGAACTTTGTATAAATTGGGCTTATGTTAGTCTTAGTATTTTATGTAAATGTTCAATCCATTGGACTAAAGCCCAAAAGCTCACATGAAGCCCATTTAAAAGCCTTTAGGGCAAAGTGGTTGTGCTATTTAAAGCACTTTATCACCTCATTTGTAAAGTGGTTCACTGGTGTGAGTTGTGTGAAATAAAGAAAAGTCTTAACATCAATATCTATCTTTTTATATAAGATCCAACATCAACACCTTGTCCCATCATCTCTTGCATTAACAAAGCATATCTAAGTGTGATAAAGAGTGATTTCTAGTCACAACAAGTGGTATCAACAGCCGGTCAACGAGGTAGGAAGTTTTTTTTGTGTTCGGTTTGTGCTTACAAGAAAACCATAAGCCACGTTTTTAACTCTTAAAAATGTGTGTTTTTGTTTTTTTTATCTTCGATCTAAGAAAAAAATCCGAAAAAGTTGTGTTTGTTAAGGTGTAAACAACTTGGGTTGTGATTGTGTAAGTATTTCTCAGTTGGTTATTAGGAAAAAGGTGCACTTTTGTTTTGTGTTCATAGTTTTTAGATCGAAGTTATTTAAGGGAAGATTCACTTGTGTGTTATTGGATATTATCTTTATAATATCTTTGATTTGATTGGTCAAGTGGTGAAAAGGTGTAAAGAATATTAGCTAGTGGGTGAAAAGTTGTCAGGGAAAGAAGTCAACAAAAGTTGCGTTTTATCGCTTTTGGGGTGAGAATCAGCGTTTTATCGCATTTCAGGACTTTTATCGCATTTGAAAAAACTGCGACTCACTACTAGAAAAAAGGCCTTTAATGACGCGCATTGCGTGTCATAAAAGGGGTCAGATGACGCGCTTTTTGGTGTCATTGATCGACCCGTCATAAAGCTTTATGACACGCATTTCGCGCGTCATGAATTTATGACATGCTTTTATGACACCTTTTTTGCGTGTCATGGTTCAAATTTTTTAAAAAAAAATATTTTTTATAAAATTACTTATATCGACACATTAAATAACAGTTAATCTCATAATACAAATAAATACACAAATAGAAAAAGAGCAAATTTCATATACATCAAAACAATGTGTTTCATACAACCACAAGTTATTTTAAAATTCTAAAATTCACCATAAAAGTTTACAACCGCTAAATTATATAGAATTCAAGACCGGTAAATGAAGTTTGCCACATAATTTGCTCATTCTTCACGAAGTACCATAATGTGGGCGCAAAAACTTCAATGGCTTCGGGACTGAAGTCATAGAACTTGTCGAAGTACCATAATGTGGGCGCAAAAACTTCAATGGCTTCGGGACTGAAGTCATAGAACTTGTCGAAGTCCTGATTTCTTGCCTATAAATCAGAAGTACAAACTCTTAGCATCATATCCTAAATTACCATTATACTCAACAAAGATATATAGACGCGTAAAAGAGCCAAATTAACATGCAGTAATCAAGAAAACAGCCAGTTACACGTAGATTTAATCAAGATGTTACTTTCATATGGCAACTCAAGTACCTTAGGATGGGCCTCTAAAACTTCGGCCATCCTTTGTGCAGTGGAATTCTGCTGCTGTACACGTAGCTTCAGCCTGCGGCACCAAATTAAAATATCAAGTTTCAATTATTTGGATTTAACACTATTGAAATACTTAAAATCTGCAATTAAACTGTACGAACAAACCCTATAATATAAAGAAGCTACAGCCTAGGGTGGTCATAACATCGGCTAATAACATCCTAAATAAGCTGTACGAACAAACCCTGTGATACACAGCCAAGAAGGACAGGATAAGAAGATTACAAGCACTAAATATTCACCTTAATACCCCAGTCATATTCAGCCCCAGGATCTATGGCTTGCAGTCATATTCAGGCCGTCCGTTTTCAACAGTGTCAAGAAGTGTTGATAAGCCACTGCATACAGAAAGAAGACATTAGAATAGAACCTGGCAAGCGAACCAGTTTAAGCATGAACTATATACACAAGAATATAGACTTACCTTTGAAAAAAAAAAAAAAAAAGGAATATAGACTTACCGTGGGGTACTGCCATCCTCAGATTGATCAACTTCCTTTTGGTGCTTT
Source organism: Artemisia tridentata subsp. tridentata (assembly GCA_021014915.2). Classification (NCBI taxonomy): domain Eukaryota; kingdom Viridiplantae; phylum Streptophyta; class Magnoliopsida; order Asterales; family Asteraceae; genus Artemisia; species Artemisia tridentata. Next base: position 245,009,321 of record CP139507.1, on the reverse strand, counting down.
CTTTTCTTGTTACTCTGTGTTTGCTCCAGTAAACTACTAGCACATCGCTTGAGCCACCTAAAAGGAGCAGAGAGAGGAGGAGACCCATTAATCAAATCTTTTCCTCCGTTAACTTCAGCTTTGTTTCTAACTCCGCTTCAAATTGAGAGTTGCGTTCTTTCAACGCGGCTTCATGATCAGCCAGCGCCTGTTTGATTCGATCCTGCAACAGAATTATATAGTAGAAGCTAACTATAAGCAGCTCTACTAGTTCAAAAGCATAAAAGTTACGATATATCCCTTTAAGTAATGCCACTTACAGATTCCTTGCTTGCAATTTTCTCTTGCTCAATTTGCAACTTTTGATATTTCTTTTTCAACTCATTTTCCTTCCGGGTGATGCCCTGTAAGCAATCATAAACACACTCATACATCACTTACCATCCAATATGAATGTTCATTAGTACGATTAGTGTAACCTATTAAGAAAATATATATTTAAACGAACCTCATCTCTTGCATCCAAGGAAGCTTTTTAACAAGAACTGGTTTCAATTGAGTAGACTCATTTCTGAGAACCCGATTCAACTGGCTCAACTACTTCTGCTTCGAGAGTTGGTTGGGGTTCAGCTACTATCTCAGCTAAACAAGGAGTATGTGCATATTATTTGTTAACTAAGGGTGTTGCAGGCATAAAAGCTAAACAAGGAGTATGTGCATATTATTTGTTAACTACAATGTTTTCCTCCAAAATCACCATCTGAACAATTCATACACAGAATATCCATAACAGAATGAAATTAAGAACTAATTTCGTCATTATAAGTCTGTTTATAAATATTGAGTTTCAAAAAATAAAAACCGATTAGCCCCATCTCCTTAACAACTTCACACAAAAACAAAAGTCAAAATCAACTATCACAACAAATAATAAGAATTTTATCACTTCACTCAACTCTTATATACTTAGATAAAGACTTTATGTAAACTCGAATATCCATATCTCCTAAACAATTTCACACAATCAACTATCGCAATACAGTCAATATACCTCATAACAAATTCAAAACAAGTACTAATTACGTCCCCAAAGTATAGTTATGAACAAGTGATTCTTCAAACACAACAATAATCAAACAATTAAACTTTTATAAAAATAAATAAATTGATAGTACCTGAATCAAAGCAGTAGATACAGCAAACACAACGTACAGATCTATAATCTGATACAACAAATAAACAAAAAATTTGATAAATAAATTGATAGGGCTTAATAAACAACCATATAAGATGGAACCTATTTGAGGATACTTTAATACAGTCCAATCGAAAACATAGTCAAATCTATAAATCAAAATAGGATATAATATAAATCGATCCACATCTTTTGTATAATAAAATAATGAGTAAGAATAAAATAGATCCATTACTGATCTATAACCAAGAAACAAAAATGAACAAACAAAACCTACCCGAGATCTCCTTATACAGATCATTTTGACGGCACGTGTGGTGGAGATAGTTGAAGAGGAGGTCGCGGTGAGTATTTTGGTGGTGGTGGTGTGGCGTTGTGAGTGGCAGTGATGTGGTGGCGGCTAGGGTTTAGTGAGAGGCGGGAGTATATTATGGGGAAGAGATGAAATGATAAGAATAAGATTGGGTTGGAATGTTGAAGGACTTAGGTTTTTTTAATAGCGGGAAACAAAAATAATAAGACGACACTCAGGGATGACTCTAATAATTGCGTGTCATAAGTCCTTTAAATTGTACAAGTTATGACAGTTTTTTTATGACACACGCTTTTGCTTGTCAATAAAATGCGTGTGTCATAATTTCGGTGTCATTAAACGCCTTTTTTCTAGTAGTGACTTATCGCAATTGGTGTTCCTTATCGCAATTGAGCTACTATCACAGTTCTAGTCCTATCGCAATTGTGCATTTATCGCAGTTCAAGCTGTATCGCAATTCACATCTTATCGCAATTGCAACTGCGATAACTATCGCATTTGGCCTGAGATCCGACTTATCGCAGTTGACCATTCCCGGTTTTGTCCGAGATATTTAGCCAACTGCGATATCGGACAAAGAAGAGTCTCAGATATCGGACAACAAAGGATTTTGAGCAGTTTTCAGAATTGACATTTTCAGCCCCTGTACTTTTCAGCAGCCTTTGGGAACTTTCAGATTTGGCAGTTTTGGCCCTCGTACTTCTGTGAAACTTCAAACGATCATAACTTTTGAACCGTAACTCCGTTTTCATCGAAACACCTGTCAAAACGACCGTGAGACCGAGAAGAAGGACACGTTGAATTAATTTATTCATTCAGCCCAAGTTTCGAGGCCTGAAAACGCTCCAGAATGAAGTTATTAAGTTTTTAAGTTTCCAGACCAAAATTCCACCTACACTTAACTCAACTCAACGCTCACCAACAACACAACAAGACTTCACAACAACAACCAAACTTAACCTTCAACAACAAACATCTCCTATTTCGTTGCAAAGATCCTGAATCAACTTTATCACACATTGGAGCTAAATGGAAAAGGAAATGAAAATGAAAGAGAGAAAATCAAGGAAAGCGTTTACTGTGCTCAAGACTCATATTGAGAATGTCATCATTTCTTCGGGATATGACTCAAGTTTCGATCAGGCATTTGAATATTACATAAGATGCCAATTTCATTATTTCACCCCTCCACTTCAACAAAGCCTGAATCAATATGAGAAGATACTAAATGAAGAAGAACTGTATACGCACAACTGCAAGGAAGCTCTTGAAGTGATCAAATCTCAACTTCAGATTATCCTGCAACCTGGGATATTAAGCCTGTCAGGGTTTCTCAATGCATTTTCCCGAAAATATCGGCTTGACTTCAAAGACTTCCAAACTCAATGCATCGAGTACATGAGTGAACTCGAAAAATCACTTGCTGAAGAAGAAGTTGAACAGAGTGAGATTGAAAAGCAGAAACGGGAAAGGGAGCAAATTGAAATAGAATGGCTCTTAAAGGAATCAGTGGGAAATGAGAAAGAGGCAAACAAAGAAGAAAAGGTCGATGAGGGTACAACATCTCATGATAGCTTGGTTTTAACGGGTAGTGACACATCATCAGAACAGCAGGTTGTATACAGTACTCCAAGATACGATTCGGATGCTGATGGTTCGCACAGGAATGAAGCTGTTTAGGATACTGAAGATGACCACATCAGACTTTCATCCGACATTGCAATAGCGGCTACGGTACAACATTCAAACGATCTTGATAATGTTGATTTGTTCGAGAATATGTTTGTTTATGACAAGACACATCCTGCGCATCCTGAGTCCATCAGTGACACATATGTGGAGCAAAGGTTTGATAGTAATATCACTCCCACAACCCCAGATATGGATCCTAATGGAGGTGAGCCTGCCCAGGATGGATCTTCTCACAATCAAGATCATGCCATATTTGCTTCTTTAATCGCTAATTTCAAACATGAACTTGAAAAGTGCAAAGAGGACAATCGCAAAGATAAGCAAGCGAATGTCTTCTTGTCCAAAAAGCTTGCGGGGTTTAAAGAAATGGAAAAAGATTTTGAAAAATTAAAACAAAGCAAAGACATTCAAATCTCAAACCTTAAATCCCAAGCTCAGAAATTTGAAATAAACGAAGATGTTCTCACGCCAATTTTAAAACAAAACAAAGAACTTGAAGTTGAGTTAAGCAAAGCTCTTTCACGTGAAAAACGTTCCATTCAACAACTGGATGAAAATTTGGGCCCCGCCAACAGAAAGGTCCAAGAGCTTTTAAACGAGAACGTTGAATTAAAAATGAGATATTCAATGCTTCAGGAAAACACTTCAAATCTTAAGATTGTTAATACAAAACTTGAAAATGAAAATCAAGAGGTTTTAAAACGTTCAAACAATCTTGAAGAAAAACTTCGAAAAATAGACCAAAGTGCTCAAACTCTTCAAATGATGATTCCTAAAGCTGAGAAAGTCCATAAGGGAAAATCAGGAATTGGTTTTGAAAATACAGATCAGGTGGAACATAAATTTTTGCCGCCTGATGCTCTGTTCATATCAGAAGAAGATGAAAAACTGGCAGAGGAAAAACGCTTAAAAGTCAAAAAAACAAAAAATCCACTCTCGTACCAAGGCTTTGTGTATGGTTGTATACAATTGTCAGAAATACCAAAACTACCTTTAAAAAGAAAAGAAACAAATGTGAAAAGATTTTTCAAAGAAGTTCAACTTGCTACTTATGATGCTAAGTTATGGCAAAATAAAGCAAGGAAACAGTTCTGTAATCTTAAAAATCACATTGACCACACGTTAAAGGTCATTTGGTCAAAACAACAATACACCGAGAGTGACTACCGTCGTCTCATGTCATCAGACACTTGGCTAAAAAGGGAAGTCTGTACGTACTTAAAAGATGAGATTGAACCTCTTGTGGAAAATATCAATTTCAGTTTTGAACATTTTGAAAAATTTCTTGTCACTGAAATGAGAGAAGATTTAAAGTACATCCATTCTCTTGAAGATGAATTTGATGCAAAATGCTTAAATCTTGATATTCAAAAAGAATTTTTCACAAATCAAATTGAGTCATTCAAATCGGTGTCTGTCAGCCTTGAGCATGAGAATGTGGATTCTGAACATACATATTTTTTGAAATCTGAAAATCTTTGTTTCAAAAGAAAAATCAATGAACTTTCAAAAGAAGTAGCTGAAGTCAAAGAAGAATTGTCAAAAAGAATTGCTTCTTCTGAAAACTCTTCGACATCAGTGCTTAAAGAAAAGGAAAAGATTTTTGAAGAAAATTGTGATGATGTCAATATCAAGTTTGATTTGGATGAACTTGATACAAAAAATATTGAACTGGAACATGCTGTGGCATCATTACAAAAAGAAAATGAGCATTTGAAACAGACTTACAAAAACCTGTTTAACTCAATCAAGCGTTCACGTGTTCTGAATCAAAAATCAAACACGAAACAAAAGGAGTCTGAAGTATTGAAGCCTCAAGTTACAAAAGTTTCCTATCCAAATCCTCTGTTTGATTCTACTTCTTCAGATTTTGAAACGGACAATGCAAATCATGTGTTTCAAACAAAAGTGCTTGAGCTTGAAACGCTTTTAGCTCAACGCACAAACGATCTTGAGGATGCCAAAACTGATCTTTTCAACAAAACGAACAAATTCGAAACATATTTTGAAAAACTTGAAAAAGAAAATATTGTTTTCGAACGAAAATTGGCTCGTAATATAGATGATTCAAAAGCTGAAAAAGATCATTTTTTTAAACAAATTGCTTCTTTGGAATCTAAATTGGCATCTCAAGATCTTCTTCAAAAAGAATACAGTGATTTGCGAAGTTCATACAATGCTTTAAGAGTGAAGTTTGAGTCTCTTAACCATTCAAAAGGAAAAGCTCCCATTTCAAATCACTCAACACCAAAAGTGAGTGTTTCAAAGAAGGTTTACACGGGTGAATCTTCAAGACCAAGACCATTTTCGAAAAAGGTTTCCCAATTTACAACCTATTCTTTGCAAAAAGGAAGGAAGTTTTCAAAGAAACCAAGTTTTTATGAAACGCTCACTCCTCCAAAGCTTTCAAGGTCAAACATGTCTCATGAAGAGACTTCAAGATTTCAAACTCCACAATCTAGCTTTACACGGGTAAGGCAAGTGTGGAGACCAAAGCAAAGTCCTTCAAACTCTGAAAAACTTCCGCTGCAACACAAGGACTCTGCTTTGAAAAAGATTTTTAAATCTCCATTGATTCCGCGAGTGTTATTTCCAAATGAAAAACCGGTTTTCAGTCCTCGTTGGAATTCAACCTCTTTGAATCAGATTGACACGACTTACAAATGGATTGCAAAAAATGCTAAACCCGTTGGTGCAGTGCTCAAATGGGTTCCAAAAGTTGTTGTCTAATCTGGTCAAGATGGCTTCTGGACACATCAGTTCAGGAACCGAGCTTCAAAGAAAGGAAAGTGCTTTATCAAAAATTTCAAGCACTTATCCTAAAAATCAATGGCTTGTAAGTATTTCAGCTTACAACCCGAGCTTCAACGTTTTGGCTTATGTATACATAATAGTGCATAACCCGTTTTTCAAAGAAAGGACCCTGTTGTACAATTTATGGCAACAATCCTAAAAGAAAAGAAGTTTTCATGCAATGTTTATTCAAACTTCTTAATCTTAAGCAAAATTTAACTCAAAATTTCTCAAAAGGTTTTTTTTCAAAACTTTTCAAAAATTTTGCTTAAGATTTTCAAACCTATACTCCCCACTTGCTCCAAAGTTTTCAAAAATGTCAAAACCAATGCAAGTTTTGAGGGGGAGTATTCCAAAAAGAAATTTGTTCCAAAAAGTTCATGCAAAATCGTTTCTCCCTATTAGCTTTCAAAAAACAATGATTTTAATCAAACGGTATCAAAAATACCATTGAAATGCTATTTTTGAGGGGGAGAAATGGGATTAAAATGTGGTTCATCAGAAAGACTCAGTTTTAACCCTCGAATTGACGAAATCAACTGTTTGTTATCGAAAAGACTTGTCCTGGATGGGTAATAATTTCAAGCTGGTTATCCAGTGATGTAAGCGTGTCTCGCAAAGGACTTGTCTAAGTAGAATGTACCAATTCGAGAGATGATCATTGAATATGACCGGGACGGGTAATAATTTCAAGCTAGTCTAACTAGTGATGTAAGCATGTCTCGCGAAGGTCATGTTCATTGAAAATTGATCATTTCAAATGTGCGAACTCTACTCAACATGTGCTATTTATTTCAAAATGCATGAGCATATGTGAAGAGGGAGTATTTCAAAAAATGCAAAACTCTTGAAGTGTTAACCAAAAATGTGTCTTATACATAAACGCTTTGAGAGATTTTCACAAATGGTTTTATGGCATGCGATCAACAAATCTAGGATAATCATGGTGTAATAAGGTGATTATGGTTAGGTAATGTCTAATGATCCGCCAGAACCGGAGGGATCTACCCAAGGACAATTCAAATAGTTTAGAAGTAGAAGTCCTTAGGTATGATTGAAAAAAGGAGCAAAATGAGAAAGGAGAAAGAAGGGGTTGAAGAATGAAAAAGAAAAGTTTAATGAAAGGGTGAAAAGAAATAGCCCTCCATGAAAACTTAGGATAGACACCGGGTCAATACATATGCTATCGGTACTCACTAAGGTGATACTGATATTGAAGACAAGACGTCATGGACCCAGTGACGCGGTGCACAAACCCCTCCTAGCCACTCAGATATCTCTTAAAAGATATTTGCTTCATTTCTCAAGGAGATCAATGCATAATCTATCGACCTCTCACTCCGAGATGTGTTGATATTGAAAAGGTGGCACTCTGCTCCACGCCTCCGACGACTAAAACCAAAACGCACATAATTGAGTCTAGAGACATGAGATTCATCAAAAGATCTCTTAGGAACACTTTCAATAAAATACACTTGTGTTCACCAAAAAGAACATAAGTTGTAAGTGTCATAATGAGATCTGAACCTGAAAGAGCTGGACTATTTATTGCTAACTGTTTTATGCAGGTACTGAAGAAAGTCCATCGATCATCGTATGTCTCAACATCTACAATGGAAGAAAAGACGCTGTAAATACATGAAGATGTTGATCAAGGCAAAGATCAATCCAAAAGGCAATACGATGAAGATCACAATGCATGAAGGAACAAAGAATCACAAAGTTCAAGACCCAAAAGTCTAAAGATCTAATCACGTAGTGCATCTTTTGAATGACCATCCCTTAGGGGGAGATTGTTTGCTTTAATTTTATATTAAAGTGATGGTCATTCAAATGAATTAGAACTTTGTATAAATTGGGCTTATGTTAGTCTTAGTATTTTATGTAAATGTTCAATCCAATGGACTAAAGCCCAAAAGCTCACATGAAGCCCACTTAAAAGCCTTTAGGGCAAAGTGGTTGTGCTATTTAAAGCACTTTATCACCTCATTTGTAAAGTGGTTCACTGGTGTGAGTAGTGTGAAATAAAGAAAAGTCTTAACATCAATATCTATCTTTTTATATAAGATCCAACATCAACACCTTGTCCCATCATCTCTTGCATTAACAAAGCATATCTAAGTATGATAAAGAGTGATTTCTAGTCACAACATATGTAAACACATCAAACCCTAATTAATAACCCTCCTATAAATAGAACACAACATAAACCCTAATTTGCCATAACCCATTCGAAACAACACAAATAGCCTCAACCCTTCACCCCACTGATCCCTATAGTCTATATTAAGTTCAAATATACCCAAGAAGGCAGTAGAATAAGGCTAGAGTCATAGGATAGCTCGATGCGATCCCTACACCAAAATATTGCCCTAATCGACCAACTAAGAAAGGTACATCTATAGCCCTTTTCCTTTACTTTTCTATACTTATTTTAAGTCTAAATATACTCTAGAACATGTCATAATAAGTCTATAAACTCAGAAACAACAAAAACATATTTTTCTTCATTTTTGTTCTAACCGAGTAGATTAATAAATATACTCTAGAACATGTCATAATAACTACTCATAACATAAAAACACATGGTCTAAAAATCGGATTACAAGAAAACAAGGTTTTTCTTTTCTTTTTCTTCCTGTCGACACAGCAGCAGACCTGCTGCTTTCGTCCTTAATTTAGCCTAGTAAACGAATCTTATAAATTCTAGTTTTCGACATGGTTAAAGTAGACTAAAAGGGCTACACATAGGAAAAAGAATCAACGTTTTTCGTTAAGAAACGAGGGAGAACGAGGCAAAAGAAGTTGGGTTAAAATCTGTGTCGAGTAACATGAAATTACGAGTTTCTGCTTTTGTTTTTGAATTCGTGGGTTCGATTCAGGCCACAAAACTTTACAAAAATACTTTTAAAATACTTATACATATTTTAGAAAAGGTTTCGCAAAAGGTCTCGGCTTGGATCGTTAGAAATAAATTGCTTTTGGTATAAAGGATCACGGGTGTGATCGGGTATTAAACACAAGGATCATTTCTGTCAAAACTATATAAAAATTCTGTTTTGGACTTGATTTGCGATCGGGGAATCCCTAAGGGGGTAAAAGTGTCCATTTTGAAACTTGAGGGTATAAAGTGTCAAATAACTAAAGTCCAAGGGTAAAAGTTGTCATTTTTCTAAAGTTGAGGGTAAAAACTTGCCAAACCTAGAAACTTGAGGGTCTAAAATGAAAATATAACTATAAACCCTAATTTTATTTAATATTATTATATTTATTTTTATTATTATTATTATTATTTTATTTATTATTATTATTATTATTATTTTTATTATTATTATTATTATTATTTTATATTATTTTATTTAAACTTAGTATATGTTTTGTACCGTAACTAACAAACGAAGTGTCCATTTAACAAACGGAAGGAACCGAATCTTACAGATAAGAACATATAATAAAATATTACTTTTGAAATTATATATTGGCTCTATTAAGTATTTAACTATCAAACCAAAACATAACAAAACGAACATTGGAAACTTATATAATCAGAAATTTATACTGAAAACTTGACATACAAACCCAGGTTGCAAGCCGGAGACGTTTATCAACTTTGTTTAGCTTTTGTTTTCCATCCAGACTGCTCAGGTGAGTTCATAGTCCCACTTTTCTTATATGTTTTCCAAACTTGTGGGGAGATACATGCTATTAAACCGAACACAAGTATTTTCCTGATTGTTATTGCAATAAGTTAACCGTTGCCTATTTATTTTAAAAAGACCCTGTTATCATGCACCATTAATCACCTGCGGATGAGCGTGAATATATTGAATAGATCTATTGGCAGTTGACGTCCCATTTGTGTTGCTGGCTAAGGAACCAAATGCATTATATTTGAGTTTAATAAAGAGTTTCAGGCAGACTCCTACCCGGGGCAAGGTTACCTACATTTAATTATGGGGTAATTTTTAACCTGTTAACGCTTTGCGTGTCATGAGGCTTAGTGCAATATTCCGAACTGTGATATAACTGATTTCTCTTATTTGGCTTGTGTTCAAACTGCTTATAACTTTAAACGCTATGGATTCACTCAACCTTTGTGTTGACTTTTTTAAGCATGTTTATCTCAGGTAACTGGAAGTACGATTTGGCACGGAGTGGCGGTGGACTTTCTTTTAAAAGAGTGTCCGTTTTGTTATCATTCAAATGAATAATGTATCATTTATAATGTATTTCGAAACATCCCTCTGGGACCTATCTTATGTACTCTGATATTAAATAAATGAATGATAACAATTTTTATTTAAAAACGTCTCTTTTCGAGTCGTTTTCTATTTCCATGACTGTGAACCATGAAGTAGCACCCCAAGCTTATATTCCGCTGCGTAATCCGAAAATGGGGGTGTTACAATCTCATTTAGCAAAGAAGTTATCTTTTCATTGTGATTGTTTTATGTGACTTTAATTGAGTCATATAACTCTTTGTAATGTTGTTTGACTTTTGAATTTTCATCTCGAAAGCACTCATTTTCATAGTGTAACTTATTGATGGTGTCTTGATAGTGAAAATTCTGAGAATCTAGAGACGATGGTTTATGGGTGGTAATTACTTCACTCTTGTTTGAATTTAATTGGGCAATTTGCGCCCTAAATTGTCGAATCGTGTTCGTGTGAGCTTGAATTTTTTCATCACATTTGTTTAATTCAAAATATGCATCAAATTCAGGAGCATCCAAAGATGTCTTGGCATTTGAGATTTTACATCTTTCTTCTAAATATTGATACTTTAATTGCAAGTTAAGATTATCAACTTCTAGTTTCGAAAAACGTCTAACCATGTTATCATGGTCATCATTTTGAATTTTCTCATGCAATTTCAAATTCTCCCCCTCAAGCTCAACAACACGATTCTGGGTAACATTAAATGCAATAGATAACTCATGAAATTGACAAGCAGTTAATGTACAATCAGTAGCAGTATAAAATACATCCTCAACAATACATCTAGCAATCAAATTCTCATTGGTGATGAGAATGTTCTTTCTCTCAATCTCAAGACTCTTAAGTTCTATCGCATTTTGAGATACCACTTTTTCCATATCTTTAAACATTTCTTTCATCTCATTTACTTCAGTTTCAAGGGTTTTTTGCATGCCCTCAAAATGTTCCTTAAGGAGTTTAAAGAATGGGATAACCTCAGTTAAGTAGCATCGTTTTGTTTGTTCAAAACCCCTTTCCCCTACAGTAATTCCCGTTGGCGTAATTCTCTTCTTACATGTTTTATCAAAATCAGCAAATAGTTGACAAAGAACGTATATGCTAATTAGAGTTTTACATTCTGTGGGAAGAGTCAAAGGAACTAAGTGCTTGGGTGTATTGGGAGGATACACCATTGCAGCCGTAATTTTTCTAAGGGGTGGAGTTTTAGCTTTAAGTTCATCGGCCTTTCTCTTTACAATATCCAAAGACCAAAATATTTGTTCAGGCGTCAACTTAGTTTGAGGTGCAAAGACAGTCAATCGATTTTCCTCATAGTAATCATGGGGTTTGATTATGATTCGATTGGCTATACATTTGGGATCCTTCATTTTTTCAGTCAATCTTTCTCTATTTCTTACTTCTATCTCATTGCTCTCTTCAAGTGATGACACATCGGGAGGGGCATGATCAGGCTTAATCATTACATTTGCATCATATAAGGCAGGTTGGGCTACTTTAGCACTCCTAAGGAAAGCTAATTTAGGTTTACCTACATTATGTTCACTATGTTTATCACACAACTTTTTGTGCTTTTGAATCATTTGAGCCGTTTGTCTGGTCTGGTCTTGTGTGTACAACTTGTTTTCAATCTTATTCTTTAACGCTTTAAGTCTGGAGAAATCATTTAAGAGTTTTGTTTCTTTTTCTTTGAAATCTTGTTTTATTGTATTTACACTCTCTTGAACCTCCTGTTTTTGTTTAACAGTCTGATCCAGTTGTTTTCGCAAAGTATTTAACTCATTTTTCAATGTTTCTTCCCTTAAATTACGTTCGGTTATGAATGTACGCATTTGACTATCCATTTTTTGCTCACGTTCAGTTAGCTCAAATTTTGCACGTTGTTCATATATGGCCACCTGATCTTTATAGATATTAAGTCTAGTGGTCAAGGTGTCATCAGGGATAAACACAGTGATTGCGTGGTTTTGTAACCTTACAACAGGTTTTACCTCTCGAGGGATCTCAAGAGGCTTACAACCCCACCAGGCAGTGTACCTGACCGATGTAGTATAGTGTAGTGGTAAGTACGGGGGATTGATCGTTCTCCACAGGGAATAGTGTTTGTTAGGTATGAAAGGCTACTCTAATTAGGTCTAAGGGTTGAGGAAGATTCTTTTTTATGTTTTTATAATTTTATGAAAGCAAGTAAAATCTCGGGTTTGAAGGAGTGGGCGGAATTAGTTGCTAGTCAACTAACCCAAAATTACTACGGATGCAAATAAAATAAAATAACAAAAATGAAAATGTGGTGAGAAACTTATGTGTAGAGAAATGTGTTTTACTTAGATTTCCTTACTCCCTAACTATCTTTTACCGGTTAACTAGTGTGTATTAGTCGCGTGGATGACGGGTGTATTCCTTAATACCATTCGTGGGGTGGCGTACTTACTTCCCCAACTCTACAAGCTCCTACTTCACTCCTATGTCGAGCCGGCTAGGAAGCTCCTAACATGGGATCACTAGAATTCGCTTGTGCATTAAATACAACCATAAAAACCTTTAGTACGCATTTGGTTCATGTTTCTTAAGACGTTCAAGCAAGTTACCGAATAGGAAGTTAGCCAGTTTTCTTAAGCCTAACATAGATAAACAATCATCCAATACAACTAACAACACACTAACAACCAATAATCAATAGCTAGGTTTCATTAGATCTAAGCAAACACAAGATAAAATTAGCCTAACATGTTAAACAAAAGACAAGAATAAGATAGAATCAAACAACACATAGACATATTGAATGATTAATTGATAACTTATCTTTCAATGAAACATGGAAGATCTCAAGGCAAAAAGCCCTGAAAAAGTAGCTAAAATCGTCTTAGGGTTTTATCCCAAAATTCCACACACTAAGCTCTCCTTAATGACAAAAAATTAGAAAACTATATATAGATTTTTGGATCTGACGGCGTCACCTTATGGAGTGAGACGCCGTCACCTCGCCGCTTTTAGGGTTCCCGGATGACCTTCTTGACGCCGTCCCTCTTTAGCTCTTCCAAAATCCATTCTGGCTTATCAAGGCTTGACGCCGTCAGCTTGTGAACGTGACGCCGTCCCCTTATGATTTAAGCCGTGACGCCCTTGATCAAGTTAAAGCGTGACGCCGTCAGAATTCACATGCTATTTTCACTGGCTTATCATGAGTAAATTTCACGTCCAACTTTTCTTGCCAAAGCATGATGCCGTCCAGAGTAAATTGTGACGCCGTCAAGAGTAACTTTTAGCCGATTTTTGAGACTTTGTCGTTTTCTTCACTTTTATGCTCCAAAAACGTCCAAAATGCCTCCTTTTCCAGATTTCTCCTCAAAAGTACCTAAAATGACAAAAGGAACGATTTAGGGCAATATTTGATCAAATAAATACGATTTAAGGCTTAAATGACCCCTTAAAAGCGGTACACTTTTCGCTTCATCAAATACCCTTACACTTGAGATTTGCTTGTCCTCAAGCAAATGCGCTTTTATTCTAATCAAAATACAAGCTAGGGGTCATTTAATGCTAACATAAAAGTAATTACAACAAATAATCGTTCCACTTCAATCATAATAAGCACGGAGATTACATACTAGCACCTCACAAGTAGTGTTTAGATACTCACATCTCTCAAGTGTCATCAAAATAAATCTCATAAATGAAAACGGATAATATCTCTCACTACCTGTCATAGCAAATAGATTACCATAGGCTTGGGAAAGGATCGAAAACCTCCTCCACTAGGCGTAAGCACCTAAGATAAACTATCAAAGAGGGCTTTTAAATGGGTTATAACTTTAGGTGTAGGGAAAAGGAAAACACGGTTTTGTTGGATAAAGGATATTTTACTGGTGGCGAGTTAAAAATATTGATCAATTACATGTACTATACAATGTTGCTAAGCCAAGACTAGACTCGATCTTAAGCTAGAAACGAAATAACAAAATAACAAAAATATAAAACAAACATAAAATAAAACGGGATGGTAGTCCGTATGTTTTTTTATTTTTCTTTTTCTCATTTTTTTTTTATTTTTCTTGATTTTTTCGATTTTTTTTTTTTTTTTTTTTTTTTTTTTTTTTTTTTTTTGCATACACTTTTGCCCTACCATCCAAAATAATACATCATAGGGGCATTGCATCCCCCTTACACTTGAACTTTTACATAACTTTACAATTACTAATCTAATGACTCGAATTAAGATAATCGAAAAACTTGGAGTACTTTTAAAATATTTAGCACATATGGGGGTAATAAATGATGTTCTTCCCCATTACTCCATTACACTAGTACTTTACCCATGAGTCCCAATCGTCCCAAAACAATATGTACAAGGATATGACTCGACTTAGCAACCATGTAATCAACTAGATAATTAACTTGGGTTTAAACAAATGTTGTCACAATAATGCACTAAAAATGAGTGCATACAAGGTAGGCTAAGGCGATTTGGGTGTACATTTTAGTGGGGTGTAACAAATTCTTCCTTTAAGTAAAATGCTTAAAGGTCGAAACGAAAAGATAGGCTCTGAGGGGTGTACTAGGGGTATCGTGTACTAAAAATGAGTACAACGCAAAGGGTGTGGGAGAATTACTTGACCAATGTAGCCAACGTAATTATAACAAAAACACAGGTGTAAAACAATGGGTTAATCCTAATGCCTCTTATCATGTAGTAAATCTAACTACACGAATGTAGTCTCACTTGTGGCCTTGGAATGGTCCTAACGCAAGTTCTAGAATCTAAGTGCTACCGGTACACACATCATAGCATAAATGCTTTTCCTACCAATTCTAGGGGCGAACCTCACATATTTGGGGTGGAAAATTTTTTAGTGGTACGGTTTTTGTGCTAGTCATATAACTCCTATCCGTGAGACGCTCATTAAGATCAAAGTTTCACTCCTATATGTTGTAAAAAAATTTAAATTTGGCACTAAAATTACCTTAACAAGTATTTCTCTCAGTTTTATTACACATCTACTATTAAACAAAAAAAAATCAAGCGTAATAGCATTCTCTAAAATCGTACTTTTACCCTCCCCTTACACTTAAGATGAACATTGTCCCCAATGTTCAAATAACAAGATGTAAAAGAAAAAAGTAAAAGAATGAAATCAAATACTCCCCTGATTCGCTCGGTGGATAATGAAATTACACGGTTAAATCTTCCTCCAAAGAGAATGTTGAAGCTCCATGACTAATGCATCGCCATAAGCTTGATTCCATAAACATCTCCTTGTCCAAAATAACCTGTTAAACCTGAGAAAACAAACACGAAAACCTGCATAACATCGGCGGGAAAAAATCTATATATAAGGATATAATGCTTGTGGAATGATAATTTTGCAGATTCCTGGAGATTATAAGTTGGAGATTTAATAAAAACTTTTTATGAAAACAAAACTTTCAAAAATTTCTGGAAATTAAATCTGACGCCGTCATGTTATAACCCCTGACGCCGTCAGAAATGACCTGACAAAAATTTTCATTTTTAGTTTCCGGAAAATTTCTGGAAAAACCTTTACCTTACTTCCTGGAAATCCTGCAAAACATCATTATGACTCGATACAAGCATTTGACTCAAACAAACACTAATATGTATGCTAATTTATTATTATTACGATTCATGTTAATTTGTGTTCTAATAAACCGATTTAGATTTCCCTTACACTTATCTTTTGCAAAATACCTTTATATGTAGTTAAGACGAAGTTAAAAACAACATAAAGCATTTTCACAAATTAGTTTTTAACATGAACCAATAATAATAAAAATTAAACACACATACGGAAACAAATAAAAACAAACAAACAAATAAATAAACACACAAAGCAAATAAAACAAATAAAGCTTGGGTTGCCTCCCAAGAAGCGCTTTTCTTTATTAACGAGTCTTGTAGCTAGACTCAAAGTCAAGCTACCCTATGTAAGTAAGCTCGTCATCAAGGACGTCTTTAGGGTTAAGCTTGGATTGAAGTTTCCTATTGGTTCGCTTAGTACGATATATCTTTTCAAACTTCTCTCTATCCGGGTCATACAACGTCATCTTAATATGCCATGACCCATCTCCATCTTTGGGTGGTTTATCCCAATTCCACTTATGATCATCTTCCTCACAAATCCACTTATTCATTCCTAGGTTAATTGGCAGAACTCCTAGGAAATCAATCATCTTTCTAAAAACTAGAGGGTCTTCAAATGGATCCAATTCGGTGTCCCTAGCCAAGAGTTGCTCCACCAAATGCGTTCGGTTAACAAAGTCCTCTTCTAGGTAAAATGGGCGTTGGGGTCCTATGAAGTCTCTATCAATCCAAGGTCCATATCTAGATGGTCTCCTATTTGATTCTAGCCAATGTGGTGTTGGTTCCTCACTAGTATCATAGGCATGTTTCTTAACATCATAGACTGACCAAGTATCTCCTTCTCCTACCTCTATCTTGGATTCCTTACAATCAATCATAGCACTAGCGGTCGCCAAAAATCCTCTACCTATCAACAAGGGGCATGTAGGGTCGCTAACCATATCAAGGACGTGGAAATCGGCTAAAATGGTTAGTTTTCCAATGTGCACTAACACGTCCTTAACTACTCCAACCGGGTAAGCAACACTTCCATCCGCTAAGCCTATTATCACCTCGGTTTCTTCAAGTTTTCCAAGTTTTAGAGAGGTGTAGAGAGGTAACGGAAGTAGGTTAAGGCTTGATCCAAGATCGGCTAATGTGTCATAAGCCTCCGAATTACCGACCTTGCAAGGTAGAACAAATAAGCCCGGATCATCTAACTTCTTAGGTAGTTTGTTTTGAACGAAGGCGGTCCCTTTTTCGCCTAATTTGAGCTTCTTCTCATCCAACACATCAACAACCGGACTTTCAAGGTGGAGCTCCTTGAATTCTTCGTCAAGGTTTTGAGTGGGAGGTGTTTCAACTATGTTGTTGACCAATTTGGATGTCATAACTTCTTGGTCATTTGGAACGACTTGGGTTTGTTTGAAACACGTGCTCATGGAATTGACCGAATAATATTGTGGACAAGAACTAGGGGACGAAACCGATGAAATAGCGTTGACATTTAGTTTCGGGTTCTTGACCGTGTTGCTAGGGAGTGCTCCCATTTCTCGGTCATTGAGGGCTTTCAACAAGGTGTCAATCTTATCGGTCATCTCGCTTTGTTTTTGTTTGAAATCGGCTTCAAACTTGGCTAAACGAGCTTCTTGAGATGCCATAAATTGAGACATCAATCCTTCAAAGTTATCGGTACTACCATTGCCGGAAGGATTGTTGTTGAAAGTACGGTTCGAGTAGGAACCGCTTGATTGGAAACGATTAGGTGGGTTGGAAGAATTGGTTTGTTGAGAGTTTTGGTTTTGTTTCCACCTAAGGTTCGGGTGATTTTTCCATGAGGGGTTGTATGAATCACCATAATGGTTTGGCTCGGGTTTGAAAGTGTACCACTTGTCTCCCGCTCCGTCGGTACGCGAGGATGCGTAGTCCACAAAAGCTTGTTCGGGGAGTTCCATGCAATCACGAGTGTCGTGGGGACCACTACATAATTCACATGAAGAAGTGATTTTGTTCACTTGGCTTGAAGGTTTAGGAGCCTCGTAGGATTTCATGAGAAACTTGACTTGGTCTTCAAGTTCTATGATCCTACGGTTAGAAGTGCTTGAATTGTTCGAAGGCAAAGATATTGCCTTGACCGTTTTATTCAAATCACGGGGATCACTCCAACTTTCGTTGTCATAAAGAGCAAGATCCCCTAGGAGAGCCCATGATTGTTCCGCACTTAGATCACGTAGCTTGCCACCGGCCGATTGGTCAATGGTTTGCCTCGTGGAGAGATTGATATGATCATAGAAGATTTGGACTTGGAGCCAAAGTTCTATGCCATGGTGAGGGACTTTTTGGAGTAAGTCCTTGAATCGAGTCCATGCCTCGTAGAGAGTTTCGCCTTGACGTTGTTGGAACATCAAGATATCATTCCTTAGCTTGGTAGTTCTTTCCGGTGGGAAAAACTGAGCAAGGAAACGAGTGGTGATATCATCCCAAGAGGTAATGGATCCTGCGGGTTGACGTTCTAGCCACTGACTAGCTTGGTCCCGCAAAGAGAATTGGAAGAGACGCAATCGGGTCGTCTCTCGAGTGGCAACATCAAGGTCTATAGAATCAACGATTTTAAGAAAGTCCTTGAGATGTTGATTAGGATCTTCAGAACGAAGTCCATGGAATGCGCATCCACTTTGCACCAACCGGATGGTGTCGGATCGCAAGGGTGTGATATTGGCTCCTTGAGTGAGCTCAATGGTGTTTCGATAGCCATGGTGGCTAGGACGGGAATACTCTCCTAAAGTACGGGCTCTAGGAGGTGGTTGTGGTTGTTGTGGTGGTGGGTTGTGGGGGTTAAGGATATTACCATCTTCCATGATGTCGGATAGTATGGTTACGAACAAAGACACGAAGAAAATAGATAGACTAAAGAAAACCTAGAAAAATAAAATAAAAATCTCACTAGAAAGGAATCTAGTGAGTAGACCTAATAGAAATAAAAATTCAACCTAAACAATAACTATTCCCCGGCAACGGCGCCAAAAAACTTGATTGCGTGGTTTTGTAACCTTACAACAGGTTTTACCTCTCGAGGGATCTCAAGAGGCTTACAACCCCACCAGGCAGTGTACCTGACCGATGTAGTATAGTGTAGTGGTAAGTACGGGGGATTGATCGTTCTCCACAGGGAATAGTGTTCGTTAGGTATGAAAGGCTACTCTAATTAGGTCTAAGGGTTGAGGAAGATTCTTTTTTATGTTTTTATAATTTTATGAAAGCAAGTAAAATCTCGGGTTTGAAGGAGTGGGCGGAATTAGTTGCTAGTCAACTAACCCAAAATTACTACGGATGCAAATAAAATAAAATAACAAAAATGAAAATGTGGTGAGAAACTTATGTGTAGAGAAATGTGTTTACTTAGATTTCCTTACTCCCTAACTATCTTTTACCGGTTAATTAGTGTGTATTAGTCGCGTGGATGACGGGTGTATTCCTTAATACCATTCGTGGGGTGGCGTACTTACTTCCCCAACTCTACAAGCTCCTACTTCACTCCTATGTCGAGCCGGCTAGGAAGCTCCTAACATGGGATCACTAGAATTCGCTTGTGCATTAAATACAACCATAAAAACCTTTAGTACGCATTTGGTTCATGTTTCTTAAGACGTTCAAGCAAGTTACCGAATAGGAAGTTAGCCAGTTTTCTTAAGCCTAACATAGATAAACAATCATCCAATACAACTAACAACACACTAACAACCAATAATCAATAGCTAGGTTTCATTAGATCTAAGCAAACACAAGATAAAATTAGCCTAACATGTTAAACAAAAGACAAGAATAAGATAGAATCAAACAACACATAGACATATTGAATGATTAATTGATAACTTATCTTTCAATGAAACATGGAAGATCTCAAGGCAAAAAGCCCTGAAAAAGTAGCTAAAATCGTCTTAGGGTTTTATCCCAAAATTCCACACACTAAGCTCTCCTTAATGACAAAAAATTAGAAAACTATATATAGATTTTTGGATCTGACGGCGTCACCTTATGGAGTGTGACGCCGTCACCTCGCCGCTTTTAGGGTTCCCGGATGACCTTCTTGACGCCGTCCCTCTTTAGCTCTTCCAAAATCCATTCTGGCTTATCAAGGCTTGACGCCGTCAGCTTGTGAACGTGACGCCGTCCCCTTATGATTTAAGCCGTGACGCCCTTGATCAAGTTAAAGCGTGACGCCGTCAGAATTCACATGCTATTTTCACTGGCTTATCATGAGTAAATTTCACGTCCAACTTTTCTTGCCAAAGCATGACGCCGTCCAGAGTAAATTGTGACGCCGTCAAGAGTAACTTTTAGCCGATTTTTGAGACTTTGTCGTTTTCTTCACTTTTATGCTCCAAAAACGTCCAAAATGCCTCCTTTTCCAGATTTCTCCTCAAAAGTACCTAAAATGACAAAAGGAACGATTTAGGGCAATATTTGATCAAATAAATACGATTTAAGGCTTAAATGACCCCTTAAAAGCGGTACACTTTTCGCTTCATCAGATAAACACAGTGTTTTCATGCAATTCACAATTATTTTCTATGACACAAGCATTATCTACAACCGAAGATGCACTACATGGTACAACAGACACACTGCTGTGATCCAGATATTGTTCATATGGAATAATATTACTATTTCCCATATCAACAGTATTTGATTCAACAACATCTGTTTGTTGTACTTTGTTGGGTATCTTCTGATCATCTACCATGTTATATGTGTCATAAAGTTTTAGTACCTCAGATATAACAGATGCATTGGAAGGATCAGCTTGTTGAGGTGATGAGACTACAGAAGACAGATTAGCCATGAAGATAGTTTGAGCACATCTGAGTCAAAAGCATCGCAGTCATCAGATTGGAAGATGTTGGGAGCATTAAGTGCCAAGTCCTGTACTGGTTGATCATCCACATCAGCATCAAACATGTTCCCCCCATCACCAGCAAGAAACAATAGCTCCTCTTCATCTAAAGCTGTTCTATTCTCTTGAGCTTGCAACAACAGCATCTTGTCTTTGAAGTAGTCAGAGTTCTGTGGACGCTTTGGTTGAGTGCAGTTCCTTGCTATGTGTCCAAGTCCACCACAGTTGTAGCACTTGGGTTGCCTTCCCTATCCCTGATTGGCATTCCTAACTCTGTTCTGCGCATTTCCCCGACCAATGTTCCTTTGATTCACATTCTATCTTCCTGGAACATTCTGTACCACAACTGATAACGCTCAAATCTAACATGTTTTATTAGCGTTATTCTTATGATTATTGATGCGCGTGCGTGTCGTTGCGGTTTAGCAGTATTAATGCCTACTCAAGTTTTAAATTTATATTTAGCCGACTTATCAATAACACACACACTTAACGAGCAGTGTACCCGGTCAGTATGAATATAATGGTAAGTAGAGTGTCGATCACTAAGAGTGGAACGTATTATCTAGTTATTCTAATCAGTATTTTAATATCCTAAGTTAGCTATACAACCTAATCTAACGCAAGGGGGTTCAGCCTGAGAGACTGGCACGGTTTGGTTATGATTAAATAGAAAACTAAACTAATGAGCACGAATCAGCGATTAGCACACACACACACAGATAGATACTTGAGACAATAAGAAGACCTGTCCTGATAATTAAGTAGCTTGTCACTTGTTTTATTGCTAGTTTTATATGAAGTGTATATAATTAACCCTTTCTCGTTGGCTCTAATCTTATCGGCGAGTAAACCCTTAATGATCACTTATGTCTATCCCACTATCCTAGAAACGATAGAATAAATAGGCGAGGAAGGGGCATGGCGACCCAAGCAATGCTCAGCTAGACACAGAGGTTATTAATGCACTAATAAAAGTCACCAAAGACATCAACATATAAACTTTAATTAATGGGAAAGCAATTTTAAAGGGTGCGCATGATTTTCCGTAGTCACATGACATCAGCCCATCAATCCTGATGAATTAAAGTGTACTAATACAATAAAACAAAACTACTTAATGAATTAAATACATGCAGGACCTTCTTACAGCTCTTGTATCTTCGTTCAGGGTGTGTCTTGTGCTGCTAATACGTCTGAATTCGTCTCTGGTTTGGTACTCGTACGTATGGTATCTTGCACTGTCCAACCTCTCAAATTCGTCTGACTTTGGGGTATTTATAGTTTCTGTCTGAGGGTTAGATGCGGCGCATAGGGTAAGTAGATGCGGCGCATTGACTTAACTTCGTTTGGGGTCCAAGATTAATATATTCAGGAATATTCGTACACCGCCTTAAGATGCGGCATAACTCAATTTCTCTATGCGGCGTATGTCCTTTGCTGTCTTGGATTGTAACTTGTGAAATCTTGATAGTGATACGCCGTATGTAAGAAGTATGTTGCGGCGTATCTGGAGCAGAATGATCTTGATCTTGTACATTTCAGTAGACTCTTAACATCTTGCTTGTTTCGCTCCATAATTAGTCCAAAATCGCCAAGTTTCACATAATATTTGTTTTCACCTGAGAATTACAAAAGTAAACATTAACGTATCAATTCTCATATATAATATAATAAAACAAGTCAAATAAATAGGACAAATGATGATAATAAAATGTGCTTATTTGAGTTCATCAAATATCCCCCCACTTGAACTTTACTTTTCCCCAAATAAACCTTAGAATAAATCTTATGAAAATGTATCCTAAAAGATATTAGGATTTATTTTTATATTTAAGCATGTATTCGTTTTGTCATAATTGCACAACCAAACACTTAACGAATTAGAAATAAAATAAAATATTTCGATAAAAGCAAATCTAATCGTTTAACTGTCCAGTCGTGACGAATATTCTATCATAAGCTTGGCAAGTATATGCATCTCCCCCACTAAAGCCAAGGAATAACAAGTCTAAAGCGGTAAAAAGGGTTTGTTGGTTAAGGGTTAATCATTCTTCTTAATCTCTATCGATCTCACATTCCAGAAAAGGCGACAGAATCACAAATACATGATCGAATCCACGACCACGATACTTGCAATTGCTCAAATCCTTAACTCGAATGGGCTAAAGATAGGACCAAGTAATCTTTACCAATAATATTATATCAAAAAGGGCGACAAAATCATAAATACATAGCCGAATCCATGACTACGATACTTAAGATTGCTCAAATCCCTAATCTCAATAAATCAAAGGTTTGGATAAAGAATGATATAGGGTATGGATAATATTTGGGATACAAATTGGTGTAAAATGAAAAATAAACAAAACAGATAAATTAAAATCCTAAGTGTGGTAAATTACTTTCCCAACCATCCCATGAATAAGACTCATATCATTGAATAACTCACGCTTTAACACTTGAAACACACGCTTTAGGTAGACACGAATTATACTCAACAAGATCTCAATCAAAAGAATAATCCTAGTTGGCGTTCCCATAACGGCCAACTCCCATTCAATCCATAAATATAATATATAACAAATAGTGGTGATATCGCCCACTTAATACAAAACTTTACATAAGTTGGTTAAAACAAACTTCCAATTTTTCCTTTTTCTTTTTCTTTTCTATTTTTTTTCGATTTTTTTTTTTTTTTTTTTTTTTTTTTTTTTTTTTACATCAACATATGTGTAGAATTTCACAACTTTTCTATCACTATTTTTCCAGATAATTTTTCCATACTCTTCATACTTTCAGAAATAACTGTAATAGTGAAAGTAGTAAACACACGAAAAATAAACTCAAAGATATACAATATTTACTTTCATACCAATTGCATTGTGCAATTTCCCGACCTAACCAAAGATAATGAATTACGCACGCGAACACAGGTAATGTAAGGAAACACACTTTGCCTAAAGCAATTAACCAACCACGGATTTTAATCTACAGGGTAGGCTAAGGTGTAAGGGTGTATCGAAACATTATAACAAAGGTGTAAGAAACGAAAGGAATGGCTCTGAGTGTTTTTCTAGGGGTATCTTACTCTAAAAGCGAGAGTAACAAAAGGGTTTATACGGGGGTTAACTAACCAGTGTAGTTAGTTAATATCACATAACATATAAAGGCTATTTGGGTGTAATCCAAGAAATTTACCAATTTAGACAAGTAATTCCAATTATATAGATAATACTTATTATGGTGGTCTCGAATAGTATACAAGCCAAGTTCTAAAGTTTAGAAGTTACTGGGACACTCATAGATTTGTGAATTTTGATAAGTTCTCAATTTTTGGAAATAATGTTATGTGTGCAGCTATGTAATTTAGACTTTAAACAAAAACATGCTAAAAATTTTAAATTTAAATATATTAAGCGCATTTTAAGCATATTTTGAAAAAGTTTAGGACAAGTAAGTGTTCTAATTCTCCAATCCCCCCACTTAAGTTAAACAACTTCCTCGTTGTTTGTGTCAAAGATTAAAAACTGGAAAATAAAAGAATTAGAACAGAAAAACTCCCTTGAGATTTGCTCGGTATGATCCTCCATTATTTGTATAAGAGCAAAAATCAACATTCTTGTGGATTAGAACGTTTAAGCTTCATAGATGATGTATCCACGGAAATTGCAGGAATCTATAATACCATTAAGACTTTAACACGCCTGAGTTAAGAAGGTTCAAACTTGCATAATACATTAGTAGTTAGTAAAAATAAAACTAAAAATTAAATTGTAAATCATCAGGTCAGTCGATACGCCGTATCTTATGGAAGAAGATACGCCGTATCGAGCCTGGAATAAATACGAATCAGAATAGAAGATGCGTCGCATCCTTAACAAGGGATGCGCCGCATTAAAATACTGACAGAAAGTTTTAAAGTCAAATATAAAAATGCAGAAAATAAAATAAGATATGACCAGTGCAGGTGATGCGCCGCATCTTATGATGGAGATGCGCCGTATCTTCTGCAGGTCTGACAGACTCAACACAGAACAGAATGTAAAAATTCTCCATCCGGGTTGTCTCCCGGTCAGCACTTGTCTTTATTCCAGAGTCTTCAAGTTAGACTCACGTTCAGCTCTTTATTCTTTTCTTGTTACGTGCCATCCTTCTTCTCTCATCCGAAAGATGTTCCCGTATAGCTCCGCAACATTTTCTTCCGTTCGACTTAATCTAATATATTTTTTGGTCTTCGTCGCAACATAATTCTCATCAGGTCCCAAAGAGTATTTGATGATTTTAAATTTTTCAGAAATTATCATGGGTGGGTCATTATATGGGATCCCAAGTAGTCGACATTTTCTCTTGATGAATTCTTCTTCGTCTTTATCAACAAACTTGAAATAAGGATCCTTATATAAATAGTCATCAAGTTCATCAATCAATTTACCTCACGACTCATCGTTATTAGCATAGGGATCATAATTAACCACGTTAAAGGATTGATAATAATCTTGAATCTCATCCCACTCTCTTTTCAATTCCCATTGTAAGCGTCGACTAAGCTTTGTGTAATCATCAAATTGTCCATGCACCCATTCCTAGAAAGTAGTGTTCGATGCTCCCTTAAGTTCTTTTAAGTAGTTGATTCTACCTTTTTCTTGCAAAGCCTCTGCTCTACGTGGGCAGTCTTCAACTTTTTCATACCAATCATCGTCTTCAAAGTATATATCGTTTCCAACCAGTTTCATTCCAATTATACTTCCCCCATTACAGGTTCCATCATTCTTATAATCACAGGTTGGCCATTCACTAAATCCATCCTTGAAGCGGAAAGGTTTACAAGTGTGATCAATATGCCCAAATTCCCATGGTTTATCCCAAACCCATGGTATTTGGTCATTCCATTCGTAGTACCAGGTGTTTTTGAACTCATCATAAGTTTTGAACCCCGGTAGATCTCCAGTTAGCACATCAGCGTCGACTTGAAGAAGGTAATTAAATTCTTTGAACTGTTCGCACAAGGGTGTCTCATAATTGAGCAGATCAATGTCTATGCTGAATAATTCTTCAATGCCTTCCTTGATTGTTGAATTGTCATCTGACGATCCATTGTTGCTCTCTACTTCCTCATCTTCCCCTCTCATCCAATATACCCATAACACATCTTTAGTAGCTCGGTCCATGCTCTTATGGTTATTGAACTTACTAGCTAACCAATTTGAAAAATCAACATTGTTAGGATCGTGGTTAACGTCAAAGCAAGTGTTACCAATCATGTTCCTTCTTATCTCCATGAACTCATTAAATTGTTCTTTAAAACTTCGTGTCAACCATGAGGTCACAATCCGTTTGACTTCATTCATAGGAGCAAATTTGGGATCGCCGTATTTAAGTTCAAGCCACTCTTCTAAAGAGATATCCATCAACCTTACCAACTTTCCATGAAATAGTATCTCCGATTCAGCATACATTCTTTCGTTATCCAAATAGCTTTTATCTAATCCCCAATACTGTTCGGAATAAGGCATATAAGAAGTTTGTATAGGTTGGACTTCATAGCTTTTGTTGCTAGATTTGTTAACTGCATTTGCTGAGTTCATGTATTCAATTTGGAATTTCCCATCTTTTTCTTCGATAGTAGTCCAAGTTAATCTTTTAGATTCAATGATGGGCCATAAGAGTAACAATTCATCTTCAGTGTAGCTCATTAGTAAATCATAAGAGAATATCCCATCTTCAATATTGCATAAGCGTTTGAATTCCTTATAAGTAGCTTCAAGAGGGGTCTCCCAAGAGAATAAATCGGCATCAATCATGAGCACATTGAAGTTGACATCTTCAAAAACTTCCACTGAGTAGCAGGGCAGGTTGGTTTGAGATAGTGAAGCATCGATCGTAGGTAATTTGCAAGTAACAGCATTGAAACCTTCGAATGAATCCGAAAGCAAGAGTTCCTTTTCCAATTCTGAGCTTTTAGTAATGCTTAATGCTGGGAACTGGCTCAAGCTAACTTCATAGTTATCACACTCCTCATCACTTTCCAGAATTAACGGCTTTTTGGTGCGGGACTTTTCATTGTGCTTATCATCCATAAGTTCCGTAGCAAGATATTCGTTCACTGACATGTCTTCCATAGCAAAACCTGTCATCATAGGTAAAATCGTCAGTAGGATTTGTTCGCTAGAAGAGAAATTAATGAATTTAGAAATGGATATAAAAATAACTGATATCTGCAGATGATGCGCCGTATCCAGAAAGTTGGATACGCCGTATCTTATTACGTTAAAATTTAATCAGACTTTTATTCAGAAAACAGATACGCCGCTTATGAATTAGAATGTGCCGTATCAGTTTAATTTATTAAAAATCGATTATATTTATTAAAATTAAATGCGTCGTATTAACAAAAGTTAATACGCCGTATTTTCGTTACGTTTCAAAATACAAGATTTTTGATTTAGAAGATGCGCCGTATCGATAAAAATCGATGCGTCGTATCTGTTTAATAATTCGAAAAACTGTTTTTAATTTAAATAATAAATACGCCGTATCTGTTAAGACAGATGCGTCGTATGGCGTTATCGTTTAGAAAAATTTCTTATTAAAAATAGAATACGCCGTATCTTGGGGAAAGATGCGTTGTACTCGAATTTATTAAACGCGTTGTATTTTATAAAAATTAAACGCAATACGCCATATCTGTGAAAACAGATGCGCCGTATCGTTTGTATTAGCACAGTACAACGATAGCAGAATGCAGAAAAATAGAAAAAGAAAACCAAAAAATAAAAACAAACAGAAAGAAACAAAAATTAAAGAAAATAAACAAAAACAGAAAATATGCAAATAATACAATGAATGCAATCTATCTAATATACAACGGGTTAGCGGTTAGAATCAAAAAAATTAAAACCTAATTAAAATACTAATCAAATTAACAGATAATAACAATTCAGTCCCCGGCAGCGGCGCCAAAAACTTGATGCGCGTGCGTGTCGTTGCGGTTTAGCAGTATTAATGCCTACTCAAGTTTTAAATTTATATTTAGCCAACTTATCAATAACACACACACTTAACGAGCAGTGTACCCGGTCAGTATGAATATAATGGTAAGTAGAGTGTCGATCACTAAGAGTGGAACGTATTATCTAGTTATTCTAATCAGTATTTTAATATCCTAAGTTAGCTATACAACCTAATCTAACGCAAGGGGGTTCAGCCTCAGAGACTGGCACAGTTTGGTTATAATTAAATAGAAAACTAAACTAATGAGCACGAATCAGCGATTAGCACACACGTACACAGATAGATACTTGAGACAATAAGAAGACCTGTCCTGATAATTAAGTAGCTTGTCACTTGTTTTATTGCTAGTTTTATATGAAGTGTATATAATTAACCCTTTCTCGTTGGCTCTAATCTTATCGGCGAGTAAACCCTTAATGATCACTTATGTCTATCCCACTATACTAGAAATGATAGAATAAATAGGCGAGGAAGGGGCATGGCGACCCAAGCAATGCTCAGCTAGACACAGAGGTTATCAATGCACTAATAAAAGTCACCAAAGACATCAGCATATAAACTTTAATTAATGGGAAAGCAATTTTAAGGGGTGCGCATGATTTTCCGTAGTCACATGACATCAGCCCATCAATCCTGATGAATTAAAGTGTACTAATACAATAAAACAAAACTACTTAATGAATTAAATACATGCAGGACCTTCTTACAGCTCTTGTATCTTCATTCAGGGTGTGTCTTGTGCTGCTAATACGTCTGAATTCATCTCTGGTTTGGTACTCGTACGTATGGTATCTTGCACTGTCCAACCTCTCAAATTCGTCTGACTTTCGGGTATTTATAGTTTCTGTCTGAGGGTTAGATGCGGCGCATAGGGTAAGTAGATGCGGCGCATTGACTTAACTTCGCATGGGGTCCAAGATTAATATATTCAGGAATATTCGTACACCGCCTTAAGATGCGGCGTAACTCCATTTCTCTATGCGGCGCATGTCCTTTGCTGTCTTGGATTGTAACTTGTGAAATCTTGATAGTGATACGCCGTATGTAAGAATTATGTTGCGGCGTATCTGGAGCAGAATGATCTTGATCTTGTACATTTCAGTAGACTCTTAACATCGTGCTTGTTTTGCTCCATAATTAGTCCAAAATTGCCAAGTTTCACATAATACTTGTTTTCACCTGAGAATTACAAAAGTAAACATTAACGTATCAATTCTCATATATAAGATAATAAAACAAGTCAAATAAATAGGACAAATGATGATAATAAAATGTGCGTATTTGAGTTCATCAATTATGCATGTTATTTGGTTGTATTTATGAACATATTATGCTTAAAAGGTGCAAAAGATATATTTAGGTTCAGGTACGATCAAGTTCAGGAAAATAGCTAAAAAGATGGAGAAAAGTTGCGAAATCAAGAGCTTATGCACAAACATAAGATTCTTCTCACAATAAAGGCTTTGGACGGATCGTTAAAGATAAAGAATCAAGATCGCAATGATTTTCAAGTTCAAGAAAAGATCATGAAATGATGAAATGAATGATGAAGGTTCCTATCTCAAACCCAAGGTTGAGTAGTTATTTCCAGACCCAAGGTTTAGTGTTCAGACCCAAGGTCCAGCAGACATTCAGACCTCAGGTCCTTAGTTCCGACCCTGGGTCCAGCCATTTAAAGTCTTCTATATTTGCATTAAAGAGAAGAGTTAAAGTGCCATCAATCCAAGTCTGATCATCTACTTACATTTAATTCATCTTGCCTTCAAATTTATGACACTTTGAGCCCAAGAATTATGCTTGGTGGCCAAGGAGAGTTATCCTATATATATGTATGCTTGGAAACAACAAAAGAGACATCTACTAACATCAATTATCACATATATCATACAAGAAATCTGTTACCACTCTCTAAAAGGGGCGACAACGAAGAGAAACGCAGGAAAAGGGAAAGCTTACATTTACCAATCATCAATTCCATCATTCAAGGATCATTGTTGATCATTTCACAAGTGTTCTTCATTACTTGTAATCATCATTACAACTTTTGTAAGACTATTTAATCATGTTTTCTAGTGATAAATTTCTTGCGGTTATTACTTTGTTTACCATGAGTGGCTAAGTGCCTTGTGCACTTGCCTAGATGATGTTTGCTACATGATTTATTTGGTTGATTATGACTTATTGGTTCTAAGATAAATGAAAGCTAATACTAAGAACAAATTGTGCTATTAAGAGTTTTCTCCACCAAAGAGTTGTCAAGTTTGGGTAATTACTAATAATGTAATGGGATGAAAAAGACATTGTTAGTCAATTAGTTGTAAACCTTTGTCTATGAGGGTGTTACCTTATGTATTGACCATTTCATAAGTAACTTGGTTAAACTTGGAAAACTAAGATAGTGTGGTTGTCAATTACTTGTGAAACGAAAGCGAATCAAGTAATTGAGTTGTGTTAGTCTTGGATTGATCAAATCTTAAATATTGTTTTTGTCATCTTAAAATCTTGACGACGATTGAAAGTGTTGGAAACAATAGAGTTAGTAAACCATTAATTGAATTAGAACACCACCTAATTCATTGATCATAGTCAAATGGAACTATTGTCATAATCATATCAAGTGAATTGTGCAAAACTAGTCTAGGCAAGTGTAGTCTTTAATTTATTGAATTTACATCATCATTATTATCTTGCTATTAGTATCGTTGAACAAGATTGATATTATATTTAAAACTCACATTCCAAAAACTAAACAAATCCCTGTGAACGACCTCGGCTTACCGTTTCACCTCTTACTACACACGGACGAGTATACTGGCTCGTATGTGTTTCGTTTGAATTATTGGTAGATCGTGTTATAAATTTAAAACTTGCACTCGAAACGGGCACATCAAGTTTTTGGCGCCGCTGCTGGGGATTTGATCACATTTTCGTAAAGTTTTTACTTATAATTTACTTGTTCTATTCCTACTCGTATTGATATTCGGTATCGTGTCGTTTAGCTCTAAAGAAAATATATATTTTCCTGCAAACCTTAGATTCCAATCCAAAACCCACGGTTCTAAGCTCTCGGTAATCTTTTATTCAGACCAAACCTTCGGTCCGAATTCTCGACCTTGTGATCCTAGCTCTTGTTAATTTTTCTTTTACTCCAAATCTTCGGTCCGAACTATCGACCGCCGGTTTATCAGTCGCGTTAAAAAAAAATCCGAACTGCCGGTTCAGTCCCTCAACCGTTCAGTTCATACCTTCGGTAAAACTTTTCCAACTCAAACCGCCGGTCCCTTCCCTCGATCGTACGGTTTCAACCCTCGGTAAATTTTTCTTCAGACCCAACCGCCGGTCCATCTTTTCGACCGCCGGTTCCCTTCATTATTGTTTATTAAAAAAATATATTTTCTTTTCTTTTAAGTTTATTTTTAAAATCCTTTTCGATAGGCTCATTTTTCTCGTGCATGACCACTCGTTCCTCTAACGAAGAATTAAGTTCACCATTGTCTAACCCCAAACGTTTATTTCGCAAAAATAGAACCCCGTTTGTTCCACCCGATCAAAGAATTCCAAAAACCGTTAACCCACCATTTGAAAACCTTTCCGAAGTTCATCCAATCGTTAATCTTTTCCTTGAATTACCATTTCCATTGGCTGACGATCAACCTATGTGGGATGCCAATAGGGTTGTAGCTCCTACACCCGCAGCCGCCATTGTTCCCGTTAATCTTGGAGAAAACTTTACTATCAAAGGTCATCATCTTTCGATGATTAAAGACAACCAATTTGATGGTCGAGTTAAATCCGATCCACACAAACATATCTCCGATTTCCTTGAAATTTGTGACATGTTTCGTTATGGAACTACCGATGCAAATTCAATCCGTCTTAAACTTTTTCCATCGTCTCTCACCAGAGAAGCGAAAATTTGGTATAATGAATTAAGCCCCGGAGTGATCACAACTTGGGACCAAATGAGAAGAGCGTTTGTTGGGCGTTTCTTTCCACCAGCCATGTTTGATCGTCTCTTAGGTGAAATTCGTAGCTTTACTCAAAAAAAAAAGGAGAAAATCTTGTCGAAGCTTGGCTTCGAATGAAAACATGCTCCGAAGCTGTCATGGGCATGGATTGTCTCGTGGTAATATCATTCAAATCTTTTACCATGGTCTCGATGACACAACTCAAGGCATACTTGATGCCGGAGGAATATTTCTTTACAAGACCCCTAACGAAGCTTACAACTTACTAGAAGACCGTGTACTTCTAAAGCTCGATTGGTCTAAGGATTCCAAAATCAAAACTCAACGAAAATCCGTTGCATTCGCTGAAGCGACGAATGAAAATTCCGAAATCATGGATATGATGAAAGACCTCACTTCCAAAATCGATTCCAAATTCCAAAGTATCCAAAATGAAATCAAAGAAATGCGTGAGGGATGTACCTATTGTGGTGGAAGTCACTCATCATCCGAGTGTGATGATAAACCCATGGGAAGTCTTGAAGCTAAAGCCAATTATGTCTATGGAGGATATCGAGGAGGAGGATATCGTGGAAACCTCTACGGTAGTAATTCTCGAGATTGGCAAGATCATCCACTAAGGGATGATACCCAAAATTCCCAAACTCGTGACGAAAATCGTCAAACATCTTCTCGTGATGATAACCGTTCATCATCACAATCACGTGAGACAAAAAACGAAGAATCTGAATTCGAAAAAACCATGCGTGAATTCGTGCATGCTCAAAAACAAACGAATGAATTCATGAAAAATCAATTCTTTATGCTCAAAAACAAAGTCGAACAAGGACAAAAGAATCATCAAGCTTCTATCCAAGATCTTGAAACCAAATTCGGTCGTCTTTCTGATCAACTTGCCGCAAGACCATCTGGTACTTTGCCAAGTAATACTCAATCCAACCCCAAACCATCATCATCTGGATCTTATCGTCCACCTCAAACAAGAAATGAGCATGTTAATGCTGTTTATACTCGTAGTGGTCTATCTTATGATCCACCACCAAACCCAACCTAAACAACCACTATCATTCATGATGATAATGAGGACGAATTAGAAGAAGAACCAAAAGATAATGAACAAACTCCTACACCAGTTGTTAAACCTACTCCACCACTCAAACCATATAAACCAAGAATTCCATATCCTCAACGTTTGAGGAAAGAAAAAATGGAAGAGCAATATGGCAAGTTCATGGACTTAATCAAAGAAGTTAGGATCAACATTCCTCTTGTGGATGTCCTAGCTGGAATGCCCAATTATGGGAATTTTTTGAAAGAACTTATGAGCAATAAATGTAAAATGGAAAACATTTCCGCTACCTTCTTAAATGAAGATTGCTCAGCCATTATTGAAAACAAACTCCCAAAAAAACTCAGAGATCCTGGAAGTTTTCTTATCCTGTGTACTCTGGGAAATTCAATCACTTGTGATGCTTTAGCCGACCTCGGTGCGAGTATCAATCTTATGCCATACTCATTGTATGCGAAGCTTTCAATTGATACGTTGAAACCAACAAGAATGAGTATATGTCTAGCAAATCATACTATCCAATATCCTGTTGGAATAGCTGAAAATATGCTTGTTCAAGTTTGGCGATTCGTTTTTCCTGTTGATTTTGTGATCCTCGAGATGGAGGAAGATAGCAAAGTTCTATTGATTCTAGGAAGACCCTTCCTAAACACAGCAGATGCTATCATTCGAGTGAAAAATAAAGAACTCAATCTTGGAGTTGGGGACGAAAGAATTTCTTTTTCGATTAATCAAGCCATGAAATATTCTCATGCAAATGATGACACTTGTTATAACATTGATGTTAACGATGAAATAACGGAAGAAACATTTGACGAGTTGCTTGACGAAAGAATTAAGACTCATAAAACATCTGGACAAATCAGTGATGAAGACCTCGAAAGAGAATTCGCTGAATTTATGCAGATGGACACCAATGAAATTTCTGAGGAAGAAAATACCAACTTTGAGGAGTTGGAATTGAATGATGATATGAGAATCAAAACCTCAATTGAAGATCCGCTAGTAGATCTTGTCTTGAAACCTCTTCCTGATCATCTGGAATATGCGTTCTTGGAAGAAAATTCTCTTCTTCCAGTTGTCATATCTTCAGCACACAAACCCAAAAAAAAAGAACATCTTGTTTCTATACTCAAAAATCATAAAGAAGCTTTCGCTTGGAAAACTTCTGACATTCGCGGAATAAGCCCGAATTTTTGCAAACACAAAATAAATTTTGAAAACGATTCCAAACCCATTGTTCAAAGACAACGAAAAATCAATCCAAATATGAAGGAAGTTGTTAAAAA
Source organism: Artemisia tridentata subsp. tridentata (assembly GCA_021014915.2). Classification (NCBI taxonomy): domain Eukaryota; kingdom Viridiplantae; phylum Streptophyta; class Magnoliopsida; order Asterales; family Asteraceae; genus Artemisia; species Artemisia tridentata. The sequence continues at coordinate 244,975,322 of CP139507.1, read as the reverse complement.
GGAAATAATCAAACTTCTCGACGCTGGAATTATTTATCCCATTGAGGATAGTTCATGGGTGAGTCCCGTTCATTGTGTTCCTAAGAAAAGAGGAACAACTGTCGTGACTAATGAACGTAATGAACTAGTTCCTACCAGAACCATAACTGGTTGGCGAGTATGCATTGATTATCGCAAATTGAATGACGCCACTAGAAAAGATCATTTTCCATTACCGTTCATGGATCAGATGTTGGAAAGACTTGCGGGGAACAAATACTTTTGTTTTCTCGATGGATTTTCTGGTTATTTTCAAATTCCAATAGATCCAGCTGATAAAGAAAAGACCACATTCACGTGTCCTTTTGGCACATATGCATATAGGCGTATGCCTTTTGGTCATTGTAACGCACCAGCAACATTTCAAAGATGCATGATTGCTATTTTTCAAGATATGCTTGAAACCTCCATGAAAGTTTTCATGGATGATTTCTCAGTATTTGGAGACTCATTCGAGTCATGCCTTTACAATCTTGATAAAATGCTTGAAAGATGCAAAACTTCTCATCTCGTGCTAAATTGGGAAAAATGTCATTTTATGGTGACAGAAGGCATTGTGCTAGGTCACAAGATTTCGAGCAAGGGAATCGAAGTTGACAAAGCAAAAATAGATGCTATTTCTAAATTACCACCCCCGACTAACGTTAAAGGCGTTAGAAGTTTTTTGGGACATGCGGGATTTTACCACAGATTCATCAAAGATTTTTCAAAAATATCTCGTCCGATGACGAAATTGCTTGAAAAAGATTCAGTCTTTGATTTCAATGAAGAGTGCATCAAGGCATTCGAAACACTCAAAAATAAGTTAACAAATGCACCAATTATGGTTTCACCAAATTGGTCTCTACCATTTGAACTTATGTGCGATGCAAGCGACTATGCTGTTGGAACAGTATTAGGACAACGAGATGGTAAACATTTTTGTCCTATATAATTTGCTAGCAAAACCTTGAATAGTGCCCAACAAAACTATACAGTCACTGAAAAGGAATTATTGGCTGTAGTTTTTGCATTTGACAAATTCCGTTCTTATCTTGTTTTATCCAAGACAATTGTATTCACCGACCATTCAGCTCTCAAATATCTTTTTGCTAAACAAGATGCTAAACAACGTCTTATTCGATGGATTTTATTGCTTCAAGAATTTGACATAGAAATCCAAAATAAGAAGGGTGCAAAAAATGTTGCAGCAGATCATTTATCTAGATTAGAAAACCCTAATCTAGAGGAACTCGGTAAAGACGAGATTGATGATAATTTTCTCGATGAAACTCTTATGGGAATTGATGAAGAAGCAATTCCATGGTTTGCAGATTATGCAAATTATTTAGCCGGAGGAATATTACAAAAAGGTCTATCTTACGCTGAGCGTAGTAAATTCTTCGCAAACCTGAAACACTATTTTTGGGATGAACCATATCTATTTAAAATGTGTCCCGATGGGATAATTAGAAGATGTGTGTATGGTTCAGAGACCCGAAAAATTCTTGATGAATGTCATCACGGCCCAACTGGAGGACATTATGGTCCATCCACAACCGCTAAAAAGGTTTATGATGCGGGATTTTATTGGCCAACAATTTTTAAAGAAGCACATACGCTTGTGCAGAATTGTGATGCATGCCAGAAATCTGGTAGTCTTTCTCGTAGAGACGAAATGCCACAAAAGAGCATACAAGTTTCTGAAATCTTTGATATTTGGGGAATTGACTTTATGGGTCCTTTTCCTAAATCTCATAAATTCGAATACATCCTCGTTGCAATTGACTATGTCTCTAAATGGGCAGAAGCGGAAGCTTTGCCCACTAATGACACACGAGTGGTTGTAATTTTTCTAAAAAAGCTTTTCTCTCAATTCGGAATTCCAAAAGCTTTAATAAGTGACAGAGGAACTCATTTCTGTAATCGTCAAATGGAAAAAGCTATGAAATGATATGGAGTCCACCATCGTTTTGCAACAGCATACCATCCTCAAACCAGTGGTCAAGTTGAAAACACCAATAGGGCTTTAAAAAGAATACTTGAAAAAACGGTTAACGATAATCCTTCTGTTTGGTCAAGGAAACTCGATGATGCTCTATGGGCGTTCAGAACGGCATATAAAACTCCAATTGGCACAACACCATATAGACTCATATATGGAAAAACTTGTCATTTGCCGTTTGAAATTGAACACTGAGCTTACTGGGCGCTGAGGCAATGTAACCCCGATCTTAAAATCGCGGGAGAAAAACGATTCTTGCAATTGCATGAACTCGATGAGTTAAGACTCCAAGCGTATGAAAATTCCAAGCTGTACAAAGCGCGAACAAAAGCATATCATGATAGGAAACTAAGAATCCAGAAAGCATTCAAAGCCGGAGACAAAGTTCTATTGTTCAATTCTAAGTACAAATTCAAAGCTCCTAAGTTAAGAACCAAATTGTTTGGTCCATTCGTGGTAAAACATGGTTTTTCATCCGGATATGTCGAACTATATGACAAGCATGGTGGAACTTTCATTGTTAATGGACATAGAATCAAACTCTACCATGATGAGGAGAAATTGAATGAAATGTCAAGTGAGGAAATTCCACTTGAACTGCTCGATAAAAAGAAATATATTGCTTTTCCATTTATGGCACCTTTTCCAGTTGATTATAAAAAGGTAATACCATGGGCAGCTGAAACTGGTTATATATGGGATGTTCTCCCTAGAACTTGCAATACCGCGAAGTTACATGATATTGATAAAACTGGAAAAGGAATAGTAAAAGGAAATGTGATGTATATTCCAAAGAAATCAGGAAAGAATCCTAAAGATAAACCACCAAAGTAAAAAAAAAAAAAAAAAAAAAAAAAAGAGATTGAGTCGGGCTGATGACTCGTTAATAAATTTAGCGCTTCTCGGGAGGCAACCCATGTGTTCTTAAATTATTTGTTTATTTTAAGCCCTGATGGTTTCACCATAAGTGTGGGGGTGTCGCAAAAACTAATAATAAAAATCCAAAAATATTTTGCATTTTGTGTGTTTTTGTTTTTGTTTTGATGATTCGTGCAGGTTAAGATGCTTGATCTTGAAGATGTGGAGGCATTCAATCTCAATATCTGATTCAGAGCCCGATAATATTCCAAGGTTAAGGCAGTATCAATCCTTTTATGTTCCATTTCCCTATTTTTATGATTTATCGTTCTTTACATTGAGGACAATGTCAAACTTAAGTGTGGGGGGAGGAAATAGAAAATGATACTGTATTTTTAAATTTTCTATATTTTTGAGCCTTGTTTTCAATTTGTTTGCCCTTATAGTCTAGTTGTTTTCGTACATTTAGGATAAATTATATTAGAATAACTAGATCAATCCACTGATAAAACATGTAATTTCTGAAAATTCGAGATGTGTCCTAATTAATATTGCAATCCATTCTTAGGATTGATAACATTGCTAGCACAATTATAGCCCATTCCACTAAATTGTGAGGATTTAAGCCTATTCTTATATAGCGTACATCTTTTATGCTTGATCTTTTTGCTATGAGTGTGCCGGTGATCTTATTTATTCTAGAACTTGTACATGCAAATCATTACCAGACCGTAGTGAGATCGCCTCGTGTTAAATAAGTATATTCGTGTGATAAGAGGCAACCTTAGGAATTAAACCAAATGGCCTTCCATTTTACATCTAATGATATATTAGCTGGCCACATCGGTTAGTTAACCCCTTATATGAACCCAATTGTTAGCACTCAATTTTAGTGCTAGATACCATTAGTACACCCTCTGAGCCATCCTTTTCATTTTGTTACACCAGAAAAATATAAAAATATTCTTCACTTTTAGCCTTATCCTTACCCTTAGTCAAGTCTTAGTTGGTTACTAGCTACAAGGAAAGATGGTTGTTATCTGGAATCCTTGAAAATGAGAAAGTTGCGAACTCCATGATAATATCATGGAAGATCTATTGGTATTATGATCGAAAAAAAAATGAAAAAAAAGAGAAGGAAAAAGAGATCAAATAAAATAAGTCATCGCAATTGTTTGGTGACAAGAATAGCCAATGAGCTATGAAAGTAAGATATTGATCAAGGATAGTTCTCAAGTTCAAAGGAATGTGGTTGATGTAGCTAGTAGCAATTGGTTGTAGACTTTGACTATTTGTAATGTTTTTATTTTAAACCAATTTCATAAATATATCCCATGTCTTATCCCTACCTAATTGATTTAGTGGTGATTATCAAGTGTATTGACATGTGGTGACCATCCGATTTCTTGAGGAATTAGGTAGCATTGTTAGCGATCTAAGGTTATCCTTAGTGGCAATCCGTTATTTAATGATGCAAGAATTCGTTGTTAGCGAGCTATTATGTTTTACATGAGATAGTTGCACTTAAGTCTTATATAACCCTTGAAACCTTAGACCCGAATAAACTCCTCTTAGATGTTTACACTTGGTGCTTACGCCACATCGGTGGAGTTTTGTTTCTTGTACAAGCTTATGGTAATATTTAGATCATGACTGAGCAGTGAGTATTATTTTCTTATATACTCACCCAATAAATGAGTGATGAGTGAATTATACTTCATTCCTTTTTCGTGAGGTGTTTTAACATGTTATCAAGCAAGAGAATCATTAAGGTATCGTCAAACATCTCGACTTTTCACCTATAAACTTAAAAAGATGGATCTTATCTTGTACTTGTACATGATGGATTTGCATCTCATTTTTAGAATCATTATAATTTATATCATGTGGATTATTTCTTAAAGCTAGATTTGCTTGGGGGCAAGCAAAGTTCAAGTGTGGGGGATTTGATAACGCTCAAATCTACCATGTTTTATTAGCATTATTCTTATGATTATGCATGTTATTTGGTTGTATTTATGAACATATTATGCTTAAAAGGTGCAAAAGATGTATTTAGGTTTAGGTACGATCAAGTTCAGGAAAATAGCTAAAAAGATGGAGAAAAGTTGCGAAATCAAGAGCTTATGCACAAACATAAGATTCTTCTCACAATAAAGGCTTTGGACGGATCGTTAAAGATAAAGAATCAAGATCGCAATGATTTTCAAGTTCAAGAAAAGATCATGAAATGATGAAATGAATGATGAAGGTTCCTATCTCAAACCCAAGGTTGAGTAGTTATTTCCAGACCCAGGGTTTAGTGTTCAGACCCAAGGTCCAGCAGACATTCAGACCTCAGGTCCTTAGTTCCGACCCTGGGTCCAGCCATTTAAAGTCTTCTATATTTGCATTAAAGAAAAGAGTTAAAGTGCCATCAATCCAAGTCTGATCATCTACTTACATTTAATTCATCTTGCCTTCAAATTTATGACACTTTGAGCCCAAGAATTATGCTTGGTGGCCAAGGAGAGTTATCCTATATATATGTATGCTTGGAAACAACAAAAGAGACATCTACTAACATCAATTATCACATATATTATACAAGAAATCTGTTACCACTCTCTAAAAGGGGCGACGAGGAAGAGAAACGCAGGAAAAGGGAAAGCTTACATTTACCAATCATCAATTCCATCATTCAAGGATCATTGTTGATCATTTCACAAGTGTTCTTCATTACTTGTAATCATCATTACAACTTTTGTAAGACTATTTAATCATGTTTTCTAGTGATAAATTTATTGCGGTTATTACTTTGTTTACCATGAGTGGCTAAGTGCCTTGTGCACTTGCCTAGATGATGTTTGCTACATGATTTATTTGGTTGATTATGACTTATTGGTTCTAAGATAAACGAAAGCTAATACTAAGAACGAATTGTGCTATTAAGAGTTTTCTCCACCAAAGAGTTGTCAAGTTTGGGTAATTACTAATAATGTAATGGGATGAAAAAGACATTGTTAGTCAATTAGTTGTAAACCTTTGTCTATGAGGGTGTTACCTTATGTATTGACCATTTCATAATTAACTTGATTAAACTTGGAAAACTAAGATAGTGTGGTTGTCAATTACTTGTGAAATGAAAGCGAATCAAGTAATTAAGTTGTGTTAGTCTTGGATTGATCAAATCTTAAATATTGTTTTTGTCATCTTAAAATCTTGACGAGGATTGAAAGTGTTGGAAACAATAGAGTTAGTATACCACTAATTGAATTAGAACACCACCTAATTCATTGATCATAGTCAAATGGAACTATTGTCATAATCATATCAAGTGAATTGTGCAAAACTAGTCTAGGCAAGTGTAGTCTTTAATTTATTGAATTTACATCATCATTATTTGTTGCTATTAGTATCGTTGAACAAGATTGATATTATACTTAAAACTCACATTCCAAAAACTAAACAAATCCCTGTGAACGACCTCGGCTTACCATTTCACCTCTTACTACACACGGACGAGTATACTTTCTCGTATGTGTTTCGTTTGAATTATTGGTAGATCGTGTTATAAATTTAAAACTTGCACTCGAAACGGGCACATCAACAACCCTTCCATCCTCCACAGTTTCTTGATTGCGTGGATTTCATGAAGTTCGAAGTTGGTTGTTGGTTTGAGGGAGTGTTGCTCTGAACTGTTGGACAAGTAAGGAGACTTGGTTGGATAGATTATCAATCATTTTGTCAGTATGAGAGTATCCTGAATCCAGTTGGGAGTTCATAGTAGATGGTGGGTGCAATGATGATTGGCCAAATGAAGTCTGATTCTGATTCTGTGATGAAAATGGCTGGAGATAAACTTGATCAAGTGAGGATGATTGAACGGTTGAACATTTGAGACAAAGGCAAGAGAATCATTAGATGTTGTTGGATTGAGTTTTTCCCTCAGTTGACGATCATAGACAGCATGCTTTTCATGTTGTTGTAAGTAAGCATACAGCTGTTCATAATTGGTGTCTCTCAGTCCTTTGTTGAGCTTCACGGCTGTAACAAATCTATCCCACTCAGGTGACATGTTGTTCACAAACTTAGAATTAAGTTGGATATTTGGCATTGTCATCCTGATGATCCTCATTTCATTCACAAGCTTGTGAAATCTCACATAATAGTTAGTGATGTTCTCACCAGGATTCAACTTGAAATGCTCAAACTCATCATACAACTGAGACTCCCGATCTTCTTTGGTCAGTTCAGATCCAGCAAGAAGCATTTTGACATTGTCCCAAACAGCTTTGGCTTCAGTGTTGAAGTTGATAAGCTTGTAAACATCTTTGGGTAGACCTTGAATCATAATGTTCGAAGCTCTAATGTCAGCATCATAACGCTTCTTCTCCTCCTTATTAAGATCGTTGTACTCATGGGGCCTGTCGATTCCAAAAGTGACAGTTCCATTCTCATCGGTAGTGACAGCATCTCTAGTGGTGCCCATTTGAAAGGGTCCTTCATCAATAGACTTCAGGATATTGACACCATTTTCCTTTACCAAGCAGTACAGTCGTATTCTTTGTGCCCACGATTCATAATTCGTCCTATCTAGCATAGGAGGTCGGGTATCGGACCCTGCAGCTTGAATGTCACCGGAAGGAGTGCTTGCCATGATGTGATTTGATAACTAAACGCAGAACACCAAAACGCAGTGGTTCAAAACGTAGTAGCTCAAAACGCAGATGTCCCAAAATGTAGTGAACTACAAACCGCAGAATACCACAAACCGAAGAAGACTCAAACCGCAGAATACCACAAACCACAGAAGACTCAAACCGCAATACCACAAACCGCAGAAGACTCAAACCACAGAAGACTCAAACCGCAGAAGTCCAAACCGCAAAGTTTCAAAACGCAGAGGTTCAAACCATAAAGACCCAAACCCCAAAGACCCCAAAACGCAGAAGTTCACATACCGCAGAAAACCACAATCCTCAAACCGCAGAAACCCAAAACGCAGAATACACAAAACGCAACAGATCACAAACCTCAAACCGCAGACAATCCTCAAACCGCAGATACACAAAACGAGGTCACAAACAGACAAAACGCAAAGGACAAAAACGTCACTTTCACAGAGTTTTTTCTTCTTTCTCGTTTAAGTTAAAATCCAAATCGCAGTCAGGCTAAACCACAATCAACAATACCCAAACAAACACAAACCGCAAACAAGAATCCTTTACCAAGAGGCAAAATGCAGCGAAGAATATATTATCGAAACACAAACCGCAGTCAAGAAAAATCTTCTAATCTTCCAATAACTAACACCACACGGCTGTATGTTGTCAAGAAGGATGCAAGATAGTTTTGTGAACACAAAAGTACAACGTTTTAACGATTTAAACCAAAAACAAAGCACAAACCAATGATTTACCCACCTTTCTAATCGAACCACAAAAAAACAAACAAAGATGCCAAAAACACACCACAAATCTATGAATATGTAATCACTCGAACCTAACCATGTCTCTTGATACCAATTGTAGCATATTCACTAACATATAACACACATATGATTGTGTTTTGGCCGATTCACTTAGAGAGAGAAAGAGAGAATTGGGAACTTAGAGAGAGAAAATGATACGTATTAGGTTAAATGAATAAGAGTTCCAACCCTTCCCTTGTGTGGGAAGGGCTATATATAGTACAAGCATAGATGCCCCATGTGGGCTGTGGAGTGAGCTGACAGTGGGTAAAGACCCGACCCATTCCACGAATACTAAAATAACTAAACTATTACTAATAATCCTACGAGCTACTTAACGCTAATGAGTACTCGGGGTGACCGAGTCTTCATATGAATATTTGTATTCCTAATAGGAAACAACAATGAAACAGGTATAAACACATGTATGGGTATAGATCATGCAAGGGCAAGAAATTTCACTAAAACGTGAAAAATGAAAATTGATAACATAATGATGTTATCCACCTGCACGGCACTTGGTTTGTTCACAAAGCGTTAAATAACAGGTTAACATCCTATAAGGTATATAATGGTTCATACATCATTGTTTCACACACCTTTTTCAAAGATGAATGCTTTGATAATCATTTAAAGTAGCGACACATTTTAACGCTTGAACTATTAGGTGGGAGTTAGTGCAAAATAACATTTTTCAAAGTACTTGACTAGTTTTACTTAGTTCTCATTTCTAAGTGAATTATGCAAGATTTTAATATAACATATGCAAAGAAAATTATCTAAGTCTATAAGCAATGCAAAAACAATTTACCAACTTAGTGCACAAAATCTAGTAAATGTCCTATTGTTCATAAACAAGAAATCAAATAAGCGAATAAATAACATGGCAAGATTGATACTTATGTTACATAATCAGACAAGTGTTCACAACAATTTGCAATAAGTAAGCAACATATATGCAAACAGCATATACCAAAACAAGTAGTCATTTAACATAGCATAAAAAAGATACTTTTCGTCACTTTGCGTTTAAATATGACGATGTATATCAAGCTTGATTAGTTTCCTTTACATATATAAATATCATCAAATTCTTTAGTTTCAAAAGAAATTATATCAATGTTCAAGGGATACCAACTTAAATTGTCTAACTCAAAAGTTTGAGTTTCTATGACAAAACGAAACTTAATCTTTTGGACACACGGTAGTATTTAGTTTATTCTACTCACTTCAAGTTAGATTTAGGCCATAAGATTATTTTTAAAAGAAAATAGACTCAATTCTCTTTAAAATGATAGGTGGCACGACTCCTACGGACTTACGGTTAATTAGTAATGAATTTTTGAAGTTGGACGAAAACTGTATACTATACAGACGGATTTCAAGGAACCATTTTAAGGGCTCTGTCCTTTAAAGAGAAAGGTTCCGCGGGTCTCTGTACCAGATTCAACAAAACTAGTATTTTGACATAGAGAAAATGTGTGGGACTTACTAGATTATATAGTAAACTTACAATATACTTATTTAACTTTATTTTTACTAATGTGACTTATCTAAAGATTTATGTAGTTGATTTTTCAACTAAATTTATAGTTATCCCAAACGCTCCTTTTAAAACCGTATTTTTCGTAAATTTGCTTTGAGCACATAATTTTACACTTACAAATTTTTTAAGAAGCCTTTTCTTTTATTTTTTAAGAAAACCTTCAAGCTTGTATACAAAGTAACATTTAACAACAAAATTTCTAAGTATAATTAGCGAAATATTTTTCATATTATATTCCTCTTCAATGGTAATTTGATACATGGATCGTACTCCATTTTAAAAACCATTTGTTTTGAAAATAAGAGCCACGAAGCTCTGATACCAATTGTGAAAACGTAGAGCGGGTTAATACGTTACCGTTTAAAAACTTTAAATCTTTGGTATCAAATATCCAATCAAGCTTGCCATAATATGAAAAATGCCAATTATAGTCTTATGACTAATATAAAGTATATAGTAAACAAGTTGTCACACAAGCATAACCATCAAGCCACAATACAAATAATAATATGGTGCAAGTATAAAAGTAAAGCAGTAAGTAAAAGAAAGTGCAAACCGGACACGATGATTTATAGTGGTTCGGTCACGGAGCTCCTCTCCGCCCAACTCCACTCCCCGAGTACCCAACTCGAGAGTTACTTCACTAGATCAACAAGCTCCCTTCTCGGCGGAGAAAACCTTACAAACGTCGCTTACACTTTTTCCGGTACAAAGCTAAATATCAGATTCTAGTTCGAGGTAGAACCAACCTAACGTCGCCAATACAATATTTCCGACACTAAGCTAGATGTCGAGTTCTTTTACATGGGTACAACCAATCCCGTTATGTTTTATAGCCCAACATAAAAACCTTGTGTTTTATGGCACAAACACATAAACCATCTAATCTAATAAGATAGATTGTAATGATACAATGATGTTTACAATGACGATCCATGACACAAATGTCTAATGATATGAACGACTAATCTAAATGAACTTTCATTGATAGAAAGCCTTCAATAGATATAGATCTCAAGTTCCCTAAGCTTTTTGTGCTAGATCTTCATATATGTATGCATGTGGTGGATGATAACTCAAGATCTCTGAGCTTGCTTCACAGGATCATTTCGGGAGTATGCTTACGACATAATAAAAGATAGTAATATTATGATCATGTGAGGGTGATTAATGTATGTTACTACATTGTTATCTACTGATCTAAATGTATACAAAAGGGTAGAGAGAATATGTGTTGGGAATTAAACCAACAGTTGGTACGGTTCATTGAAAGTTAGTACGGTTGAAGATTTATTGAAGTATACATCAGCAGTTGGTACTGCTGATACATTGAAGTTAGGACTGCTTGGAAGATCAAGGTGAAACCGTGTGAAGATAAATATAGAAAAGATATGGTATATATCTTATTTATTTTTGTGATATGGTTAGATGTTTTTCTTGTATAGGACTCTTTGCATTATATAAGGAAATCCTTAGATTAGGGTTTTAACATATCCTTCATACAAATTATCAAGAGCTTCACGTTTATATTGTAATCGTTCGATATATATTGAAGTGATTGTTTGGTTGATATCGTTTGTGTTCTTATTTGTTCTTATTGTTTTATTCAATCAATCACCAAACACAAAACATCTTCTAGATACTTGGTAGTAAATTACGCGTGCTATCAAGTATATACTTAAAGTATCCCCAACACAACGTGTGTGTTTAGACACGGTCAAGTGGTATCAGAGCCAGGTTTCTGATACTTTGAGTTTAGAAGACCCAGAAGTATTTACTCACTAGCAACCAAGAAGATGGACATGGAGACACCTCAAACCTCAATCCTTGCTAAACTACCCATGCTGAAATAGAATGAATACGATTTATGGCGGCTCAGAATAGAGCAATATTTCATGATGCAAGACTATGCATTATGGGATATTATTATCAATGGTGATTCCATCAAACCAATTGCTGTTGAAGAAACACGTGATGATGGTTTCAAGATCACAAAGCTTAACACTGAGCCAGTTACAAACGAGAAGAGAATCAAAAAGAAGAATGATCAGAAGGCTAGGAATTTGTTACTTATGGCAATTCCTAATGATCAAGTGCTGAATTTTAGTCATTACGAGTCGGCTAAAACTCTTTTTGAAGCAGTGGTGGAAAGATTTGGTGGCAATGAAGCTACCAATAAGGCACAGAAAACCCTACTTAAGCAAAGTTATGAGAACTTCACTGCATCAAGCAATGAAACTTTGGATCATATCTTTAATAGGCTTCAAAAGATCATCAGTCAACTTACTGTGTTGAAGATTGTGATACCTCAGGAAGACCTCAACATGAAGTTTCTAAATAGTTTACCTGCTGAATGGAACACTTATGTTGTGGTTTGGAGCAATAAACCAGAACTGGAGAAAATGACAATGAATGAGCTTTACAATAATCTTAAGATTGTTGAGCAAAAGGTCAAGAAGAGTGGTGGCACCAGTTCCAGTTCAGGGAATATGGCTTTTGTATCTTCTTCAAACAGTTCGAATCATGAAGATGAAGAAGCAGTTGGTACTGCTAAACCAACAGTTAGCACTGCTAGTGTAAAAACTAGTACTGCTGGCTTGACTGAAGAGACCATATATGCATTTGTGTCAGAACAGTCTGGTGGGTCTAAGATCTTTAATGAAGATCTTCTTCAAATTTCTGAAGATGATTTGGAAGCTATGGATTTAAAGTGGCAGTTGGCTTTGATAAGCATCAGGGCTAAGAAGTATTACCAAAGGACTGGGAATAAAATTACCTTCAATGGAAGAGATGTTGCTGGGTATGATAAGTCTAAAGTGGAATGCTTTAATTGTCACAAGATGGGGCACTTTGCCAGGGAATGTAGAGGTCCAAGACAACAAAGCAACCAGGGTCAAGGGTTTAAGAATCAGCAAGGAACAAGGAGAACAGTTAATGTTGAAGAGCCTTCTTCCAAGGCTATGGTAGCTGTAGATGGAGCTAGATTTGATTGGAGCTTCATGGAGGAAGAAGAGGAACCAGCTAACTTGGGTTTGATGGCTTTCTCAGACTCTGAGGTACATATACTTGAAAAATGCTCAAACTCTTATCGTGCTTTAAAAGATTATGAAAATGTTAAGAAACAGTATGATGATCTTAGGGTAGAATTTAATCAAGTAAATGCTAGTCTGACAAATCATAAAAGAGGATTAGCTGTTTTGGAAGAACAAATTATGTTTTATAAACAGAATGAGTCAAACTTTTCTAATGAGATAGGTGTTTTAAAGAGGGATTTGCAAATAAAAGATAATAAAATGAGTGGACTTGTATATGAACTAGAGAAGCTTAAAAAGGAAAAAGAAAACATCCAGTTAAGTGTAGATACTCTTGATTCAAACGGAGTTAAGAAGATTGTAGAGAGTCAAATACTTAACAAAGCTAAATCTGGTTTAGGTTATAAGTCAGTTGCACCCCCTTTTAGAGGAATGTTTGCTCCACCAGGAATTAATTTAGCTCATACAGGTTTAGAAGAGTTTAAGGATATGGATTTTCCTGGATATGGTGTTAAGGTTAGTGAGAATCCTGTTAAATTTGTTAAGGCAGAAGATTCTTTTGTGAGTGCTAGTGATAAATCTCTTTCTGAGGAAAAGATGTCCTCTGATAGGAACTCAGATGCACCAACTATTGAGGATTGGACATCTGATGATGAGGATGTAAAGGTTAAGGTCAAACCTAATGATGTTAAGGTAGATGTTAAACATGCTCCTAAAGTGGTTAAGACTGAAAACATAAAACCAGTTAGAAAAAGTGTTCGATATGCTGAAATATATAGGACTAAGAACAGATCATCAAGTTCTGAGGGTGGTCATAGGAACTGGAATCACACAAAATCTAAGAAATTGGATGATAAGTTTGCCATGATTAGAAAAGTGTGCTTTGTTTGTGGAAGTTTTGATCATATGGCTGCTTATTGTGATTCTAACCCATGGAAAAAGAAGGATTCTGGGAATACAAGGGTGAATAGGAACAATGCTAGGGTAACTCAAAATAGTCCAACTAGATTGACAAGCCCTAATGCAAATCATAAGATGACACCCAAAGCTGTTATGTTAAAGACTGGCTTCAAAACAGTTTCAACTTCTAGTCAAAATAAGTGGTTTAAAAACAAGCAAACTGTTACAAGTGCAAAACAATTTTCAAATCATGCACAAACAGTTAAAAGGCATTTTTATGAGAAAACAGCAAAGACCAATAAGAAGTGGGTGCCTAAAATTAAACAAGCAGTTCCAACTGCTAGGTCAGCAGTTCCAACTGCTAGACCAGCAAATCCTACTGCTAGGCACTTAAATGCTAAGGGAAAAATGGGCAATGCTGTCAAGGCCTCAGCACATTGGGTTAGAAATTCTACCAAACCTAATGGTGCATCAAAGACCTCCAACAAGTTTTCTCATCTTGATGCACAAGGAAGATCCAAACCAGTGATGGTTTGGATCCCCAAAAGAAACTAACACCTTTATTTTATGTGCAGGAACATCCTTCAAATGGTAAAGAAGATAGAGGATATTCAGACAGTGGATGTTCAAGGCACATGACAGGCAACATGTCATATCTTTCAGACTTTATTGCTCTGGATGGAGGACCAGTTGTCTTTGGTGGTGGTGTTGGAGGAAGGATTACTGGTAAAGGGGTAATTAAAACTGGTAATCTTGATTTTGAAAATGTGTATTATGTACCAGAACTTAAGTTCAATCTTTTTAGTGTATCACAAATTTGTGATAAACAGAACAAAGTTTTATTTACTGATACTGATTGTCTTATACTTTCTCCTGATTTCAAGCTACCTGATGAAAGTCAAGTATTGCTTAAAATCCCTAGAAAGGATAATACATACAGTGTTGAGATGAATAAACTAGTTCCTAAGGTTGGACTTACTTGTCTTGTTGCAAAAGCCACATTGGAAGAATCAATGTTGTGGCACAGGAGGCTTGGTCATGTTAATTTTAAAACCATTAACAATATTGCTAAAAATGGATTGGTAAAAGGTTTACCAAACAAAACTTTTCTCAATGACCAAACCTGTGTTTCTTGCCTTAAAGGTAAGCAACACAGAGCCTCATGTAAGCCAAAAACCCAGAACTCTATTTCTCAAGCTTTATATATGTTGCATATGGACTTGTTTGGTCCTACCTCTGTGAATAGCTTGAACTTTAAGAGATACTGCCTTGTTGTCACTGATGATTATAGTAGGTTTTCTTGGGTATTCTTTATGAAAACTAAGGATGAGACAAGTGAAATCCTTAAGACTATCATTGTTGAAGTAGAAAACCTAGTTGATAAGAAAGTTAAAATAATTAGATGTGACAATGGGACTGAATTTAAGAATAGGGTGATGGATGATTTTTGCAGAGAAAAAGGTATTAAGAGGGAATTTAGTGTAGCTAGAACCCCACAGCAAAATGGTGTAGCTGAGAGAAAGAATAGGACTCTTATAGAGGCTGCTAGGACAATGTTAGCTGACTCTAAGCTACCAGTTTCATTTTGGGCTGAAGCAGTTAGCACTGCTTGTTATGTATTGAATAGGGTTTTAGTTGTGCAACCTCACAATAAGACTGCTTATGAGCTTCTCCCCTGCTTTAGGCTTCATGAGACCTTTTGGTTGTCATGTTACTATCCTTAATACCAAAGACCAACTAGGAAAGTTTGATGGGAAATCTGAGGAAGGTTTCTTTGTTGGTTATTCTCTGCACAGTAAGGCTTTTAGGGTGTATAATACAAGCACCAAGCATGTAGAAGAAAATCTGCACATAGAATTTTTGGAGAATAAACCAAATGTTGCAGGTGTAGGTCCAGATTGGATCTTTGATATTGACAGTCTTTCAGATTCCATGAATTATGTGCCTGTTACAGGTACAAATACTAACCATGATGCAGGTTCAGAGGAGGAAGATGATGATTGCATTTTCATACCAGTCATGGAAGAAAGTCCAGTAAATGAGTCTTCTACAAAGAAAGATGATATTCCTTCATCAAGTGGTGTAGACAAAGAGAAAGATGCTGCTGAAACAAGTGGTCAGAATGGTAAAGAAGCTGAAAATCCAACGAGCAGTACAAATGGAGTTAGTACTGCTCAGCCACAAGTTCCAACTGCTGAGCAAAATAGTGATGCTGCTGGACCAAGTCAACCTCATCTTGATTCACCAGTTGATACTGCTTCTCAAGTTGATGAGTTTGATTTCTTTGGAGATGGTCTGCAAAACATGCCTACCAACTATGCAGCTCCTTCTACTCCCCATACTATTGTACATAGGAATCATCCACTTACCAATATCATAGGAGATGTACAATCTGGAGTCAAGACCAGAAGGCAAATACAAGACCCAGATCATCATGGATTTCTCAGTGTGGTATATGATGAAAAACATCATGATGATGAGCATGAGTGTATGTTTGTATGTTTTCTATCTCAGATTGAACCCAAGAATGTGCTGAAAGCTTTAGAAGAATCAAGTTGGGTTGAAGCTATGCAAGAAGAACTGCTTCAATTCAAAATTCAGAATGTATGGGTTCTGGTTGATCTACCAAATGGAATGAGAGTGATTGGTACAAAGTGGGTATTCAGGAACAAGAAGGATGAGAAGGGCATTGTGATAAAGAACAAAGCAAGATTGGTTGCTCAAGGCTATACTCAGGAAGAGGGTATAGATTATGAGGAAGTTTTTGCTCCAGTTGCCAGGATTGAAGCAATAAGATTATTTCTTGCTTATGCTTCATTTATGGGGTTTATGGTCTATCAAATGGATGTGAAAAGTGCCTTTCTGTATGGTACTATTGATGAGGAGGTCTATGTTTCACAACCTCCAGGTTTTATAGACCCAGAGCATCCTGACAAGGTTTATAAGGTGGTGAAAGCTCTATATGGATTGCATCAGGCTTTAAGAGCTTGGTATGAAACTCTTGCTAAATATCTTCTGAAGAATAGGTTTCATAAAAAAAAAATTGATCAAACTCGCTTTATTAAAAAGAACAAGGGTGATATTCTACTAGTTCAAGTCTATGTAGATGACATCATTTTTGGTTCTACAAAGAAACAGATGTGTAAGGAGTTTGAAAAGCTGATGAAAGACCAATTTCAGATGAGTTCTATGGGAGAGCTTACCTTCTTTCTAGGTATTCAAGTACAGCAAAAGCCAGATGGTATATTTATCTCTCAGGATAAATATGTTGGTGAAATATTGAGGAAATTCCAATTTACAGATGCCAAGGTTGCTAGTACACCAGTTGACAAGGAGACACATTTGCTATTAAATGATCACAGTGGTGAAGATGTGGATGTGCACATGTATAGATCTATGATTGGGTCTCTGATGTACCTTACATCATCTAGGCCTGACATTATGTTTGTTGTTTGTGCCTGTGCAAGATTCCAAGTAAATCCTAAGGTGTCTCATCTCACAGCAGTAAAGAGAATCTTCAGATACCTTAAAGGTCAGCCTAACTTGGGGATATGGTATCCTAAAGAGTCTGCATTTGATCTTGTTGCATTCTCTGATTCTAATTATGCTGGTGCTAGCATGGATAGAAAGTCTACAACAGGTGGTTGTCAGTTCTTAGGTCGAAGATTAATCTCTTGGCAGTGTTAGAAGCAGACTATGGTGGCCACATCTACTACTGAAGCAGAATATGTGGCAGCTGCAAGTTGTTGTGCTCAAGTTCTATGGATTCAAAACCACATGCTTGATTATGGGTACAATTTCTTAAACACAATTATACATATAGACAATAGCAGTACAATGTGTATCATTAAGAATCCAGTTCAACATTCAAAAACTAAACATATTGAAATTAGACATCATTTTATAAGAGACTGTGCCGAAAAGAAGTTAATACAAGTTGTTAAAATACACACTGATGACAACTTTGCTGATCTCTTAACAAAAGGTTTTGATGTAAGCAGATTTCAGTACTTGGTAACAGGTATTGGAATGCTTAATCCTTCAAAAGATTAATGTCTAAATGTTTTTGGTTTTTGTACTGCTAGTTGTGCTATTTGTATAGTTAGTACTGTTGAGTAATTTTTAGTACTGCTTGTGAATTTGTTAGTCAATTGTGATAACTGTTAAAAGAAAATGTTGTGTATTGTGTTTTCTTTGGTTTTGGACTAACATTTCAGGTTAAGAAAAGCTTTTTGCTTTGGATTGTGCTTTGGAGAGTATGGTGGTCTGGATTGTCAAGTGTGAATGCTTGTCACATAACAAATGGTAATTGATTCACCATGTCTAACCAACATAAGAATCAACTAGTCCAGATCAAATGGTTTCTGGTAAAGACTACTCAAATCCGTTTATGGTTGATAGTTTACCAAAAACTGGTTGGTTATCAACTCACCAAATCTAAGTGTGAAGAGTTGGCTAGTCCATAGCCAACGGCTATTGGTAAAGACATGTCAAATCCGTTCATAGCTGATAGTTTGCTAAAAACTATAAGTGGACAAAACTGTTTTCGAATCCACCTTAAACTTCCAATTTGATTTTATCTCTGAAAACTTTTTGCTAACAGTTAGTACTGCTGGGGTTAACAGTTTAGACTGCTGGCTTCACCAGTTTGTACTGATTGTTCAAACTTAGTTCCTACTGTGTTTATGCTCTATGATACACCTCTCTCAGAAGGTAATACATCTGGAAGTGTTGAGAGCAGTTTGAAACTAAACAACTGAATTGATGGTAACTTGTACAAATTGTCATATTGGATGCTGAGCTTGGATGTGATATATTCTAGTTCATCTGATGGTGAAGATTCTTTCAAACAGGGGAGGATTAAAGTTTGTTCTAGTTGCTGTTAAAGATGCTTATGAAATTCAGGGGAGGAATTAAGAAGTCAAAGATAGATTATAAACAGGTGCATAAAATTTATTCATTAAAGATGGATTCATTACATAAGAGCTTCACATAAGAAAAACCAACAAAACCAACCAACTCCCAACACACAAACCTAAATAACACACAACACACAAACCTAAACAACACACAAACCTAAATCAATCTAACACATAACCACTACTTAAGCTTCCTTTTGCCTTTGTCCTTGAAGTCTGGCATGGATTTGTGAACTCCTTTGCTATTGATTGAGTTCCACACTTTCAAGCTAGGAAGTCCCAAAACTTGCTTCTCAGGTCTTGGAAGTGGAAGTGATTGATGTTTTTCGGGAACTTGAACCTTACTCATTTTTGCCACAGCTTTCTCTATCTCTCTTGTCAATACAACTGATAGTGGAAGTGCTTGTTGATCATCATCATCAGAGGATATTGAAAGGTCATCATCAGAAGATAGTACTTGAGCTTTTGGAGATGGGTTTCTGATAGTCAGATTACTGTAGTTCGGTGGAAAGTAGGATCTCCATCCATCACTTTCGGAATCTGAAGAATAATCTGATGAAATCTCAACAATGTTTGGATTGGATGAACTCAATTGGGTTTGATAGTTGTGATTTGAAGGTTGATGTGAAGAATGATGGGTTAGTATTGTGTATTTAAGGCGTTTTTATAGAACCAACGGAGTTATTAAAGTAATTAAATGATGGGTTGGTATAAGGAAGTAAATTCTTTGGGTTGGTACTTAGAATTAATTCCTTATAAGAATAAATTTAATTTTGGCAATTTTTGAATAGTTGACCAAAAGAGTACGATATGTGAAGAAAATTCCCAAGTGTTTCGAGATTAAAGATAAGTGTTGAAAGAATCTACCCCATCAACATATGCAGAAGTTTAATTCAAGAAACTTATTGATTTGCATAGAAATCATAAGTTTAGGGGAGGATTGTTGGGAATTAAACCAACAGTTGGTACAGTTCATTGAAAGTTAGTACGGTTGAAGATTTATTGAAGTATACATCAGCAGTTGGTACTGCTGATACATTGAAGTTAGGACTGCTTGCAAGATCAAGGTGAAACCGTGTGAAGATAAATATAGAAAAGGTATGGTATATATCTTATTTAGTTTTGTGATACGGTTAGATGTTTTTCATGTATAGGACTCTTTGCATTATAAAAGGAGAACCTTAGATTAGGGTTTTAACATATCCCTTCATACAAATTATCAAGAGCTTCACGTTCATATTGTAATCGTTCGATTTATATTGAAGTGATTGTTTGGTTGATATTGTTTGTGTTCTTATTTGTTCTTATTGTTTTATTCAATCAATCACCAAACACAAAACATCTTCTAGATACTTGGTAGTAAATTCCGCGTGCTATCAAGTATTTACTCAAAGTATCCCCAACACAACGTGTGTGTTTAGATCCGGTCAATATGTGTTCAAGTGGTGAGAAACAACTAAGTTTGGCTTGCTATTTATAGGCAAACAGCCTCGGCAAACCACAGATCAGGCGGAACCAAATTTGGTTCCGTCCTTGTATAATTTTGGTTCCGTGGGTGTCTGACAGAAAAACTAAAAATCGTTATCAAATCTTTCCAAAATCAAATCTAAATCTTTTGTAAGATCTTTCCATAATCTTACATGAAATCTAACCAAGATATATTCTTAGATTTTGCTAGACTAGGATGATCCAAGGCATGATGTAATAAACCATTTTCTTTTTGACTTAAGTTATAGGAAAGTTAACTTGTAAAATGAATTGTAACTAGTTTAGACAAATGTCTAAATGTAACTAGTTCAAGAAAATGTCTATTTTAAGTGCTTGTCAAAATAAAATGTATTTTGTCAAGTGTAACTAAACTTTAGTACTTAATGAAAAATGTAAAATGAGGTTTGAAATAGAATGGTTAACCTATTAAAATACGTAATGACTCAAAACGTATTTTAAACATTCTAAATGATTTGTTAAGGAGTTTGATCATAATGCCACATAACAAACATGTACGAACCTGTGTTGTAGCATACGAGGACTTGAGGTTTTGAATGTATGTTGAGACAAAATATGATTACGAGTAACTTGTACATTTTACGTTATGTATCAAGTTACATGATTGTCATCAATCAAAACAAACGAGACCGTATAGATTAAATATCGTAATATTTGCACTAACAGTGTGTTAGTACCACGTTCTTGTACACACGTACTAATACCGAATTAATGTTAATGCTAGTTAATGAAAACACAAAACCTTGTTTTTGGAAAAACAAAAGTCGAACACCCTGTTAATACAAATATCGTCTAAAAAACGTTATTTATATTTTACGATCTTTGCTATATTTTGTTAACGACAATTATAAACTTTATTTTTAGCAAAACATAAATATAGTTAAGTCTTTTACATATATAGTCACAAGTCTTTCATAAACACAAAACATCACCTAACTAGTATATACATTCTGCAAGTTCACTTTCATATACATTTTACAAGTTCATTTTCATGTACATTTTAATCTATAATTGGAAATGTATTATCACATCATGGCATTCATCACTTTGAAATCTTTAGGAGATTTTGAAGATCATTTGAAGATATCATGAATATCTTGTTTAGATCCCTATTCAATGAATCCTTGGAAAGATATGAAAATATCTTGGGTAGATTTGGTTAAGATTTTTGAAGATATTCTGTCAGGTTCCCACGGAACCAAACAGGTACAAGGACGGATCCCTTTATTTGGATCCGTCCCATCCGTGGTTTGCTGAGGCAATTGGCCTATAAATAGCAAGCCACACATTCATGTTTTTCCATCACTCAAAAGCATAAACAACATCATACATTCTTTCATTCATATTTAACTCTTTCATATTTCATTGAGCTTCTTTGTAGCAAGAAGATCATAGCATCACAAGCTTCAATAAAGTTTTGCAAGACTTGTTAGTTAGTCACTGTGTGAATTGTTGTTGTTCACACATCATTGTTTGTACCAAACAATCATCAAACCTATGTAATGATCGGTTAGTATTTTAGTTCTCAAAATATTTAGTGTGACGGGAGTGGTTGTACCCTTGTAAAAGAACTTGGTATTTAGCTTTGTACCGGAAAAAGTGTAAGTGATGTTTGTAAAGGTTTTCTCCGCCGAGAAGAGAGCTTGTTGATTAGTGAAGAAAAACTCTCGAGTTAGAGACTCGGGGATTGGAGTAGGGCAAGGAAAAGAGTCCTTGTAGACCGAACCACTATTAACAATCGTGTTGTGGTTTGATCGTTTCTTACTTTACTTGCATATTATTTATTGTTTGTTATTTGCATTAGTTGAATTCACAATAAGTATTCAAAGCAAATAAATTTTAAAAATGGTAATCCTATTCAACGCCCCTTCTAGTTTTCCATAATTGGCATCACGAGCTACGTTACTCAAGATTTTTAAAATATATTGTATTTTAAAACTTGGAACGATCCATGCATTTTGAAAACTTCAAATAAGGGCAATCTACGCAAAGACCTCCACTATTTGAACAAAATGGTTTTATATATTGGAAAAACCGCTTTGAAACTTATGTGAAATCAAAAGACATAGATCCATGGTATATTATTATAGAAGGTGATCATAAAGCTATAATAAAAGATATCACAAATGTCCGGGATGAGGATACTTCACTTGCTCGTCATAGTGATGAGTTAAAGAAGTTGATTACTAAAAATAATGAGGCAAAAATGATGCTTTACAATGCTCTACCTAGAAAGGAGTATGAAAGAGTCTTTTTGTGCAAAACCGCAAAAGAAATTTGGCAATCTTTAATAATCACTCATCAAGGAAACTCACAAGTCAATGATAACAAAATTGATCTTCTTGTTCAACAATATGAACAATTTGTTATCCCTGAAGATGAGATCATTGATAGTGCATTTGCTAGGTTTAATACTATCATTACTTCTCTTAAAGCACTTGATGAATCTTTTTGTAGTAAGAACTTTGACAGGAAATTCCTTAGAGCATTCCATCCGAAGTGAAGAGCAAAAGTGACGGCCATTGAAGAATCTAAAGATCTTTCAAGCATGTCACTTGACGAGCTAATTGGAAATCTCAAAGTTCATGAGATGGTAATGGAAAAAGATTCGGAAATAGTTAAGGGTAAAAGGGAAAAAGTCAAATCCATTGCCTTAAAAGCTAGAGTAGACTCAAGTGATGATGAAGAATCTAGTTCGGGTAGTGAAGATGAAGAATATACAATGGCCGTAAAAGATTTCAAGAAGTTTTTTAGAAGACGGGGAAAGTTCGTAAGACAACCTCGAGAAGACAAGAAATCCTTTCGGAAGGATCGTGATGACAGGAAAGGAAAAGGGGAAGGAAAATGTTTTAGATGCGGAGATGCAAGTCATCTAATAAGAGATTATCCCAAGCCACCCAAGAACAAAACTCAAAGAGCTTTTGTAAGTGGTGCTTGGAGTGACAGTGAAGATGATGATGAAGAGCCTAAGAATGACGAAGTTGCTCTCATGGCTCAAGACTCAAACGAGCTGTTACTATAGGAGTAGGACTTGCTAAGAATGAGTTTAGAGCTAAAACTACTCAACAAAGGCCTAAGACGACTATTCCCAAACTCCCCTTTCCAAAAAGCAACTACAACACGCAACCTTATTATCAAAATAGTTGGAACCAAAACTTTCCTAGGCATTATCAAACTCCTAACTACATGCCATGGAACCCATATCCACTATTCCCATACATGAATCAAGTTAATGAGATGCTTAACCAAAATGGACCCATGAGATATTGGGGACCAAATGCTTGAGTTTTTCTATAACTTAGGTATGCTTGAAAGTCGGCTTAGAACCAGACAAGTGGATAAAAGATAGCGGTTGTTCAAGGCATATGACGGGAAACAAGAGCTTCTTCTCAACCTACCAAGAATATGACGGAGGTAATGTTACTTTTGGTGGTAAGTTAAAAAGCAAAATCGTCAGAAAAGGTACTATCTCTCATGACTCTCTTTCTATTGATGATGTTGCTCATATTGATAACCTAGGATTTAACTTACTTAGCATTAGCCAACTATGCCGTAAAAAGTATGATGTCCTCTTTAGTGAAAACGGAAGTAAAATACTAAAAGACGGTATAACCATAGCTAAAGGAGTTTTGAAAAATAACGTATATGTTATGAAAATAGATAAACATCTAAAGATAAACTTTGCCTCACCTCTCTAGATGATACCTCAACTCTTTGACATAGACGCTTAGGCCACGCCAATATGAGACTCATCCAATCTCTATCATCTAAGGAACTCGTTAGGAACTTACCTAAGTTGAAATATGACCAACACTTTTGTGATGCTTGCAAAATTGGGAAACAAGTTCATAATAGCCATAAGGCTAAAAATATGGTGTCTACATCTAGGTGTCTAGAACTTTTGCATATGGATTTATTTGGTCCATCCGCTATACAAAGTTATGGAGGTAACTTCTACACTTTGGTCATAGTAGATGATTATTCAAGATACACTTGGACAAAAATTTTGAAAAGTAAAAATGAAGCTTTTGATAAATTTGAAATTCTTAGTAAGAAAATTCAAAATCAATTAGGAAGTAGCATTGTGTCAATTAGAACGGATCATGGTCGTGAATTTGATAATGAATCTCAATTTGGAGCTTTTTGTGATGCTAATGGCATAACACATAATTTTTTAGCTCCTCGTACTCCTCAGTCAAACAGTGTAGTAGAACATAAAAACCGAACTCTCCAAGAGATGAGTAGAACAATGCTTAATGAACAAAACTAGGGGTGCAAACGAGCCAAGCCGAGCCCGAGCTTCACAATAATCGAGCTGGCTCGTCAGTTTTTTAACGAGCTCGAGCTCGGCTCGATCCGAGCCTTTATTTTTGTGCTCGAGCTCGGCTCGATAAGGTTTCACAAAGCTCGAGCTCGGATCGATGTTCATAAAATAAAACAAAGTCCCAAGATCTCAGATTACAGAGTAAACTAAAGTGGCCAAAATAGATAATAATACAACACTAATTCTTATGTAAAGTGACCAAAACACTTATATTGCAACATTTGTTACCCAATCACTTAACAAAATCCGTTGCACCAAAAAGAAACTAAAACAAAATATTTGACAAAAGTAGAGGAACCATCAGAAACCAAATATTTATACCCAACAGCTAATTAAAGCTATATGGTCCGCATCATGGTTTGATCTCTTAAAAGAAATCCCATCATCTGGATCCTCATCCATATAATTTTAAAAAAAAATCACATAGAAGTTTTTATCGTTAAAAAATATATAATTTATTTAAGGGCTCGGAAACAGAATATGGGTTGGAGAAAGTTTATCAATCACAATGAATCAGAGTGGTGCATTACTTTCCTAGGTTCTCATCACTGTTGATCTATACTTCTGTATATATTCGAACATCAAAAGAAAGGAAAATAACAAGTTTGTTACATCCTTCTTTTTATTCGGTTTCAACAAAACTCAAACTAAAAGGTCACTTACCCAAAGCCTTGCTACAAGATCTTAACATAAACAATAACAAAAAGGGTATTGTGATTTTTTTGTCATGAGTGTGGCTGCTGCACCAGTAAGAAAAGAGGTGTTTAAAGTGAGAATAGGGTTTGAGTGTGTGAGTAGTTAGTGTCTTTTATATCAAAAGATTAGGGTTTGGAAATGGGCTTTGAGATCGTGGGCTTGATGTATTTGTATTAGTTCGCTTGGAGCCTTGGACTAATTATAAATGGGCTCGGCTCGATAAGGCTCGACGAGCCTACTCGAGCTCGATAAGTGAAGCTCGAGCTCAGGCTCGATAAGTAAACGAGTTGATTTTCAGGCTCGAGCTCGGTACGAGCTCGACAAGGCTCGGCTCGTTTCGAGCTTTTTATCGAGTCGAGCTCGAGTAGCTCGCGAGTAGCTCGGCTCGTTTGCACCCCTAAACAAAACATACCCAAAAATTTTGGTGTAACGCCATGGACACATCTACCTATATCTTAAATAGAGTTTTAATAAGACCACTTTTGAATAAAACTCCATATGAACTATATAGAGGCAAAAAGCCTACATTAGGCTACTTTAGAGTTTTTGGAAGCAAGTGCTTTATTCTAAACACTAAGGATTATCTCACCAAATTTGACCCAAAGTCTTATGAAGGTGTATTCCTTGGATATTTTCAAAATAGAAAAGCTTATATTGTTTTAAATAAAGAAACCTTAAGAGTCTAGGAATCGTTGAACGTAACATTTAACGAAAGTCCACCTCCCTTTAAGACGTCACCTTTGGTAGATGATGACTTAGTTGAAAGTCAAATGGTTGAAAACCAAGAGAATCTAGATAATGAAAAGGAAGATGCAATATTAAACAAAGAAATAGTCAATATAAAAAATCTAAAAGTCATCCATTAGATAATGTTATAGCAGAAGTTAATGAAAGAACCTTAAGATCAAAAGTCCAAAACCAAAGTAACTTCTTTTGTTTCATATCAACCATTGAACCCAAAAATATAAATGAGGCTATAAAATATGAATCTTGGGTCATAGCAATGCAAGAAGAATTAAACCAATTTGTTAGAAATGATGTTTGGACATTAGTTCTTCAACCAAAAAGTCAAACTATAATTGGAGCAAAATGGGTCTTTCAAAATAAAATAGATGAAAATGGTGTAGTGTCTAGAAACAAAGCTAGGCTAGTAGCTCAAAATTATAATCAACAAGAAGGCATTGACTACGATGAAACTTTTGCTCTGGTTGCTAGGCTCGGGTCAATTAGAATATTACTTGCATATGCATGTGCACATGACTTTAAACTTTTTCAAATGGATGTCAAAAGTGCATTTCTAAATGGTTTTATAAATGGGGAAGTGTATGTTGCACAACCTCCTGGCTTTGCCGATTTTGAAAAAACAAATCATGTCTACAAACGTAAAAAGGCTTTATACGGACTTAACCAAGCACCAAAAGCATGGTATGATCGACTTATGTCACACCCCCAAATTTGGTGACTTGCAGCGAAATGGAACACTTGAGGGCGTGACTGACCATAGCACCACAGTTACAGTTATATTGAACGACCTTAAGTGTCATTTTGAAAATACATCGTTTGATTAATTAAAAACATTCAGAGTTACAAAAGTTAGGTCCCAAAAGATGTTTCACGTTGCGGAAATAAGTTTATACAAATCAAATGATAATAAGTGCATAAAAGATAAGTGAGACGCGTCGTCACTGCGACTCCAAAATAGGTCCATATGCAGGCCATGATGCGCATACCTTAATTAACTGAAAATACATTGCTAAAAATGATCAACAAAAATGTTGGTGAGATCATAGGTTTATGTAAATGAATTGTTCCAACGGTAACCAAAAGTATGAGGTGCATGACATAAATGCCACAAAAATAATACATTAGCTCTTAAGCTCACGACCCCGAAGCTTGACTGAATGAAATGCCCCAAACCCGAGTGCTTTGCCAGACACTCTAATATGATTAAAATGAAATGCGTTCATATGACCAGGTGGAGCTACCAACCCGAACGGAGGTGTCACCCTCAATAGATCTATTCACTCACTCTCGCTTACATCCATAATTAACGGTTCATGATAATAAAGGGGACTTTAATCTGGGCAATGATGTAACTTAAGCAATGTAAATGAATTTTGATACTTTGGTCCGTATGTAAAAATGGTGCAATGTATTATCCCCCGAGAGTTTAGAAATCAAGTAATCAATTTAAAATGGGGCTATGAAAACTCACCTGATGCGATAGCACAATGACAATAGTGGATATGATAAATGTGACTCGGTCTCTAACCGCAACCTATTATGAATGATATATCTAATGTAAGCAATGAATTTACGCAACACATGCATATACGTATGTTATCGATACCACTCGCGAATTTTGAAAATAATGTTTATCGTCGAAAATATATTTTTGACGTCTCGTTAAGTTAATAAACTCTTTTCGTGTAAATGTGTTGCAACGATAACCCGCGATCGTCTTTTGATAATTTATCGGTGAATATCGTGTTTTCGTCGTAAAAATAATCATTTTTCATAACTTGAAAATATGTGACCAAATGACTTGGCAAAACTAGTCATAAATGTCTGCTCGTTAAGTGTTAGTGAATAGGCTCGGTGTCTTTGAAAACTTTGTAACAATGTCTTGAAGACGTGTCATTTAACTTTTGATCATACGGGTCTCGATTGATAAGAAATACGGCTCTCAATATAGTGTATTGCAAAAACTGTTTTTAACTTAGCAATATTTTCCTTATTAGAAAGCTGAAAATATATATTGAAGTTGTCGGGTTTCAAACGCGTATATCATTGTCGTTATGAGCTCGTTTTCTACGTTCTTTATATCCACGGCTTCGTATTAACATGAACTAACATAATTACAGTAGGTCGGGTCATCTAGATCACGTCTAACGCCTCGTTTTTTCCATTGAATCTCGGCAAACAGCACGCAATATTTTCATAAACTAGTTTTTCATGCCAAATTAGAAAAATTATAACTTTCTCTTCGTAAGTCGGTTTTTACTCATTCAAGCGGCCACGGTTTCGGTTTTGAAAGTATTTTCTAAATATGAAGGAAAAATAGTTCAATGTCTATTGAGTTTTCCAGATTTCACATTTTTGGACAGACCCTTTTCTATTGTTTGAAATAATCACTTTTATGGTTCAAGGCTTGTTCAAAACACATTCAATCAACACCACAACTACTCTAATCCTACCATACGCCTTCTTAGGGTGTCATGGGGTCCTAAACATCTCCAACAATGGTGGGTTTCATGAGGATACAACTAAAAATCCATAGATCTATGTTTATCATGAAAATGAGTAACAAGTGGTATGTTTAACATGTATATATTTGCATGATTAGTTGATAGCACAACAAAATATATTAAATGAGAGTATGAAAAGATTGAAAAGTTTACTTGTAACTTACTTGATGTTTTGAGGTGATTTGGAGAGAAATGTGTAAGTAACCTAGGGATTTTTATTTCAAAATCCTAACTAGGAGTATAAATGAGACTAGATTATCACTTGTTCTTGAAAAAAAAGATGGATTCTCCTTGTGTTCTTGCCTTGGCCTATCCAAATGGGAGAGAAAAGATGAGAGGATTTGTTATTTTAGCTAGTTGTTCTTGATATGTTTGTGTTAGTAAAATAAAATAGAAAGCATAAGTTCTTGCAACATTAATTGAAATTTAAGATAATCAAGTGAAAATGGAAGTTTAGGGGGCTAGGGGGGCGGCACATGGAAGGAAATGGAAGAGAAAATTGACTAATTAATGATCTTGTCTCCCGTTAAAACATGTGTTAGTTTAGTTTGAGTATACATTAGGTGTTACCGGGTACCGAGTTAACTAGAAATAACTCTTGACGAGATAAAATAAAATGCGACGAAGTTGTAAAAATTGTAAAATCATATTCCTTGCAAGAATCGGGTGTTAGAATGATTATCGGGTTGAAATTTCGCAAACCGACGGTGTTATAAGCTTTTAACGAGAAATATAGCAAACGATTTAAAAACACCGGGTAAATTAATAATATAATCTTTATATCATTATTATGAGTATGAAAATTTGACATGATCACTGATGGAAGTATCGGGTATAATGTTAGTAGTAATGACTGAGTGGTAACGTTTAGTAAATAATTAAACATACGTTAATGGAAATCACACAAACCCATGCATGACCTAATATGACGATGATGTTACTGATGATATGTAGACTACTCTAGTCTATATGAAGTGTCCTTACTGATGATGCATGAATGCGCAGCTAAACCATAATGGTTACGCGCATTTGATTACCCATAAACCTAGTTTACATAATGATGAATGATAACCATGAATAGTGATTTCCCTCCGGGAATGAATAGTGTTTCATAAATAGTAAAATTTTTGAAAACTTCTCAAAGTCTCAAACTGACTTCAAAAATGATGAATGGTGATTGGTAAATAGTAAATGATGAATAGTGATTGATGAATAGTAACTTGTCGAGGTTTGGAAAATGACCTGAAATTACGGGTTGTCACAGTCACCCACCCAAAAAGGAATTCAGTCCCTGAATTCAGTTGGTGTTGGTCTCTGGAGTGGACTCGGTGAAAAGATGTGGGTACTTGAGACGCATCTGGTCTTCCTGCTCCCAAGTAAACTCGGGACCTCAACGAGAATTCCAGCGAACTTTCACGATAGGAATTCTGCTCTGCTTCAACTGTTTGACCTCACGGTCCATGATTTCTGCGGGCTCCTCGACAAAATTGAGCTTATCGTCGAGTTGAACTTCGTCTAATGGAATTACAAGCGATTCATCTGAAAGACATTTCTTGAGGTTTGAAACATGAAAGGTGTTATGGACGCTGCTGAGCTCTGATAGAAGCTCAAGTCTGTATGCCACGGGACCGATTCTTTCCAGAATCCTAAATGGCCCACTATATCTCGGGTTCAACTTCCCTCGTTTTTCGAATCGTATCACGCATTTCCAAAGCGAGACTTTCAACATGACCTTGTCTCCAACCTGGAATTCTAATGGTTTGCGTCTAATGTCAGCGTAACTTTTCTGTCGGCTTCTGGCTGTTCGGAGTCTTTCTCGGATCTGAATTATCTTTTCTGTTGTTTCGCGAACCATCTTTGGACAAGTAAGTTGTGCATCGCCAACCTCGGCCCAACAAACAGGGGACCGACACTTGCGACCATAGAGTGCCACGAATGGTGCTGCCTTAATGCTCGTGTGATAACTATTGTTGTAAGAGAACTCGATCAATGGCAAATGGTTAGCCCAACCATTTCCAAAGTCTATCACACATGCCCTGAGCATGTCTTCCAACGTCTGAATCGTTCTCTCGCTCTGACCATCGGTCTGAGGATGATAGGCAGTACTCATGTCTAGTTTTGGTTCCAAATGAATCTTGTAATGACTCCCAAAAGTTCGAAGTGAATCGACTATCTCTGTCGGAAATGATGGAAACTGGTGCACCGTGCTTTGAGATTATTTCCTTGACGTAAAGTCTGGTAAGCTGATCCATAAAATAAGTCTCTCTGATTGGAATGAAATGGGCTGATTTAGTGAGTCGATCAACTATTAGTCAAATAGCATCGAAACCGCCTGATGTTTTGGGAAGTTTAGTGACAAAGTCCATTGTAATGCGTTCCCATTTCCACTGGGGAATTTCTGGTTGCTGAAGCAATCCTGATGGCTTCTGGTATTCGTCTTTTACTTTAGCACAAGTAAGACATTTGCTGACGTACGTAGCTATTTCTGCTTTCATATTCGGCCACCAATAAAGTTTCTTGAGATCCTGATACATCTTATCAGAACCTGGGTGAATGGAGTACTTTGACTTGTGCGACTCGTGCATAATCAACTCTCGTATCCCACCGTAGAGAGGTATCCAGCTTCTATCCTTGAAGCATAATATTCCGTCTGCTCTTCTTACAAAGCCATAGGCGTTCTCTGGCATTTTATCGATTTTCTCACTTGGTCGGTTTTCTTCCTTGAGTGCTTCTACCTGAGCCTCGAGGATTTTTTATGGTAAAGGTGAAATGATCGTCATTCCCAATGATCAGACTCTCAAAGGCTTGAGTCTTTCTTTCTGGCTAAGGGCATCTGCTACAACATTAGCCTTCCCTGGGTGATATCGAATCTCACAATCGTAATCACTAAGCAGTTCCAACCAACGACGCTGCCTCATGTTGAGTTCTTTCTGATCAAGTATGTACTGTAAGCTCTTGTGGTCGGTAAATACTACACACTTAGTTCCGTAAAGATAGTGCCTCTAAATCTTGAGTGCGAAAACCACGGCACCCAATTCTAAGTCGTGAGTAGTGTAGTTCTTCTCATGCTTCTTAAGCTGATGAGATGCATAAGCTATCACCTTCTCGTTTTGCATTAGCACGGCTCCAAGCCCTTTATGTGAAGCATCACAATATACCATGAAGTTTTCAATCCCTTCAGGTAATGCCAAAATTGGTGCACTACAAAGCTTCTAATTCAATAACTGAAAAGCGGACTCTTGTTTTTCTCCCCACTCGTACTTCTGGTTCTTCTGTGTCAACTTGGTCAACGGTTTAGCTATCTTAGAAAACCCTTCAATGAACCTTCTATAATATCCGGCAAGTCCTAAGAACTGACGAATCTCTGTTTGAGTCTTGGGTGTTGCCCAATCTTTAACAGCCTCGATCTTTGCAGGGTTGACTTGTAATCCTTGACTATCAATGACGTGACCAAGAAATTGTACTCTCCGGATCCAAAAATCACACTTCAAAAATTTTGCACACAATTTCTCCTTCTTGAGTAGCCCTAAAATCGTCTTGAGGTGCTCTTTGTGCTCTTCTTCGCTCTTCGAGTAAATCAAGATATCTTCGATGAATACAATCACAAACTTATCCAGATACGACTTGAAAACTCTATTCATGAGATCCATGAATACTGCAGGTGCATTGGTTAATCCGAACAGCATTACTTGAAACTCATAATGACCATAACGTGTACTGAATGCGGTCTTCAGGATATCTCCCTCCCGAACTCTAAGCTGATGGTAACCTGATCTTAAATCAATCTTTGAGTAAAACTAGAGCCTTGCAACTGATCAAACAAGTCATCGATTCTGGGCAGTGGGTAACGATTCTTCACTGTTAACTTGTTCAGCTCTCGATAGTCTATGCACATCCTGAAAGATCCATCTTTCTTCTTCACAAACAAGACCGGTGCTCCCCAAGGCGAGGAACTCGGCCTAATGAATCCTTTGTCTAAGAGCTCTTGCAATTGGTTAGACAACTCTTGCATTTCTGATGGCGCTAGTCGGTAAGGTGCTCTTGCGACTGGTGCAGCTCCTGGCACTAAGTCAATCTGAAATTCTACTTGGCGAGTAGGTGGAAGTCCTGGAAAGTCTTCGAGAAAGACCTCCGAAAAATCTTTAACATTTTGTAATACCTGAAATTCAGATAACCTGTAAAATGACCAAAATACCCCTGAACTTAAATTTTCACTTAATAATTATTTAAAACACAAATTAAATACCAAACACTTGGAAATTAACATCATATGAAGTGAAATAAATTTTGCTTGAATATCTTTATAATTTTACATGTCACAAAATATATGTCACACATAAAAATGTTGACTTGACCAAAAATACTTAAGTTTATACATTTTAATTATATGTTAAATGTTTACAAATTAAGTAATAAATAGAAATCATCAAATAAAGAGAGGAGATATTGCAAAATCTGTTTTGGCCTTATCACAATCACCTAAAACCGGAATTACCTCCCCCCTCCTCTACAATATACTCGGCATTCCATTTTTTTTCATAAAAATCCCTAAAAACCCTAAAAACTAAGCGACACACACAAAAATCCCAAATCGGCCACCACCAATTTTTTGCATGTTCTTGGTATTTTTCCTGGATCCATTAGAGTTAGAAGAAGGGTAAAAAAATGGGAGATCAAATTTTAGAAGCCTGGTTCGCTGGTTTTGAGTTTGCTCGTGTTTTATCCTAGCCGAGAGGTGCAAAACTCTCACGCCCTCATCCGACCATTCTGGACATCATCTGGTATTTTTCCCATGTTCTTTTCATCACATATGATCTAAATAAAATACCCAAATTGAACCATGCGCGTAAAAATAAGTCGTGGTAATTATAGATAACAAAAACGTAAATAAAACCTATATTGATTCATACGATTTTTCTGGGTTACAAACCTATTTTATTTGAGTTCTATACGTGACACATAACTCTGGAAAAATGGCTTTTTGATTTGTTGAAGCTTGTATAATTCATGGGTAATTATTGTGTTTAATCGGATTTATGAAAAATAAGGAATAAAAATATAAAACCCTATTAGCGATTTTAGAGTTAGGTTTTGTGATTGAATCTGGACATTTAATGCTTTTTAAGGTTGGTGAATGATGATGTAATGATTGGATGAGTTTTGGTTAGGGTTTGTTAATTTTAAATGTATACCGATTTGAAAATAAAATCAAAAGGGTGTGTTTTGTAATTTTTAAAACTCGTGGGACATTTTTGTAATTCATTTTAGATCTGAGGTAATGTGAGAAAAATATTATATAAGGGTGTCTTGTGTCAATTTTGTAATTTAAAGGTTTAAATTGTAATTATATGATTATTTTTAATTCGGTTTGCAATTAATTAAAATAGAGGGACTAAAAGTGTAAATTCTAGAAACTTGAGGTTGATTCGTATAATTAATGATATAAAGGGCTTAATGTGTATTTTGGATATTTAATGGCTTAATGTGTAATTATTAATAAATTGTGATTCGAATTATAAGTTTTAAATAATTAAGGGACTTGTTTTGTAAATTATGAAACTTGAAGGGGTATTTCGTACCATACATTAAATTGAGAGGTGTATTCTGTAATTTTGATAAATTAAGGGCTTGTTGTGTTAATATAAATATGTTAAGGGTTAAATTGTGATTTATATAATTATAAGGTTTATTTTTGTAATTAAATTAACTAAGGGGTATAACTTGTAAATTGTGAAACATAAGGGATTAAAGTGTCATTCTGAATAATATGTGTATTTAAATCAGTAACTTAAAGTATTTTCATGTTAGACCTTTGAATGTAATGAATTTACAATTAAAACCCTAAACTATGCAAACTTGTCATAATTACTCTTAAACTTTTGTAACTTGATAAAATGTAGCTTAATTCCATAATAATCTTGAAATAAGGACTTAACCTAATCTGTAATGTTAATATCTTGCTAAGTATGGAAATCTGTTAATTATAGAAGTTACTAAATCTGGAAAGCTACTAAAAATAGAAAGTTACTTAAAATGGAACGGTAAACTAAAAATAGTAATCTGAGTTAGAATCCTTTATAATTCCGTCTTCTACTCCTTTAGGTGAAAAGAAGGAGGAGCCCTGATTCTGTTTCGTGTTTGTCTTGCTTATTTTGCTTTGCTAATAAGGTACAGATATTCTGCCCTTTTTTCAGTAAGGGTTTTCATTCCCTTTTCGTTCAGTTTTTCATTTTCCTTATTAGGATTCCCTATACCATTGCTATGTTCCCTTCTGTTTGTGAACCTTTCATGTGATCCCTTTGTTTTGTGAACCTTCGATGATCTCGTTCATGTTCTGATCTGTTTTACTTCTGAGTTGATGTCCTTATTATAATCCTCTTTGCTTTGAACCTTTTTCATGATCCCCTGTTGTTACGACCCCTGATATAAAAATCTGTTATGCGAAAACCTTTTTAATTATGACCTGGAAATGTTTTGAGAAAAATCAGTTCTTTTAAAAGAATGATTATGAATGGTGATATGATACTATTTTTATATGACATTTGTTAACTTTTGTGGAAACTAAGTTAAAGAATATTTTTATGAAAACCATTTTGCAAGATTATTTTATGAAAACTATTCTGAAAGATCATTTGATTGAAAACCATTATTAAAGGATTGCTTTAAATGAACTATTGACAGGAACTTCTAAAATGAACTTTTGCTACGAACTTTAATTATGAACCTGTGAAATTCTTTTCTGAACCATTTGATATAGTCCTTTTAATCTGAACTTAAACTTTGATATAAAACTTAATCTGATAAACTTTGATTTGAACCTTTGACATTTATTTCTAAACTGTTTGACATGAATCTTTTGCCATGTACCCTTAAGATATGACTTTTGATTATTTTGATAGTACATCTGACCTTTGACCTACAGTCTGATGTCGGAGCCAATCACTAGGCATGAGGGTTTCATGTCCATGTCATTGACGCACCTTTGACATGACTCTAGGGCAGGAGAGTGATGACCTGTTCCGTCCCTTATTTATTATCTGCTATGGCCATTATGATTATGATTATGATTTGTCTGCGGGGGCGTATGGGTGCATCTTAGATTTGATCTGTTCTCTTTTTATGTTATATGTTTACTGTTATTATATCTGGTGACTGATGGTGTGTGCGATGCACGTCTTTCACATTGTGTGAGAGCTGATCAGTCTACACAGGTTTGTTTTATTATATTGGTATGCTATGGTATTATCTGTTATCTGGGCTCGTGACAGATTTCTGTTTTTCCCCTATTCTATA
This sequence comes from Artemisia tridentata subsp. tridentata, assembly GCA_021014915.2. NCBI lineage: Eukaryota > Viridiplantae > Streptophyta > Magnoliopsida > Asterales > Asteraceae > Artemisia > Artemisia tridentata. Next base: position 244,939,525 of record CP139507.1, on the reverse strand, counting down.
ACTTTGTTGTTTCCTTTTCCTTATTTCTTTTCTTTTGTCCTTATTCCGTTCCTTACTCCTTTCGCTTTAACTTTGTATCGGTATGGTCTGTATTCTTGGTTTTCTTGGTGCTGCTACCTGTTACTGCTTTTGTTATCGTTATATCTGTTCACTGAGCTCTCATAGCTCAGCCGCATTTCTTTTCCTGCGGCAGGTTTTAGTAGGAAAGCTGGGAATGAGTGGAGAGTGTACCTTGGACTTAGAAGATTGGATAGCTATTCTGGATTAGAGTTGACTAGAAGATAATATATTTTAGAATTAGTGTTTTTGGAAGTTCTCATTTGTAACCTTGTAGATTCAGTATTTCATTTGTAATCCTTTGAGATTTTTGTATTACTGAAGATGTATGCTTTGTTTTGATCTGATGTGAATCCATTATTGATGTTTTATACTATTATGAATTAAGCTACCACTAATTACCTACTAATTACCTACTAGATCTAGAGAGAGAAAGCTAGAGAGAGAAAGAGATGGAAGGGAGATAATTACACACACTTAATAATAAACCTCTTAATTCATCAACCAACAACCCTCTCCCTTGGATGGGAGGGGTATTTATAGTTTTACATGAGGTTGGGCTACTAGCCCTACTTACTTAACATAATACATGATAATCCATAATAAAATAAATAAAACGACACAGCCCATGGGCCTTCTACACTGGCTGGGCCTAAAAACAAACCTAAAGGCCTAAGCAACCTAAATACAATATGATCAATACTTGAATAATACAAAACGTTTCCCAACAATCTCCCCCTAAGTATTGGTCATCAAGGTTGCTTGACGTCGTCTTTGCTTCTTTGGCTTTGACGTCTTCATAATCTTTGTTCTTTGTTCTTGATAGTGATGTGATATGATATGGTGGTGGTCTGCCGTATTCCAATGATCTTTTGATACCGGTGTCTTCGTGTCCTCTCCATCATGTTCATATGACTTGTGACTTACGTTCTTCAATCTTGTTCTCACTTCTTCAATTTTAAACATATGAAAGGTTGTAGTGCTCGAACTTAGACTTTTCTTAAACATATTCTGAACTTTTGATGATTCTGAGTCTTGGTGAGAACTAATCTTCAGGACATGAACATGATGGAGTCTTGGTGATGGTTGAACTCCAGGTCTCCAAGCTCCTCAGCAGCAGCAGCAGCACGAACCAACCGGCACTTATAGGCTCAGACTTCGAGATCGTCAACAGCATAGTGTGAAGACTTTCTCTAATCCTTGCCCAGGCCGTTCTGAACTGGATACCCCCGAGAGGGCTTACACGGACACACCGAAGTGCACCCACGATTCAGTGAGTCGCTGGAGATCACCCCACGACTGTAGACCGTTTGGGACAAAAACACTAAGTGTAACCCACAAGGAGTTACCGAAGTGACCTGCTGTCAGAGTTGTTTGATGTTGCTCTGGCAGGATTTCCATTCAATCATTGATAATCACAAATGTGACTTTTCTCATGAATGTTCTCGGCAAATTGCTAAGATCTGCGAAGGACACTTTCTTAATTTTACATCTGCTTCCCATGATGTAGAACAGCAGAGTAATACTAAGTGTACCTAAGAGATCTTTTTATGAATCTCATGGCTCTAGACTCATTTAGTGCACATTTGTTTGGTCGTCGGAGGCGTGGAGCAGATTGCCTCCTTTTTAATATCAACACTCTCGGAATGAGAGGTCGATAGATTATGAAGGGTTCTCCGTGTGAATGAAACAAATGTCTTTTGAGAGACACTTGAGTAGCTAAGAAGGTTTAGTGCAGTGCGTCACTGGGTCCATGACGACTTTGATCTTCAATACCGGTGATTCTTGATCAACCAGTAGATTATGAATTGAACCCGGTGTCTGCCCTAAGGTTGAACAAATGGAGGGCTATTTCTTTTCACCCTTTTCTTTGCTTTTCTTTTTAATTCTTCAACCCCTTCTTTCTCCGTTCATTCATTTTCTCCTTTTTTAATCATACCTAGGACTTTCTAGTTCTAAACTATTGGTGTTGTCCTTGGGTAGATCCCTCCGGCTCTGGCGGATCATAGGACGGTTTTCCCTAACCTTAGTCACCTTATAACTCCATGACTATCCTAATGATGCCAATACCAAACCTTTTGAAAATCTCTCAAAGTGTTTATGATTGTAAAACACGTTTTGTTAACACTTTGAGAGTTTTGTTATTTTCAGAAGAACTCCCCCTTAACATGTGCTCATATGTAAATCACTTTGAAATTTGCACATGTCGGGAAGAGTTGGCACTTTTTGAATTGATAGACTTTCAATGAACATGACCTTCGCGAGACACGCTTACATCACCAGTTGGACTGGCTTGAAATTATTACCCGTCCCGGTCATATTCAAAGATCGTCGCTCGAAATTGGTACATTCTACTTAGATATATCCTTCGCGAGACACGCTTACATCACCAGATGAACTGGCTTGAAATTATTACCCATCCCGGATATACCTTTTCGACTACTGACTGTTATTATCGTCAATTCGAGGGTCAATTCTTGAGTCTTACACTCATGAGATTCCAGCAATGAGATACCATATTTTAATCACTTTTTAATTCTCCCCCTCAAAAATAGCATAGTTATGATGTTTTTGACAAACTTTTGATTAAAATATGCTATTTTGAGGTGTTTGTGGAAGAATGTCAAGAACGTTGGTGGTTTTGAACAAAGATTTTTCAAATACTCCCCCTTAACAAGGGATTACTTGTTCTTATGAACAGAATTTTTGAAAAACTTTTTAGAAAACATTCTGGTTTTAATTCTGCTCATAAGTAAGAAGCTTTCGCTCCTTTTTCAGGATTGAGGCACTGAAGCGTACCTCAGGGTCCTTTCTTTACAAGAGCGGGTTATACACTGTTACGTGTGCACAAGCCGTTGTCATATTAATGATGAAATATGAATGAGATGAGTAACAATGAATTTAGTACCAGTGATCATTACTCAGGACGGCGAAACGTGAGGATGTTAGGAATTTTAGCTCGACCTCCAACATAGCTTTCCAACCGACGCATCTGCTCCCGAAGCTTAATCTTCTTATCTATCCTTTTCACAAACTTCCTTGCTTGTCTTTTCTCCTTCCCGCCCCACTTCAACTCTTTAGCCATCTTCTCGTCCTTTAAGATCTTCTCAAGTTCAGTTTTGACGTGTTGGATGGTTGGGTCACTGAACTTGCGAAGATCTTCAAAACCCATAAATCTTGTACCAGCTTTCCTTCTATGATAGTATACTCCAAATGGTTTATACCCAAAAGTGTATGGTTGCTGATCATGAATGTTTTTTGGTGTGAAGTCTGGCTTGCTGAGATTCAACTTGGTTTGATAACTTTCAATTCCAAGATGAACATCTTCAACCCGCTGTCTAATCACAATATTGAGAATGAAGATGAGAAGGGAGTTGATGATAGCGTACTGAAACCGTCCAGGGAGGTGTTCAAGTTTTCCCTGAATCTTCAATAGGTACATGTCCTCGATATCATTGGGATTAAGGAGAGGATAGTCAGCTTCAGTGAACACATATTCCTTATCATTGCTTCGTCTTACAATGATCTTTGTTAGAAAGTTATACCCATACATAAACTCCGTTTCAGCACTGACGATGGACATAATCCGATGACTGCTCCATACCTCGTCCCCTGTCTTTCTCATGGCCATCATATATTTGTAGTACAGCCTTCGCAGATTTGGCCAATGATGGATCCCAAACACAGCATCTTCATTATACTTCTGTATCTTTCTGCTCCAAAGATTGTTGATATGTTCTTCAAACCCCTCTAAGGCATACCTGGCTGCCGGATATTTGGTAAGTGAGGTGGCATATCTCTTCTCAGGGTTCGTGTTACCGTACATGAGGTAATCTAAATCTTTGTTGAAGAAGTGTGCTATGGGAAGCTTGAGGTTGTGAGGTGGTCCGACAAGAGGTAAGGGTTGCGTGTAGTTGCGTGGAGGTAACGGATCTACAGAAAATAGTTCTTGTGTCCAGTTGATGTTATCGTTTAGGGCTCTGGCTACTTGTTCAACATTGTACTCAAATTCCAGCTCCGATGTTGAAACAGTTGAAAATTCTATGAATCCACTTTTGGCGAACTCTGATGATGTCTTTTAGACCTAGTTGCTGGACTTTCATCACCTTTTTCAAGCGTTTGGCGAAGTCTACAACTGATCCTTCCACTGGTTCAGCATCTTCATCGACAGAGTAATCGTCAATCATTTGATCAAACCAATCATATTTGGGAGCTGTTGGATCAACCCGCTCAGGCAATGGAACATCTTTGACAGTAGCAGAAGGAGCAACTACTTCTTGGATTAGAATAGGAGCAATTGGAGTTTCATGGTCAGAGCTTGGATCATCAAAGAATTCTGTAGCTTCAAATGCGCCGCCATCACGAGAAGGAATAAACGTTGTTTGGCTGCCTTTCTTTGTTGTGCCAGAAGAGGGTGTTGTGGAAGTCCGACCTGTTGATGATGATGGCTTTGTCCTTTTCTTTCCTTGAGCATCTGGATCATCTTCATGTCGTCTTTTGGTTGATTTGGTGGGTTTGCACGTTTCCGTTAATACAACTTCCTCTTCTTCTGCTTTGATGGATTCCTTAAGTGCCTCTCGAAGCTTTGCTTCCTTGGGATCATCTTTTAGTTCTTGCAACATCATCCTTTTGCTATCTAATCTGGATGGATGTTGTGGCACTGTTCTGAGTGTGATTGGAGTAGTTTTGACCATCTTAGAGACTATCTTCTCCAAGTCCTTCTGGACGTATTGTTTGATCAATCTGGGAATGGATTCTTCAAGAAGCTTTTCTACTTCAGCAGTTATCTGAGTATTGATTCCTTCAACATTCTTGGTTGCTTTATTTTCTGCTTCACTGATCTTTTGATATATTACTTTGTGTTCCTCTACTTTCTGTTTCATCTCATCTTCAAGTGCTTGAACCTTTTGTTTTAACTCATTGTACTCTACTGTGGACTGAGCCACAGATGAATGTGGTGGTGAGGGAGGTATGTTAGTGTCAATTTGTTGTTCCTGCGAATCCTTTTCACTTTCTTCACCATCTCCATTATCATCATTGTCTGTATCCACTTTTTCATCTTTATCATCATCTTCATCTTCATCATCATCATCATCATCTTCATCATTATTATCATCTTCCTCATCTCTGTCAGAATCTTCTTTTTCATAACCAGAAGCCGATAGATCGTGTGCATCAGAACCATCACTTTCTTCCTCAGAACTTCTAAGAGTAGTTGATTTAAAGCCCTCTGATTCTTCTGATTGTTCAATAATATGTGAAGCAGATTCTCCTTTTCTTAGTTTTCCTTTTCTCTCTTCCTCCTCTGCCTGTATCTTTAAACTTTCTTTTCTGGCCTTCTTTAATGCTCTTTTCTCTTCTTCTTCAGTGAGAGGTTCTCGGATTGGAGAAAATCGTGTTGTTGTGAACTTGATAGATTTGCCTCTTCCAGGTTTTAGAGTTTTATCTGAAGTGGCTAAAGCTGTCTTGAATTTCTCAGCACCTTTACCTTTTTCTAAATTCAACCTTTCTTCTTCTTCATCAGATTCATCCCTTAGCAGCATCTCTGAAGTTGGTTTAGAAACCACTTTCTTTTTCTCAGGAATTTTTGATTTCTTTGATCGTACAGTCTTTGCTCTGGTTGGGATGTCTTTTCCCTTTGGTGATTTTGTATCTTTTGGTTTGCCACCCACCATTTTAGCCTTAACTGCTTCATCATACATCTTGTATGCCTCTGTGTTCTTAAGTTCTTCACTCAACAGGTATGGTGGAATTCTTGCCCCTTGGATTGAAGAATAACTTAGAACTTTGGTGAGAATACGGTTTCGTTTCTCAGTATGCATCTTTTCAGTTGAAGGTCGTTTGAGTTCAGAGTGTCTTTGTATAAAGCGTGAGATGAGAAGTTTTGTGAATCTTGGGAATGGAATGGGTGGCAGTTCTGTACTCTGAAGAAACTTGGTGCCAAGATAGACCATATCCTTCCAGATAAGATTTGCAAAGTCTAGGTGTTTCAGATTGATTACCCCACAAAAGAATTGTAGGTGTTCCATTCTCGGATGTTCTAACCCAGTTGCTTTTCCAGTGATGCAGTTGATGAGAATTGAGTACAAAGTTAGCCAAGGTTGAGGGAAATATTTTCTCTCCACTTTGTAGCTTGAAGTTATCTCAACATCTTCTTCATCATAACCAATAAGCTTAAGTGTTTTGATCATTTCTTCAAGAGTGGGATCCTTCTCGAATTCTGTGAAATCTCCTGAGACTGCTTTTGGAAGGTTTAGTTCAGATCTAAGTGATTCAACCTTGAAAGTGATTGTTGTGTTGTCAAGTGTAACTGTCATAGTCTCTTCGTCTTCGCTTATGATTAGTGATTCCCAAAACTGATACAAGTAGACTTCAGGAACACTAGCGGTTTTTGACAAAGTTGGACTTATGAAGTGTCTTTCCAGAATATCCCTGATGATGAGACATGTTTTATGGCACCTAAGCTTCTGAAACTCAATCCTTGAATTGCAGTAACCAATTTGTCTTTTCTTTCCTTCTGGTTGTCTGTTGATAGATGCTTGTGACATAGTGCGAGACATTGTTAATCTGTTCAATGCAAATACCAATAGCAATACCAAGAACACCATATATATGTGTTAGATAAGTGACCATGATACAATGACTCTATCCTATAGCATATATAATACCAGATAGAACATATAGCATAAACCATATATCCAACAATACACATGACAAATCATAGAATCTCGGTTACTCAACCAGTAATGAAAACACGTAGGTCAAATACAACATAAGGTTATGCTCATACAGTTACATCACACCTTTATTGAACAACAAACAATTCACAATCAATTGAAGCACAAGATAAGTAGCCACATATAGATTCAATTTAAACACAGCTATGGCTAAACATAGGAGTGGCTACAATTGCACAATTAAACTCTAAGTCTGCATATTCAATCATTTGTTTAACTGTGAAGTCTGGTTTGATTGTTATAACCTGGTTCGACTCATCTGTCCTTGTTCGACTAAGTGGTTGGATTAAGGATACTCGATCAAGTAATCCTGTCGTTCGATTAGTGTAGTCGAATGACTAAATTGATCGTTCGACTAAATTAGTTGTTCGACTAGATTGGACGTTCGACTGATTAGGTCGTTCGACTAATCTTTGTCGTTCGACTAATTTTGCTCGTTCGACTAGTATTGGTCGTTCGACTGATTAGAGCGATCGACTAATTTAGTCGTTCGACTAATTTGGTCGTTCGACTAGTTTGCTCGTTCGACTAGTTAGGTTGTTCGATTAAACTATTCGTTCGACTAAATTGGTCGTTTGATTAGATAAGTTGTTCGACTAATCTTGGACGTTCGACTAAACTTTTTGTTCGACTAAATTCATCGTTCGATTAAATTAGTTGTTCGACTAATTTACTCGTTCGACTAGGTTTAGTCGTTCGACAAGTTTGAGTCGTTCGACTAAAACACGAGTCATTCGACGTAATTGGATGTTATCTCCTAACTCGGAGATAACATGATCTTCTTGAGTCCTACAATCTCCTCAGAAATCATATACAAATACTAAGCAATAATCCACTCAGACAAAACAGTCCATTTAACACTTCGTTCGATTATTATCCGAATCCTAAGTCAAGAACATTCATACAATCGATAAACCCCTTATTACACAACACATTCTAACCTGTTAAGCATACTTAATTACATTCAATATCATCTCAAATCAATAGTTCAAGAAACCCCTAATTCGATTGAATCTTGATGCTAACAGTTTTAATACGCAATTAACACTCAACAACAGTTAAACAATCAATATTGAGACCTAATGAATGCTTACAATAGATCAAGATTAAATAACTGATGATTCTGTGTTCGTTCGATGAAATAGGCGGGCTCTTGTTCGTTCGATGAGATAGAGAGAAAGTGAGATGAAAAGTGAGAGTGTTGAATATCTGTTTTGACTAAGTTGGCTTTTTATAATCCGAAGAAACTTTCAATATTTGGCACCTTTGGTCCTTAAACTTGTTAACCTATTCTTTTTACATTCCAAAGCTATCCTAAATGTTATAAGTTAACACTTTTAAGTCCTTTATGTCCAACTTATTATTCATTTAAACCCTTAATAGTCTTGATGAGATAGATAATTTTCATGAAGAATGATTAGATGACGAAGAAAGGTGAACGGTGTGCAAAGATATCTCCCCCTCAAAATATGATCAATGTTTGAAATATCTGAAAGAATTTGAAACATTGAAATCATATTTTGAAGAAAATTTACTTTTGCACACTTAAATAGTAGTTTTTTTTTTTTTTTTTTTAATATATATATACAAGATAGCGAGAGAGCATGACTCGACTAGTTGTTCTTGAGAAAGTTCGCTAATTCTGGAGGAGTCAAGCATCTCATTCCAATTTGGTGAACCAGTTTCACAAAACGATCATGAGGTAAAGCCTTCGTGAAAAGATCCGCCAATTGGTGTTCCGTTCTGACAAAATACAACTCAACGGTACCCTGCTCCACATGCTGCTTGATGAAGTGATATCTGAGAGCGATGTGTTTGGACTTGGAATGTTGCACTGTGTTGCACGAGATAGCAATAGCACTTTTGGAGTCACAGTACATCGGGATTTTGTTGAATATGTAACCATAATCCATCAGTTGTGATCGCATCCAAATGACTTGAGCACAACAGGCAGACATGGCTACATATTCTGATTCCGTTGATGAGAGAGACTTACAATCTTGCTTCTTTGACTGCCAGGACACCAGCTTATCACCTAGGAATTGAACACCACCGGATGTGCTCTTTCTTGTATCAATACATCCCGCATGATCCGCATCTGAAAAAGCAGTTAGTGCAAAACCAGAATCCTTTGGATACCAGATACCAAATTAATGGTTCCCTTGATGTATCTAAGGATTCTTTTAACAGCAGATAAATGTCTTTCTGTTGGGTTAGACTGATAGCGTGAACATAGGAATGTGGAAAATACAACATCCGGTCTGCTAGCGGTGAGATACATGAGAGACCCAATTATGCTACGATAATTTGTAGGATCAGTGGGTTTCCCATGAATGTCAGCATCTAGCTTAGGGGATGAGGAGGACATAGGGGTGTTATAGGTGTCACTAGATGTCATGCCATGCTTTTTTAATATCTCTTGTGCATATTTAGACTGACTCAAGAATATACCACGAGGTGATTGGTGAACTTGTAATCCTAGAAAAAAGTTTAATTCACCGATCATGGACATCTCAAAGTTTTGTTTCATAAGTTTTGCAAAAGCATTTGAGTACTTTTTGTGGGTAGACCCAAAAATGATGTCATCCACATAAATTTGTACGATGAGAATGTCCTCCCCGTGTTTTTGTATAAACAAAGTCGGGTCTACAGAGCCTTTAGTGAAATGATTAGCAATAAGGAATGCTGAAAGTTTGTCGTACCAGGCCCTCGGGGCTTGTTTAAGGCCGTAGAGAGCTTTCTTAAGCCTGTATACGTAGATTAGGATGTTCTGGATCCACGAAGCTGTCAGGTTGTGATACATACACTTCTTCACGAAGTTGTCCGTTCAGGAATGCTGTCTTCACGTCCATTTGGTAAACGGTGATGTTCTTATGAGCCGCGTATGCCAGGAACATTCTAACTGCCTCAAGCCTAGCCACTGGTGCAAAAGATTCCTCGAAGTCAATTCCTTCCTCTTGACAAAACCCTTTAGCAACCAACCGAGACTTGTTACGAATAACCGTGCCTTCTGCATCCAACTTATTTTTCCAAATCCATTTTAGGCCCACAACATATACTCCATCAGGTTTTTCAACGAGTTCCCAGACTTCCAATCTTTTGAACTGATCCAACTCCTCTTGCATTGATTCAATCCAATTATCATAAGTCATGGCCTCTTTGATATTTTTCGGTTCAGCTTGACAAACGGTGAGAGCGTAAATGCAAGTTTCACCATCTGTGTGGAGTTTCTGTCGTGTCATTACTGGTTTATCTGGATTGCCAATCACATTAACTAGCGGATGATCCCTTGTCCATTTATGAGTTGATGGGTAGTGTTGAATGTTGTGATTCAGATTTGACGGATCTATGTTGCTCGAGGAAGATTCTCCTGGTTCGGGAATGGTTGGGGTGGAGCAAATGGATTGAAAAATGCATTTCCGTCAAAGTCTGATGGTGTTGGAACTTGGTGAGAAATGGGGGAAGAATCTTCAACTGTTGGTTGAGGTGTTTTATCTATAGATGATGAAAGTTCAGGTGGTGGTGCATCATCAGCAACTACTGTAGAGTTAGATGCTGACGGATCAGGTGCTTGATTTGGGAGTTGTTGAGCAGCGGAACTTGTGGAAGCCTCTGATGCACTTGAAACCAAACTGTCATCAAACATAGGAGCAAACAGATCTTCCAGATCTTTCCTTTTGAAAGGTAATTGTTCAGCTGAAGATTTTGGGAAGTTCAACCGGTTGTTTGCGGGTTCCAAGCGGTCTTGCTCAGAAGCCATCTCTGTGAGTTCATCGAAATTAACGTGTATCGTCTCTTGAATGTCTCCGGTCCGACGATTCCAAATTCTGTATCCCTTGGAGTTCTCACAATAACCAACAAATATCCCTATATCTGCTTTTGCCTTTAATTTTCCAAGATCATCTTTATCATTCTTTGGGTAACATAAGGCACCAAAGACATGAAAGTAGTTGATATTGGGTTTTCTGCCTTGTATTAGCTCATATGGGGTTTTGTTATGTCTTTTGGTGATCATGCCGCGGTTCTGAGTGTAGCAAGCAGTGTTCACAGCTTCAGCCCAAAGATAATCTGGCAATTGGCCATTGATCAACATAGTTCTAGCTGCTTCCACGAGTGTACCGTTTCATCGTTCAACTACACCATTCTGTTCAGGAGTGCGAGCTATAGAATATTGGTGAACAATCCCATGTTTCTCTGTAAATTCTCGAAGGATTTGGTTTTTGAATTCAGTGCCGTTGTCGGTACGAATGATTCTGACGGTGTTGCGAACTTGCACTTGAATCTTTGTGAGAAACGTGGTAACTATAGACGGAACCTGATCTTTTGTGCGGAGAAAATAAACCCATATCCATCTTTAGTAGTCATCCACAATTACCAGAATATATCTTTTCCCATTAATAGACTGAACCCGCATTGGACCACACAAATCCATGTGAAGCAGTTGTAGGATGTTGTCTGTGCTATGTTCTGTTTTTGGTGGAAAATGAGCTCGGTGACTTTTTCCCTGTTCGCATGCAGAACACAGATGATCCTTGGCATATCTGAATTTTGGTAAACCGTCTACCAATTTTTTCTTTGCCAGGTCGGTCATGGTTTTGAAGTTGAGATGAGATAATCGTTTATGCCATAACCATGCTTTCGTGGGATGAGCCTTGGAGAGTAAACATATAGGAGTCGAAGCTGTCATTCCTTCAAAGGAGATGGTGTAAAGACTAGTTCCCCGTTTTCCTTTCATCAGATCATTTCCCTGAAGATCACGAATAAATCAAGTTTTCTCCCTAAATGCTACTTCTAAGTCTCCATCGCAGAATTGACCAACCGAGAATAAATTGTGACCCAGACCTTCAACATAGTATACACGACTTATTTCGATGTTCCCATTTACATAGTCGCCATAACCCATGATTGCGGCGAAGTGGTCATTCCCGAACCTGACCGTTCCTATAAACTTTGCAACGAAGTTTTGGAGAAGCTTGAGATTGCCGGTCATGTGTCGGGAACAGCCGCTATCAACAATCCATAGAACGATTTGAACCACCTGCATCACAATTAGTAGAAACAGATGGAGTAACAGTTGGACCCGTTGGGTTAGAAACACATGTTTGAAGTAACTTAGGAACCCATTTAAAGTATGCTGTGTTCTCTAGCCAACGTTGCCATTTCCGACTACTTGCTGCTTTCTTCTTAAGGAATGTGCTAGGTGATTTGTTCTTTTTATGATTAGCTATGGGTGCAACTATGGTCTGGATAGAAGCTTCTAATGGTGACTTCCCTAAAATTGATTTGGCAGCTGTGTTCGACTTAGGGAGGCCACTAGTTCGTTTCTCTTTTCTCTTCAGCAAAGTTTTAGCAACACAATTTTGATGATTACCAGATAAGATACGAGTATGACAAAACACACAAGAAGCATTAACATCATTCAAAACTATTAAAGATTCAGCATTCATTACATCTTTTGTAGAATTACACTTAACCAAGCTAGATTCTATTTTGGACATAACATGCGTCTTATTTTCACTAGATGCGTTAACTTCTACTTCTCCACTCTTAGATGTTCCACTCTTAGGTAGCCAGATACTAGTCTTCTTTCGTCTCTTGGTGGTCTTGGATCTTCTACCCTTAGATGGTTCAACTAATCCTGTGGAAGGTGAAGTAAGAGCATTAGTGGTTATCTTTGATGATGCATTCTTAGGTGCGCTGTCTACTTGTTGCATCCTTGGTACAATCTTATCAACTTTGTTTTTGCCTGATTCTAAAACTTTGATTTTCTTCTTCAGATCAACAATGATGTGTTGGAATTCTTGATTTTGTGAATCTATTTTTCTGTTAAGACGGATTGTGTCATTCCTGTTTTGAAGAATTTCATCGAGTTCCTTTTCATTTTAAAACAGTTTAAGTCTTAAGAAAGCTTTTGTTTCCTTATACTTTTCAGGAACATGACTGTTTTGAAATGATAAAGACCGTATGAGATGTTGAAATTTTAGTTCAAATTCAGCACTTTGAGTTTGACACCAATCAAGCCTTTTTTGAAGATTAAAAACTTTGTTTTCCACATCATTGTTGATTTGTCGAAGATCCTCATTCTCTTTCACTAGATTCTTAATTTCGATTTGCAACAACTTGGTATCAACAACATGATTATTCATAAGACACTCATTACCAGATTCATAAAGTGCATTCATCAACACAGAAACAATGTCACAATTAAGAACATTTTGCAAGAGTCGATCATTTTCTTTTTCCAAATTCTTCTTTTGAACTTTTTGTTTTTGAATTTTGGAGTCTTTAGCTTTGAAAATGCTCTTCATTGATAGAACCTCGTCAACTAGATCTTCTTCCCATTGTGATGCACATTTCTTCAAGTGTTTGACATGAGGTAAAATTTTCTTTTGAAGAATTTCTATCTTTTCTTTTTCCACAGGAGAGAAAAAAGAAGAGACAGTGATTTTAGAATTAAACTCAATCTCATTTTCTAAAAATTTGATGTCTTCCAGAAATGTCTCAAAATGTTTGACAATTTTAAATGTTGGAGGCATTTGTGGATCAACATCATTCTCTGTCAAATAATTGTCGAGATGTGCATCATTTTGGGAGACATGATATATTTGTTCTGAGGTACGTATCAGCGTTTGTTCTGGTTTATCTTTTGGTGGCACAAATGATTTGCTTATGTGAGGTCGTTCATTATAATCATAATGTACTTTTGAAAACTTGTTTTGTGAATTTGATCGACCCTCAATCTTGTTTGCAAGAAAATCAGTTTCTTCATCAACAGAATACATAACAACACGTTGAAAGGAATCATCTAACAAAAATGTTGCATTGTATAACTTAGGATTGTCTTTGAGTGCTTTGTGGGAATTACGGGGTGTGTCACTTCCAAGTGCAAAACTTTCTCCTTTAGGACTCGGTTTCACAGTTAGTTTTTGAATTTGTGTTACAGAATTACCCGTTTTATACACAACATTTTGAAATTCTTTGAGTTTGGTTTCTAAATCCAGAATTTCCTCAAGATATGAGTCAACACTTTTCCTAGTGGCTTGCTTTTCATCAAGAAGATCCTGCTGAGATGTTGAAAGCTCTGATTGAGTTTTTAACAACTCAGAAGTTAAAGCATCAATTTGTTTTTTGAATTCAAATTGATCCTTTTCTTTTTGAGAGAGAAGCTCAGCCTTAGAATTGGTTAATTCACGTACTTGGTTTTCTAAATTTTGAACTTTTACGTACTCTTGTTGAAAAGCAATTTCAAAACCTTTTTCACGTTTATCTTGTTGAAGATATCCAGAAAGTTGTTGTTTATAGCACTCATTATCCCTTGTTAACAACGCAATCTTTTCTTTCAGATTTTTATTGATTTCATTGCATTTGTTAATTTGTGATTGGGTGGTCATTATTAAGGCCTGAAGCTCCGAATCTTGATTGGTCAAATTCTCATTTTGTTCAATCTGATCATGATTGTCATCTTCTATTAGATCATCAAATGAGACAATTGTTCTATCATCATCAAATGATATATCAGTGTTGATTTGATTATCTAAAGAAGATGAGAATGATGAATCATTTTGAACAGAATGTTCATTTGAGAATGAAGATGCGGAAGGTGAAGCAATCTCATGTAGTAAACATGGTGGATCAAGTACCTGAGAAAGACCGTCAGTATCGTAGACCGGGCCTGTCTCAGATGTATTCATTTCCTGCATATTTGCCATAAGCATCACAGCTGCGTTTGCCTCAAGATCTTCCATATCATCATCTGACTCTGCATTTGCCATGAAGTTGTTTTCTTTCACATTCATCAAGCTTGCCTTCTCATCCTTAAGTGCCATCAAGAGAGCTTCTTTGTGATATGCACTGCCCATAGTACGAGGCTTTGGACATGCAGTAGCCATATGACCATACCCTCCACAGTTGTAGCATGTAATCGAGGTATTTGCAATGCCTTTTGATTCTTTTCCATTCAACTGATTCTTGTTCTGATCTGCCCCCATATAATTCCTATTACCCCCAGACTGAAACCTTTGTTCTCCAACTTGAAACCTTTGTGACCCATATCCTCCTCTGTTCCCTGAACCAAACCGTCCCGATGCTCTGTTCTGAATTTCTACCCTACCATCATTAACAACTGCCTGATTCCTTGTGTTTGATGATGAGCGAAGGCGGTTGTTTGATTTGTTTGTGAATTTCCCAAATGCTTTAGCAATCAACCCAAATGCTTCATTGAGGGAACTGAAAGCTTCTTCTTCTTCATCATATTCACTGTTGGTGTAAAAGTTGGAGTCAGTGTTGTTGTAGGTTACCATTTGGTTGCCTGATAGTTGAGATGGTGGTTCATATGGGACAAGTTGGTTTTGAGGTTGAAAGCTTGGTTAATAAGATGAGTTTCCAAATTCCTGAGAAGGTAGAGAGAAGTTTGGTTGAGCCATTAGTGCAAGCGAATTAGGTTGTGGTCCTGGTATGAAACCTCCTCTTGCTGCTACTTCTTTGTCCACCTCTGATTGATGTTGTTTGAGAAAATCATAAATCAATCCATATTTGATCTCACCAATCTTCTTAGATTGCCTAACAAACGTTGCATATTTCTGCCATTCAGGACCTAGGCATCCCAGAAATTTGGAGTTGATTGCAATCCTTGGAAACTTCATGTCATGACGATCAAGGTCATTAACAACATTGGTGAAGCGGTGGTAGTATGATTCGACTGTCTCTCCCGGTTCCATAACAAAATTGTTGAATTCCATGTACAATTTTGATTCAAGGTCTTCCTGATTGAGCTCTGTTCCTTCCATCAGAAGAGGCACATGCTCCCACATGTCCTTTGCAGTCTTCTGAGCATCAACACTTCGATAAATGGGATTTGGAATTCCCTGAAGGATAAATGCCATTGCCATTCCATTTGCTTCTTGTTGTAAGGCTTGTTCGGTTGTATAGCTAGAAACAGCAATAGGAGTGGATGTTTCTTCTCTTTCAGGAGTTGCTGGAACAACAATTACTGGTTCAGGAAAGGGCCCCACAGTGATGACATGCTTCAGATACGGTCCATGGGGTTTGCGAAGTTCAACGAATCGGAGAAACCTACTTGCCCACTGCACATAATTTCCAGGTGTTAACATGGGTGGAGTATCTTGATTTCCAGCCTCATGACGAGATTGCTGACTGCTTATAGCTTCACACATCTTATGAAACCAGTGAGGTTCTCTGGACACTGAAGGATTGTTCTGAAGGTAATTTTGTTGCATTATTTGTTGCGGAGATAGTTGTGGTGGAGGAATGAATTGATGTTGTTGCACATATGCATGATGTTGTGGATATTGTTGAGGAAATTGTTGTTGTTGTTGAGAGTATTGTTGTTGCTGAGGATATTGCTGTAGCTGGTAGTAGTAATTAAAGTGTGGTGGTTGAGACATCTTGTAGTAGCTTGAAACGGTTAAGGATCTTTAAAGGATAAAGACGGCTGTGTTTTGGAAGATTGGAAATTTGTACGAAATCCAAGAAAAAATTATCTCGTTCGATCAGGTAATCACGTTCGACTCTGTTCGTTCGATCAGGTAAGCACGTTCGACTATCTTGTTCGATTAAGTTAGTTCGTTTGATTAGGAATTATCATTCGACTATCTCGTTCGATTAAGTTAGTTCGTTCGATTAAGGTTTGTCGTTCGATTAAGGTATTCTCGTTCGATTAAGGTATTCTCGTTCGATTAAGATATTCTCGTTCGATTAAGGTTTTCTCGTTCGATTAAGGTTACTTCGTTCGATTAAGTAACTTGTTCGATCAATTTAGCTCGTTCGATCAATCAAGCTCGTTCGATCAATTGGAAGAGTAAGTCTAACTCGACTACCCTTTTGCTCGTTCGACTGAATTCTCCTTCGATGAAGTATCCCCCTTCGATCACCCTGCTTGTTCGACTAAGGCACCTCGTTCGACTACCCTTTTTACGTTCGACTAAAAAACCCACGTTCGACTACCCTAACTCGTTCGACTAAACAACTTATCTGATGAACAGTAACTAGTCTGATGACTCTAAATCTACGGATTTTTTAGTTTTTTCTTAGATCTAATCTTCTAACAACCTAGATTTCCCCTTGGCGAATGATACCACTTGATGTTTTATACTTTTATGAATTAAGCTACCACAATTTACCTACTAATTACCTACTAGATCTAGAGAGAGAAAGCTAGAGAGAGAAAGAGATGGAAGGGAGATGATTACACACACTTAACAATAAACCTTCTTAATTCATCAACCAACAACCCTCTCCCTTGGATGGGAGGGGTATTTATAGTTTTACATGAGGTTGGGCTACTAGCCCTACTTACTTAACATAATACATGATAATCCATAATAAAATAAATAAAACGACACAGCCCATGGGCCTTCTACACGGGCTGGGCCTAAAAACAAACCTAAAGGCCTAAGCAACCTAAATACAATATGATCAATACTTGAATAATACAAAACGTTTCCCAACAATTATTGTGATATCTTTACCCTTGTCGGGTCGGGGTGTTACAATTTATGGTATCAGAGACAGGTTGCGACTCGTAATACATTTACCCTTGACCTGTGAAGTCTGGACCACTAATTTTCCACTGTAGGCGCTCGTAGGACAACCTTTGAGAATTTGCTTTAGGATTTCCCTATAGGAACTTAATTTCTGACCAGTGAGGAATGGGTAGACTATAAGTCATATGTTTAAGTAGCATTGCTTCCGCATCACTCTGATTCGTGCCTTGCTTTTGGTTAAAGACTATTGAAATCACATTTGGAAAATTAGTGCTTATGCCTTGCACCACCTAAGAATTTGAAACCTAAATAAAACCTGAAGCGTTGAAATTGCATAGTAATTGTTTGACACTATTTGATCCTTGCCTTCAGATTCCGACTCCAGCCTCAGAACCTTTTGTTAATCATTCTGATGCCTCTTCGGGCATTCTGAGAATCCTTATGGCGACGATATACTTAGTACATGTTGTTCTATGAATCTTTTGACACTATTTGATTTCGTCTTAACCATCCCTGTTCCCATGAGAAGTTTTGTGGTGTTTAACCACGTGTGTAAAAATATTTTCCTTCTCATTCTGAACGATAAGATTCTTCCTTGTTGATCCGTCTTTCTTTGATAGTAACCTTGATTTTATTCTTATAAGGATTGATGGACTGGTCATTTAATACTGACGACTATCCTCCTATGTCTCACCTTTGGCGTTTGAAACAATTTTTGGAACCCATGCCATGATTACCGATTGTTAAACTTTTGCTGCCACTACCTGATTTTGACTTTCACTTCCGATCTGTTTGATAAACAGTTTGATATTTTCTCTGATCATTTCAAAGGTCATTTAACCCTAATGTGTTTGACCCATTCTCTAAATTCAATAACCGTGCTGGATATAAATGTATCACCTGATACTATTCTGTCTTGCAAATCCATTACTACTCCTATTAGAACTCTAGTGATTATTAACCTTGGGTATATAAGTTTATTCCCTCCCTTGAATGATGAATCTTATTTGCCAATCAGTTTTCTTTTGGAAGGATTTGATGCAAATACCATCTCTGTATGTAATTGTTAACTAAGCATGATGATGCTGATAACTGATATTTCATATGCCTCACTTTGACAGTATACGATGTTCGTATTACCGATGATTCGCAACCTACCTGCCACTTGTGCTAAATAGCTAATTAAGATTCCATCACCTTGAATTGTTCGCCTATATATCTCCACACTATACTAAACCAAGTACTTGACTCTGACATATGAACTATCCGTCTGGGTTAGTGACCATATTCGTTCTGCGGATCTGTTTACTATTGATTTTGGAAATCTTTGAGTATTGACGGGCTGGCTCTTCGTAAAAGCTACCATAGACTACCGTATCTGAAATGTGATCCTTAACAATATGCTCCCCCCCTACTTTTGTTATGAAAACCTTTAACCGCTCAAATCTGATAAGATTAATGTTGCTATGGAAACACTTACCCCGTTCTCATTTGATTTTCATTTTCCCTGACACCTAACAGTATCTACACCTAGAAAGCGTTGGCATTGAAAGTTTTGTTGTACAAATTTTCCGGTGCTTTCTGATGAAACTCTTGGGTTTTCCTTCCTGTTTGAGAAGTAGAATTGACTCTGAACCGATCTCAGTTGACGAACCATGATGCTATAGAAGTTGAAATATTGAAGAAGCTGATGAGATATGTTTTTGTCCCCCTCAGTGTTTCCCTTGAATAACCCTATTAATTTATGAGGATGAAAGAGAAAATTTTGCGTCAGCATATCAACTATCGAAAACCTAACCGTAATGTTAACCGTAATCACTTTTCATTTCTGCGTATCAATGATTGAATTGTTCTACCTTGAAACTCTGTATCAGAAGGCCTCGTTTAATGTTTGGAGGACTGAAGAAGCAACCACAAGAACTCCTAAGATAGGAGATGACTAACTGAGAGCAACTTCCGTAAGGTATTTCAGTTTTATTCGTAAAGATTGGTGATGTGAATTAGATATGAAGTTTTCCCTGAAACGATTCATGAAAACTATTTTCGTACTCATTGTGACCATCATGAGTTCTAAATAATGCCAATTGTATTGGCTAATACGAATCATGTTTTCACGAGTATTTGGACAATTGTCATAGTATGACAGCATGTTTTTGCTCTGAGACGAACGAGGAACATGTAGACCATCTTCGTATTAAATGGAATGACCTTTGTTTTGGAAGAGTAGATATGATTGGCGTTCAGATATTGTAGCAGACACCACTACCAGGCATCCGGTGACGACAGCAGTCTGAGTTGGCGAATTCCGAACTGTGCTAGTAGACCTGTCCAAGACTCGCAGTCTTGCTTCTCTATTCATTTTAGTTGTACTAAGATGAATTGAGAGCAGAAGCAGACTTGAGAATGGAAATCGAGATCATGATTTTGAATGGAAGAAAATTCTGAAGTGAACGTTTGTGTTTGGAAAAATTAATTATGTGATGGATGAAGCTATGGATGACGTAATTCAGTTCCTCTTGACCTATTTAAATTTATGTTACCTGATGATGAAATCCTTTGAATGATTTAGGTTCCCTATTAGTAATTCCGCTCTGTGTTCATTCTGCGTATGTTGGACGATGGTTTTGTAATGTGAAATTGGACGAATGAAGGATGATCTGATGCTTTTAACAATGTACCAGATTCTGATAGACATTCTGGGAATTCCGTTAACTCTTTCGAGTGATTCGTTCTCCTCTTAGTTAGGGTATTTGATTTTGATGACCTCTGAGACCATAGAAAGACTAGGTGGATTAAGATAAGTTGTTCTGTTCACGACTTGAAATAAAGTATGACCATCGTGGGGGCATATTTATATGATGCCAGTATTATGACGCCTGGCCAACGTGATAATACTTACATCATATAACGTGCACTTGTTGTGGGCATCAGATATTTCTAGAAGTGCCTTAGAGCTTTAGAAATTCTGATAACTGTTTGAGATCATCTGCGTTTGTGAGACTTTAAGTTCATTCTACCTTTACGCGTAATCTACTTTCACCGTTATGCGAATTGATACGTCTGGATTCTCGTCACGCATTTTACTGACCTCTGGACTCCCGATAAAAATCTTAGGTTCTGTTATAGAACTTCTACCAATTGATGTTATCGATAATCTATTCCTGTACGTTCTAATCTGATTTGTCAAATCAAATTTTGTGGATGGCTTATCCGTCAAAATCCTGTGTAATTCTTACGTCTCTTCCGAGAGAATCCGATTATTATCTATTAGGTCTGGTATGTCTTTGTTTAGTTCCGTTCTATTTTCTTTCTGCTTCCTGCAAATTTTGAGGACGAAATTTTTTTGTTAGTGGGGAAGAAGTTGTAATACCTGAAATTCAGATAACCTGTAAAATGACCAAAATACCCCTGAACTTAAATTTTCACTTAATAATTATTTAAAACACAAATTAAATCCCAAACACTTGGAAATTAACATCATATGAAGTGAAATAAATTTTGCTTGAACATCTTTATAATTTTACATGTCACAAAATATATGTCACACATAAAAATGTTGACTTGACCAAAAATACTTAAGTTTATACATTTTAATTATATGTTAAATGTTTACAAATTAAGTAATAAATAGAAATCATCAAATAAAGAGAGGAGATATTGCAAAATCTATTTTGGCCTTATCACAATCACCTAAAACCGGAATTACCTCCCCCCTCCTCTACAATATACTCGGCATTCCATTTTTTTTCATAAAAATCCCTAAAAACCCTAAAAACCCTAAAAACTAAGCGACACACACAAAAATCCCAAATCGGCCACCACCAATTTTCTGCATGTTCTTGGTATTTTTCCTGGATCCATTAGAGTTAGAAGAAGGGTAGAAAAATGGGAGATCGAATTTTAGAAGCCTGGTTCGCTGGTTTTGAGTTTGCTCGTGTTTTATCCTAGCCGAGAGGTGCAAAACTCTCACGCCCTCATCCGACCATTCTGGACATCATCTGGTATTTTTCCCATGTTCTTTTCATCACATATGATCTAAATAAAATACCCAAATTGAACCATGCACGTAAAAATAAGTCGTGGTAATTATAGATAACAAAAACGTAAATAAAACCTATATTGATTCATGCGATTTTTCTGGGTTACAAACCTATTTTATCTGAGTTCTATACATGACACATAACTCTGGAAAAATGGCTTTTTGATTTGTTGAAGCTTGTATAATTCGTGGGTAATTATTGTGTTTAATCGGATTTATGAAAAATAAGGAATAAAAATATAAAACCCTATTAGCGATTTTAGGGTTAGGTTTTGTGATTGAATCTGGACATTTAATGCTTTTTAAGGTTGGTGAATGATGATGTAATGATTGGATGAGTTTTGGTTAGGGTTTGTTAATTTTAAATGTATACCGATTTGAAAATAAAATCAAAAGGGTGTGTTTTGTAATTTTTAAAACTCGTGGGACATTTTTTTAATTCATTTTAGATCTAGGGTAATGTGAGAAAAATATTATATAAGGGTGTCTTGTGTCAATTTTGTAATTTAAAGGTTTAAAATGTAATTATATGATTATGTTTAATTCGGTTTGCAATTAATTAAAATAGAGGGACTAAAAGTGTAAATTCTAGAAACTTGAGGTTGATTCGTATAATTAATGATATAAAGGGCTTAATGTATATTTTATATATTTAATGGCTTAATGTGTAATTATTAATAAATTGTGATTCGAATTATAAGTTTTAAATAATTAAGGGACTTGTTTTGTAAATTATGAAACTTGAAGGGGTATTTCGTACCATACATTAAATTGAGAGGTGTATTCTGTAATTTTGATAAATTAAGGGCTTGTTGTGTTAATATAAATATATTAAGGGTTAAATTGTGATTTATATAATTATAAGGTTTATTTTTGTAATTAAATTAACTAAGGGGTATAACTTGTAAATTGTGAAACATAAGGGATTAAAGTGTCATTCTGAATAATATGTGTATTTAAATCAGTAACTTAAAGTATTTTCATGTTAGACCTTTGAATGTAATGAATTTACAATTAAAACCCTAAACTATGTAAACTTGTCATAATTACCCTTAAACTTTTGTAACTTGATAAAATGTACCTTAATTCCATAATAATCTTGAAATAAGGACTTAACCTAATCTGTAATGTTAATATCTTGCTAAGTATGGAAATCTGTTAATTATAGAAGTTACTAAATCTGGAAAGCTACTAAAAATATAAAGTTACTTAAAATGGAATGGTAAACTAAAAATAGTAATCTGAGTTAGAATCCTTTATAATTCCGTCTTCTACTCCTTTAGGTGTAAAGAAGGAGGAGCCCTGATTATTTTCCGTGTTTGTCTTGCTTATTTTGCTTTGCTAATAAGGTACAGATATTCTGCCCTTTTTTCAGTAAGGGTTTTCATTCCCTTTTCGTTCAGTTTTTCGTTTTCCTTATTAGGATTCCCTATACCATTGCTATGTTCCCTTCTGTTTGTGAACCTTTCATGTGAACTCTTTGTTTTGTGAACCTTCGATGATCTCATTCATGTTCTGATCTGTTTTACTTCTGAGTGATGTCCTTATTATAATCCTCTTTGCTTTGAACTTTTTTCATGATCCCCTGTTGTTACGACCCCTGATATAAAAATCTGTTATGCGAAAACATTTTTAATTATGACCTGGAAATGTTTTGAGAAAAATCAGTTCTTTTAAAAGAATGATTATGAATGGTGATATGATACTATTTTTATATGACATTTGTTAACTTTTGTGGAAACTAAGTTAACGAATATTTTTATGAAAAACCATTTTGCAAGATTATTTTATGAAAACTATTCTGAAAGATCATTTTATTGAAAACCATTATTAAATTATTGCTTTAAATGAACTATTGACAGGAACTTCTAAAATGAACTTTTGCTACGAACTTTAATTATGAACCTGTGAAATTCTTTTCTGAACCATTTGATATAGTCCTTTTAATCTGAACTTAAACTTTGATATAAAACTTAATCTGATAAACTTTGATTTGAACCTTTGACATTTATTTCTAAACTGTTTGACATGAATCTTTTGCCATGTACCCTTAAGATATGACTTTTGATTATTTTGATAGTACATCTGACCTTTGACCTACAGTCTGATGTCGGAGCCAATCACTAGGCATGAGGGTTTCATGTCCATGTCATTGACGCACCTTTGACATGACCTAGGGCAGGAGAGTGATGACCTGTTCCGTCCCTTATTTATTATCTGCTATGGCCATTATGATTATGATTATGATTTGTCTGCGGGGGCGTATGGGTGCATCCTAGATTTGATCTGTTCTCTGTTTATGTTATATGTTTACTGTTATTATATCTGGTGACTGATGGTGTGTGCGATACACGTCTTTCACATTGTCTGAGAGCTGATCACTCTACACAAGTTTGTTTTATTATATTGGTATGCTATGGTATTATCTGTTATCTGGGCTCGTGACAGATTTCTGTTTTTCCCCTATTCTATAACTTTGTTGTTTCCTTTTCCTTATTTCTTTTCTTTTGTCCTTATTCCGTTCCTTACTCCTTTTGCTTTAACTTTGTATCGGTATGGTCTGTATTCTTGGTTTTCTTGGTGCTGCTACCTGTTACTGCTTTTGTTATCGTTATATCTGTTCACTGAGCTCTCGTAGCTCAGCCGCATTTCTTTTCCTGCGGCAGGTTTTAGTAGGAAAGCTGGGAATGAGTGGAGAGTGTACCTTGGACTTAGAAGATTGGATAGCTATTCTGGATTAGAGTTGACTAGAAGATAATATATTTTAGAATTAGTGTTTTGGGAAGTTCTCATTTGTAACCTTGTGGATTCAGTATTTCATTTGTAATCCTTTGAGATTTTTGTATTACTGAAGATGTATGCTTTGTTTTAATCTGATGTGAATCCATTATTGTGATATCTTTACCCTAGTCGGGTCGGGGTGTTACACATTTGGTACATTTTCAAGTTGTTTCTCATCCGACTTCTTCTCTGTGATATGTGCCAAGAAAGCATAGCAACCCTTCTTTATGTATTTCTCTGTTTTGATGCATGAGATGATACTGAGTCTAGTCCCACTTCGTTCGCCACGAACGATCAAGGTTTCGCCGTCGTAAGGAAGATGAACAACCTTTTCATCACAAATGATTCTTGCCTGATGTCGGGATAACCAATCCATACCGATTATTACGTCAAAACTTCCAAGTTCTACAGGAATGAGGTCTATATTGAATGGGTGATTAAGAAAATTGAGAGTGCAACCACGAATGATGGTGTTTGTGCCAACTAAACTACCATTAGCTAGTTCGATGTGGTAAGGAGTGTCTAGTGTGGTTGGTTCGATATTGAGTAAAGGTGCAAATGCAGTAGAAACAAAACTTCTATCGGCTCCTGAATCAAATAAAATGGATGCATAACGATTATTGATGAGGAACGTACCTATGATGACATTCGGGTCCTCTTTGACATCTTCACCTCCTATCACATACACTTTGCCTCTAGCTGTTCCACCTTGGTTCCCGTTCCCTTGATTCTTTCTTTTTGGACATTCATTCTTGAAATGTCCTCTTTCTCCACAACCAAAACATGTCAATGGGGGTCTCTGATCATCAACCACAATCGGAGCCTTGCAATCCCTGGTCGAATGACCAACCTTCTTACAGTTCCCACAAGGATTAGGACAGTTTCCAGGGTTATGATGGGTTTGGCATTTGTTGCACTTGGGTAAGGTACCATTGTAACCTCTCTTTTCAGCTGGGCCTGCAGCATAGGCCTTTGCAACTTCTTGCCTTTTTGGGGGTGATTGGGTAGCATTGTCACCTTGGTTATTGTCCCACTTTCTTTTGTTGTTGTTGTTATTGTTGGAACGGTTTCAGTTGTTGTTTCGGTAGTTGTTGGAGTTGTTGTTGTAGTTATGGTTATTGTTGGTGTTGCTGTTGTTATTGTTTGCATTCGTCCCTTTCTTCACTACCTGAGCCATAAGCTTCTGAGATATTCTGACAGCCTCGTCCAGTGTTTGTGGGTCAAAAGAAATTGCATCCCCCTGAATGCTGGATGGTAAACCACCAATGAAATTTTCTAATAGCTTTTCTTTGTCTAGAACCATATTTGGACACAATGAAGCCAACTCCTGAAATCTTCTGATGTATGCTTCAATTTCATTACCCTTAGTCACTAACTCATAGAATTTTGTTTCCAACTTTTTCACTTCCGTGCGTGGACAAAACTTATTAGACAGTAATTTCTTGAATTCATCCCATGAGAGCTTGCGAGCATTTTCCATACCAATAGGCTGGACATAAGAATTCCACCATGACATAGCTTCGTCAATGAGTGTACTGGTTGCAAATTTTACCTTGCTGTCCTCAGGACAGTTGCATAGCAGGAATACAGATTCTGTCTTTTCAAACCATCGGATCATGGCAGTGGCTCCTTCAGTGCCCTTGAATTTTACAGGATCACCACTCTTGAAGTCTTTGTAAGTACACTTACGAACATTAGTATCTCGTCCTCCAGCTTCTTCCGTTTCTGCCCTAGAAGCGGCTTCAGCAGCAGCAGCTACGGCTGCTCTTTCGGCTACAAGTGCTGCCTTAATATTGTCAGCAACAAGCTTCCTGATATCAGCGGGTGTCATAGACGTAGTAGCTCCTTTGGGCGACATGACTCTACATAATCACAAAAGATAACAACAATGAGAACTCACAATAGAAACAATCATCATGCACAATATATACAGCCACAACATGTATATACAACCACAACATGCAGATATAACCACAGCGTGTATAAATACAACCACATCATGTATAAATACAATGAAATCACAACGAGGATAACCACGAAATATCATATATATAATCACAACGCACATGAATATAATACAAGAAAATTTCGGTCGACGTAGGCCGATATCATAAATAGCACAACTATTCCTGCATAGTAGAGCCACACTTGCTACATTTGTTTGTACAACAACCAAAAGACATACAAGTTCTTTAAACTATGTCCCACACCCCGGGACTGGGATACTAATAGTACAAGCTACATGATAAAAGTCTAACACTAAGCACATCCTGGTGCTCCACCTGATCGACGACTAATACTCTCGATATCTCTAGACATAACAACCACGATCTCCTCCAAATGCTGAACTCAGAGCTGAAGATCGGCCTCCCTGCTCTCTGATGCAGAAATCCTAGCCTGGATTGAAGCTAACTCTCCTGCCTGACGGTGATGCTCATCCTGGGACATCTGTGCCCTGTCAAATAACTCCGGCATCTCCTGTCTCAACTGAGTGATGCACTCAGAACTCTCCTGCTGCCTGGCCTCTAAGCCCTGATATGAAACATCTATAGAAACTCTGCCCAAAACTAGTCCCTCAATCTGCTCCTCCATAGTTTCAACTCGGCTCACTGGTATCTTTGCTAGCTGACCCAATGCCCTCTCAATCTATCCCTGGTGCTGATCCAATCGTGCCTCCAATGCAGAAGTAGTAGATTGTCTGGCTGATGCTGCTCTAGAACTCTCGCCAATCTCAAACCTGCGAGGTGGTGCAGTCTCTGTAGTCCCTGTAGTGGCTGGTGATGGGATGTCAAGTCGTGCCCGCTTCTTGAGCGGTAAATCAGACATAAGAGTAGGGTCTCTAGGATAAAGTGGTGCTGATGGTGTCTCAGATGGTGATAATGATGGTAAGGTTGGGGATAGTGGTGGTAGAGGTGGTAGGGATGGTGATGGTGAGGATGATGGTAATGGTGCAAAAGTAGCTGGTGATCTGATAGTAAGACGATGAACCCGCTTAGCAGCAGTGCGCTTCATGCGCGGTCCATCTGGATATAGTCGGTAAACCCGACCAACAGGTATGAACTCCCCTGGCTGAATAACAGGTACAACTCTGGGACTACGGCGGATCACAGGTGATAAAGGTGGGGTAGGTGTCACCTCGCCCTCCTCAAAGGGTTCGGTGTCAGCCTCAGATAACATAGGTGATGACTGTGGAGTAGGCTCCACTGAGGATAGGATGATAGTGGGTGGTGATGAAGTAACTGACTCTAGCACAATGGTAGGTGGTGATAAAACCTCGTCTGTGTCAGAATCAGATGAAATGACAATGGGATGTGTGTCTGAAGACATATCTGCGACAATCGACGTGAAATAAAAGTAAATAACTAACATAATGTATGTATGAAACCTCATGTAAAATGAATATGCACTTATGACGAAATGATAAGATGCTATGCTGGTGTAGTTATAGTCTAGGGTATTATGGACAACCTAGTTCGCTATAACCTTTGCTCTGGTACCAATCAGTCAAACCCCCAAATTTGGTGACTTACAGCGGAATGGAACACTTGTGGGCGTGACTGACCATAGCACCACAGTTACAATTATATTGAACGACCTAAAGTGTCATTTTGAAAATTCATCGTTTGATTAATTAAAAACATTCAGAGTTACAAAAGTTAGGTCCCAAAAGATGTTTCACGTTGCGGAAATAAGTTTATACAAATCAAACGATAATAAGTGCATAAAAGATAAGTGAGACGCGTCGTCACTGCGACTCCAAAATAGGTCCATATGCAGGCCATGATGCGCATACCTTAATTACCTGAAAATACATTGCTAAAAATGGTCAACAAAAATGTTGGTGAGATCATAGGTTTATGTAAATGAATTGTCCCTACGGTAACCAAAAGTATGAGGTGCATGACATAAATGCCATGCAAATAATATATTAGCTCTTAAGCTCATGACCCCGAAGCTAGACTGAATGAAATGCCCCAAACCCGAGTGCCTTGCCAGACACTCTAATATGATTAAAATGAAATGCGTTCGTATCACCAAGTGGAGCTACCAACCCGAACGGAGGCGTCACCCTCAATAGATCTATTCACTCACTCTCGCTTACATCCATAATTAACGGTTCATGATAATAAATGGGACTTTAATCTGGGCAATGATGTAACTTAAACAATGTAAATGAATTTTGATATTTTGGTCCGTATGTAAAAATGGTGCAATGTATTCTCCCCCGAGAGTTTAGAAATCAAGTAATCAATTGAAAACAGGGCTATGAAAACTCACCTGATGCGATAGCACAATGACAATAGCGGATATGATTAAATGTGGCTCGGTCTCTAACCGCAACCTATTATGAATGATATATCTAATGTAAGCAATGAATTTACGCAACACATGCAAATACGTATGTTATCGATACCACTCGCGAATTTTGAAAATAATGTTTATCGTCGAAAATATATTTTTGACGTCTCGTTAAGTTAATAAACTCTTTTCGTGTAAATGTGTTGCAACGATAACCCGCGATCGTCGTTTGATAATTTATCGGTGAATATTGTGTTTTCGTCGTAAAAATAATCATTTTTCATAACTTGAAAATATGTGACCAAATGACTTTGCAAAACTAGTCATAAATGTGTGCTCGTTAAGTGTTAGTGAATAGGCTCGGTGTCTTTGAAAACTTTGTAACGATGTCTTGAAGACGTGTCATTTAACTTTTGATCATACGGGTCTTGATTGATAAGAAATACGGCTCTCAATATAGTGTATTGCAAAAACTGTTTTTAACTTAGTAATATTTTCCTTATTAGAAAGCTGAAAATATATATTGAAGTTGTCGGGTTTCAAACGCGTATATCTTTGTCTTTATGAGCTCGTTTTCTACGTTCTTTATATTCACGGCTTCGTATTAACATGAACTATCATAATTTCAGTAGGTTGGGTCGTCTAGATCACGTCTAACGCCTCGTTTTGTCCGTTGAATCTTGGCAAACAGCACGCAATATTTTCAGAAATTAGTTTTTCGTCGCCAAACTTAGAAAAATCATAACTTTCTTGTCGTAAGTCAGTTTTTACTCATTCAAGCGGCCACGGTTTCGTTTTTGAAATTATTTTCTAAATATGAAGGCCAAAATAGTTCAATGGCTACTGAGTTTTCCAGATTTCACGTTTTTTGACTGACCCTTTTCTATTGTTTGAAATAATCACTTTTATGGTTCAAGGCTTGTTCAAAACACATTCAATCAACACCACAACTACTCTAATCCTACCATACACCTTCTTAGGGTGTCATGGGGTCCTAAACATCTCCAACAATGGTGGGTTTCATGAGGATACAACTAAAAATCTATAGATCTGTGTTTATAATGAAAATGAGTAACAAGTGGTATGTTTAACATGTATATATTTGCATGATTAGTTGATAGCACAACAAAATATATCAAATGAGAGTATGAAAAGATTGAAAAGTTTACTTGTAACTTACTTTATGATTTGAGGCGATTTGGAGAGAAATGTGTAAGTAACATAGGGATTTTTATTTCAAAATCCTAACTAGGAGTGTAAATGAGACTAGATTATCACTTGTTCTTGAAAAAAAAGATGGATTCTCCTTGTGTTCTTGCCTTGGCCGATCCAAATGGGAGAGAAAAGATGAGAGGATTTGTTATTTTAGCTAGTTGTTCTTGATATGTTTGTGTTAGTGAAATAAAATAGAAAGGATAAGTACTTGCAACATTAATTGAAATGTAAGATAATCAAGTGAAAATGGAAGTTTAGGGGGCTAGGGGGGGGGCAGGGCTAGGGGGCGGCACATGGAAGGAAATGGAAGAGAAAATTGGCTAATTAATGATCTAGTCTCCCATTAAAACATGTGTTAGTTTAGTTTGAGTATACATTAGGTGTTACCGGGTACCGAGTTATCTAGAAATAACTCTTGACGAGATAAAATTAAATGCGACGAAGTTGTAAAAATTGTAAAATCATATTCCTTGCAAGAATCGGGTGTTAGAATGATTATCGGGTTGAAATTTCGCAAACCGACGGTGTTATAAGCTTTTAACGAGAATTATAGCAAACAATTTAAAAACACCGGTTAATTAATAATATAATCTTTATATCATTATTATAAGTATGAAAATATGTCATGATCACTGACGGGAGTATCGGGTATAATGTTAGTAGTAATGACTAAGTGGTAACGTTTAGTAAATAATTAAACATACGTTAATGGAAATCACACAAACCCGTGCATGACCTAATATGATGATGATGTTACTGATGATATGTAGACTATTCTAGTCTATATGAAGTGTCCTTACTGATGATGCATGAATACGTAGCTAAACCATAATGGTTACGCGCATTTGAATACCCGTAAACCTAGTTTACGTAATGATGAATGATAACCATAATAGTGTTTTGTGAATAGTGATTGGTGAATAGTAAAATTTTTGAAAACTTTTCAAAGTCTCAAACTGACTTCAAAAACGATAAATAGTGATTGGTGAATAGTGATTGGTAGTAAATGATGAATAGTGATTGATGAATAGTAACTTGTCGAGGTTTGGAAAATGACCTGAAATTACGGGTTTTTACAACTTAAAACATTCTTAGTTAAACATAAGTATACCATGGGACTAGTAGACAACACTCTTCACTAAGAAAAAGGGATCACATATTATCATTGTTCAAATATATGTGGATGACATCATATTCGGATCAACTTGTCAAGAGTTATGAGACGATTTCTAAAAAATCATGCATGACGAGTTTGAGATGAGTATGATGGGAGAACTAAAATTTTTCTTAGGTCTTCAAATAAAACAATTAGAAGATAGGATATATTCTTTAACAAATCTAAATACATAAAAGATATGCTTAAGAAATTTGGTCTAGAAGACTCTAAACCTATGAAAACGCCTATGTCCACGGAAACTAAACTCAACAAGGATGAAGAAGGTGAATCCGTAGATAACACTAAATATAGAGGAATGATTGGTAGTCTACTCTATCTCACGGCTAGTAGACCCGACATTATGTTTAGTGTTTGTCTATGTGCTCGCTTTCAAGAAGATCCTAAAACATCCCATCTTGAAGCCGTAAAACGAATATTTACATACATTAAAAGTACTACACACTTAGGATTATGGTATCCCAAAGGAACAGGTGTTGAAACCATAGTGTATGCCGACTCGAACCATGCCGGTGACTATGTCGATAGAAAAAATACAAGTGGTATTTGTACTTTTGTTGGGCTTTGTCTTACCTCATGGTTTTCAAAGAAACAAACGGCTCTACCAATCTCAACAACCGAAGCCAAATACGTGTCAGCAGGAAAAGCATGTCAACAAGATCTTTGGATGAAGCAAGCTCTCATCGACTATGAAATTAAACTTAACGACATCCCTATTCTTTGCGACAACAAAGGAGCTATCGATCTTAGTAAAAATCCAGTTCAACATGCTCGAACCAAACACATTGAAATCCGTCATCACTTTCTTCGCGACAATGTTCAAAAAGGAAACATCTCAATCGAGAAAGTATCCTCAGAAGACAACATTGCCGATATCCTAACAAAACCCCTTAAGCGAGAACCATTTAATCTTCTTAGACTTGGATTAGGACTAATGGAACAAAATTTGTAGTTAAAATCTTAGCTTAGACATTAGCTTAACCAAACACGACAAAACTGACCAAAACCCAAAACTGGTCCCAAAGAACCCTTCGACAACAAGGGCGGAACCAAATATTTGGTTTTGCCCCATCCATGGGTTCCTGGGTTAGTTTTTGAATATATTAAACAAACACTCCTTTCACATACCTAAAACATACAAATAACTCAAACACGTCCTATAACACATCACCCTCAAAATTTAGGCATCTCATTCAACCAGTTTGTGCTCCAATCAACACTGTAAGTTTTCTAACTACATTTACACTCCTGATCTGAGTCTAGGGCTTCTATTTCTTGCACAAAACCAAAACTTGGGGATTATGCATCTTTTTGATAAATCATGAAGTAAATTTGTTAAATTACATAACTAATCATGTTTCCCTTAGTTAGGAATTACATCTTGTAAGACATTATCATAATTTACTTAAAGCCACATGTCAAATTTTTGTAAAAAGCTTCTCACAATTAGGAAAAATAATTTTTTTTTTCTTCACATTATTCATACAAATAAAAATGTTATGTTTAAAACATCATTTGCATAATGTCACTTGAATGCTAAAGGAAGTACATAATTAATATGTATTTTCAGGTACATTCAATCGAAGCTACATTAAATTAGGAGCGTTTGGGTTATCTCTCATTTTGTTACAAAGTTTGCTAAAAGAAATTATTTTTATGCATTAAAAGGAGTCGAGATAACCGCACCTCCACATTGTCCTCATATAGGCAAACACTAGAACTTTATATCTAAATTCTCGTTAGTTTTGACTAAAGTATGTAATTTTTGTATCTAGGATCAATCATGCCTCCCGCAACCTTCTATGACCACAAAGACACTCTAAAATACCTTCCCAAACATCACAAAACTAAGGGTCTTACTCCGGCTCAAGTCAAAATCTTTAAGGCTCTAGCAAAACGTTATGTTCATGAGGGTAGAACCATTGACCCATCCTTTCTAGAAGGAACCAATATTCTTCAAGAACTTGCAGCCATTCGCTTTAATGGTCTCTTAGACATCAACGAACAAATTTGTCCTAGATTTGTCTTAGAGTTTTATGCTAGTGTAGTCCTTACAACCAATGATTTTGGTCTCATATCAATCCAATTCAAAGTAAACCAAAATGACTTCAACATACATCTCAATCAATTTGCGGAAGTCCTTGGAATTCCATGTGAAGGTACATGCCTTTACTCGGATAAATGGTCCCTATCAATCCTTGACTCTATTGTTGATTGTATGCCTCTATACGACACTCCTCTAGTTGCAAAAGAAATAATCTGATAACATCTTTTCCTTCCTAGAACTTCAAAAACAAGAACAACCCGCCAAGGTAATGAAGTCAACCGAGACCCATTTGGCATGGAACTCAATGAACTTAGGCCTCAATTCAAAAAATGGGAAGAAATCCTTGGGGCTAATATCTTATGTACCATACGCAATCGTGATCACATCAATGCTTGTCTTTGTTACATGCTTTATAGCTTGTCAACCCATCAACCTTTCAACTTAGCCTATTATGTTGCCAAAAGGATGGCGGACATACCTATGCTAGGAACCACCGCTCTTCCATACGGGATGCTTCTCACCCGTCTCTTTAGAGCCTTTGCACCCATTTCACCCAATGCTAGGGGGTTTTGTCCTGACTACTACGTTGTTGATCACATATTTGTGCCTTTGAGTGATAAGAGAGTAGCAAAAAACTCAAGGAAAACGTCCTCATCCACCTACTTCCTTATCCTCATCATCTATGAGCAAGGATGATGGACTTCCAAACTCTAGGCTTCCACCTCTTGACTACTTCCAACAACTCCCGATCATTGAAAATCAATCGGAAGAATTCAAGCAAACAAGATGGATGTTCAAGTGCATTGGAAGATTCTTAATAAAGATGAACAAGAAATTGGATAGGCAATGAGAGGCTTTATGAGCGTTTAGTACATTTGCTCCAAAACAATGATGTTTGATGTATTTGTCTTGTCTTAGGATGATAACTTAACTTTGAACAATTATGTGATCTAACCTTGTCTTGCAGGTAGATAACATCTTGATGTTATCAATTTTCCATTTTTTCACATTATTAGTGAAATTATTAGCTCCTGCTTGATCTATACCCTTACATGTGTTAATACCTCTTAGGAATATAAATATTCAGATGAAGGCTCGATCACCCCGAGTATCTATTTAGCATTTACATAGCTCATAGGCTTATTTATATTAGCTTAGTAATATTAGTATTAGTATTAATAGTATTAGTATTAATAGTATTAGTCGTATTTATATTTGTGGAGTGGGTCGGGGCTTTCCCCATTGTGAGCTCACTCCATAGTCCACTAGGGGCACCAATATTAGTAACTATATAAGACCCTTCCCACACTTGGGAAGGATTGGAACTCTTGTCACAATTTCACCTACAATCTAATATTACACAAGTTTTCCCTTCATCTCTCTACCTTCTCTCTAACATCTCACTAACTCAAAGCATGGATCTAATCTTCCATGAACCAAGACCACCCGAATAGATCCACACAATCAAGATGGTTATATCCTACAATTGATATCAAGAGCCATGGTTAGGTTCGTTTGATTGTGTGCTTGGTTTCAAGGTCAGGTATGTTTGGTATATGTCACATTCGAACACAGTCAAGATTGTTGTTTTTTTGTGTGTTCGTATATCACTACTGTTTCATGGTCAAGTATTTTTTGTTGTTTTGTTTGTTTCTCAAGAATCGTTGGTTCTTCGTATATCACTACTATTTCATGGTCCGAATATTTTTTGCTTAAACTGTTTGGAATATTTTGCTTAAACTGGTTAGGTTCAAATAGTTTGTTCGAATTGTTAATTTTACAATCTGTTTGAATCCATGTCTTAAGATCTAGATTCTTTTTAATATTCATGTGGGCCTTCTACGGTTGCTACTTGCGTGTACTGAATGTGTTGTTTCGATTTCATTGGGCTTCAACAAGTTTATGATTTTTTTTGTGATTAAAAGTTCACTTGGGCCTTAACAGTTGGTGACTTGTGTTGATTTTTGGTTTTTGTTGCTTCTGGGTTTTAATACATATGTTTGGAGTATGCAGCAGCAGATGGTTGTTTTTTGTTTGGTCCTTGGTTTTTGGTTGTTCTTGGTGATGATGTGTTCTTGGGTGCTGTTTGTGTCAAAATGCTATGTTCTTGTATGCGGTTTGTGTCATCTTGGGATTGTTGTTTGGACTGTAACTAAAAAGGAGTATAAGACAAAACTGGGTGAAAGTGACAGCTTTGACTGGTCAAACTACGAGGTTTGTCTATGAGGTTTGTGTATGCTGTTTGTCTATGCTGTTTGTCTATGCGGTTTGTCTATCTGTTCATCGATGCGGTTTGTCTATTTGTTCATCGATGCGGTTTGTCTACCATTTCATGGGTGAGGTTTGTCTAACCTAAACAAAGGTTATGCTGCTAAAATTCTTGCAGACCATGCGGTTTGTCTGTCACTCGGTCAAACGGTCAAAAGACGACAACAATCATAACAACAACAACAATATTGCAGTCAACAACTAATCTCTAACTCAACCACACAACGACAGTCACAAGTATATACATCTATCACAAACAAGAAGGTTCAACAACAATCAAAACAACCAAATATTCATATCCCATGTCACATAAGCTACTGATTCGAAAAGATTTACAAATTGATCGAATGAAGTTTAACCAACATCTTAATCTTAATTTATTCTAACCTAACACCTAACCCACATCATTTATCACAAATCCCACTACTTCAGTAAATACATCACAACAAGTAACCTACCGTAATTTCTAACCGATCTGGAAGTCAACACCTATCACAACTAATCACCTACCATTGACCTTCTCAATGAAATCTTGGAGCCTAGTTTCATTTGTTACTTATCCGAAACAAAAGAAAAGAAAGATAACAATTATGTTACTCTTTCTTCTTCGATTCGTTCAATGATGACTGTTAATAACACATGTCGATCAAACCTGAGACCCTCCAAAGGATCTTGAAGCCTCTTAAACAACTTCTTGATTCAAAAGCATGCAACAAAAGAAGAATTGGTCTAGGTAAGGTTGTGTGTAAGTAACGATCGATTGTAAAGTGGTATTAACGGATTATTTGAGGTGTGATAGCAGAAAGGATGAAGATATGGGGGCGGATTTGTTAGAGTGTGATTAGGGTTTGATTATAAAGAAATGTTGGGTGAGTGTGATAGAGGCGGATAGTTTAAGATTAGGGTTTGTGTCCTTGGGTATTGAATTTCATTTGATGGGCTGGAACCAACACATGGGATTCAAACTGGGCTTGATAATCTTGGATTGGGCTGGTGTGTTGAATCGTCATCCAATGTGTTTGGATTGCTGCGAATGTTATTTGAGAATGAATAAGGTTGTTTGAATCTGACTAAGCATTGGACTGTCTGGTGGATCCAAATGATAAGTGGTACATTGGTTGTTATAAAATGCCACGAGTATGCTCATGTCACGGCCATTATTTGGGTATATGAGTATCTACGTAATTACAAGTGGTGTGGGTGTGTCAACCTTGTCCATGTGATGCCTACGATTTGAGTGAGATTGCGATTTGATATTTGCAATTTGAGTTACAATTGACTAATTACAATTTGATTAATTGTGAATTGACAAGTTGCTATTTGACTTGTTGCAACACGACTGATTGCGATGCTACCAGTTGCGATTTGACGTTGCGAGTTAACACTTGCGATTTGACTTATTACGATATGGTTAATTGCTATTTGACTTGTGGCAGCTTGACAAACTGTAACTTGACCAGTTGCGATTTGATCAAGATGAGATTTGACTTCTGTGACTTGAATCTCGAATATTAGTATTGCATTTCATTTTAGGCTATTCGTGATAATTTCACGGTTTCTCTTGTAGATTTTAGAAAATCCCGCGAAAGATTCGATTTCTCGGTTTAAATCTCAAGAGCTGTAAAATCCCGTGAAATTAATTTTGGACAAATAGGCTGGACTTGGATTTAGACTTAATAAAACTTACGGGATAAGCTTGTGCTTCAAGATCGGCAGGAATTGGGAAATTATGGTAACTTGATTGGTTTGTTAATTCACGGGTTGGTGTACTTAGTGTCACCAACATCTCGGGGTGGATAGATGCACGATGTTTGATAACCCTTGCTCGAGCATATATAGGGTGATTAGACTTGAATGGTCAAGAAGTGGATATATACAATAAAGGTTGGAAGGTTGGGTATATATCACTATCTATATTTAAAGGAGTTACGTTGTTGTGCTCAATATAGGTTCTAAATCACGAATTTAGTGCAAGTATGAGTCGTGGACTTGTCTTTTATCAAGCTTCATCAAGAAATTGTTGTTTCTCAAGCTTCTAATGGGATTGTAGTACAAGATCTTCTCAAGAGGTAGTTAGACTTAAAGACAAGAGGTGATTTGTTTAGAGACGTGTTTTAACCTTTTACTCACTTTAAAGTTATACGCATTTCATTAAGCGGTTTTGGCATATTACAAGCTTAAGTGAATTATTAATCTACTAAACCATTGATGAGGAGACAAACGAAGGGTTACTACAAGAAAGTCTTAAATCACCATTCTGGTTACAATAGTTTTATTTGTCCCTGTCCATGTATTGTGCCTGACAAATTCACAAACATCACGGACTCTCATCTTTGGCAAAAAGGTCATTCCATGCCCTTTTTGAGGGGGAGAATAGCGCGAGTTTCCTAGCGGTTTCGTCTCCAGCGATGTGAATTTTAGCGGTTCCAGGTTCAGTGGTTTAGCTTTCAGTGGTTTAGGTCTTAGCTAATTGCCTAAGATTTCAGCAGTTTGATACTTACTGTTGTGCAGTTCATTCTTGAATTTATTTCTCGGATAAATCTCAAGAACTGTAAAATCCTGTACACAATACGACAACTATTCCATGCACTGCACTTGACAACATCCAAGTAGCTGGGTCAGACAGCTTTGTGTTGATAGGACTGACTATGAGTCATGGGCACTGTTAAGAATTAGCGCATGTTTCTTCTCCTTTTGACTAGTCAACAGCACAAGATAATCACGAAGTTCATTTGGTATTCCTCATTTGAGATTTAAGCTGAATTTCACGAAGGCGTCTACTTATTCTATCTTGAAGTCGGGTTTGGTTGGATGCATGACCTTCAATGATAACTTGCTCGTGCTTAAAATTTAAGTTGGATATTTGGGTTATCTAGTTACCAGCAGTCGGGGTAACTATAACTTAAGAGTTATTGGTGTACTCATTCTCACACGTCAATGATGATGTCGATAATCGCAAGAGGTATTAATGTCTCATACTTTGGTTGGGTATTGAGCACTTAGAGATCTACTTGGAGCATTAATTCTCTACATCGTTCTTCCAACATTAGTGCAAGCGTAAGTAACAATTTTGGGGATTTCTACTTCAGTTTTCAGCATTGGTATATCGGGTTTCCTTCATCAAGTGGTCACTAATCTGTGTACAAGGATGGTTAGATGGCCAAAGGTTTTAAAAAGTTGTGATGTGATCTGTAATTCTCACGGGATACTCTTAACCCAAACTGAGGTTAACCAAAATCAAATCATTCATGCCACATTCAATCTATTACTGTCTCACGATTTCTTCTTGGTTTTGTAAAATCCCGCGAAAGAACTTATTTCTCGGTTTAAATCATAGATTTGTAAAATCCCGTGATGATGGACTATGCACTCTTGACCATGATCGGGTTAAAACCATTATTAAAGTTCAGCTATAACATCACAAATGGCTGGATCGAGGCATTTAATCGACAAGATGTGACTACGGGGTTAGTTCAGTATTATTTATTTGAGGCTGAAGTGAAATTTCATGGGTGCGTGTACTTAGTATATGAAGATATCGGGGAGGTTGGATGAAGATTCTTCGAGATCCTTGTTCGAGCTTTCAACATTTACAATGACGAGGACTTGGATATCTAGTTATTTTTTCTTTTCTTTCTATTGAAAAATAACTATCACTTTAAGGAGTCACGTTGTAGTGCTCAGTGTCAAACGAAGTTGTGGATATCCAAGAGGTGATGTACGTCTTATACTTGATGGTTGGTTGGTTGAAGAGTATAGAGTACTTAGGGATTCGATGTTGCACGAAGTATTTACACCGCTCTTTGTCACGCATTAGTACAAGTTTAAGTCACAAGTTCGGGTGATATTACTTCAATATCAAGTGCATCTTATTTGGTTTTTTCTCCATCAGTGGTCACGACATCAAGCCGATTGAATGATAATGGGATTGGTAACGAGTTAGATGAGAGAAGTAGTAAAGAGAGAGACTAATGACGTTTGTACAAGTCAGTGCAGGCCTCGCTCTTCATCATAATAACGTCTGTACAAGTCAGTGCAGGCCTCGCTCTTCATCATAATGACGTCTGTACACTTCAGTGCAGGCCTCGTTCTTCATCTTATGACGTCTGTACACATCAGTGCAGGCCTCGTTCTTCAAAGAAAAGAAAAGTGTACGCTTGAGTGCACTTTATCTTCAAAAGAAGAGGAATCTTCTTATTTATGGCCGTTCTCATCAACAAGTTTCATGCTCTTTCCGTGCTTATTCAGTCTTCAAGTGGATCGGCGCACATTGGAGTATATTCTTATTCACTTATTCAACCAAAAATTGCAGTTGACAGGCATATGCAATTTTTGAGGGGGGAAAGGGTGAATAAACAACATGTTAGTCTTCAAGAACCGTCAAGTGGAGCTACTTACCATTGATGGTATTCATATTCACTAGTTCAATCATCAAAAATTGCAGTTGGCAGGCATATGCAATTTTTGAGGGGGGGAAAGGGTGAATATTAATCTACATGTTAGTTGATGATTGAGAAATGGTCATACGACTCCTGAATACGTCAGTTCAGGAGTCGTGCAAACCATGTTTCTCCAACACTACTTCTTCCGTCTATCAAGGTGTTGAAGAACATGGTCATGGAATGCTAATCGACATAGTCTCACGGGTTGGTACAATCAGCAACAATGGGTTTCTAGTCAATGCTTCATGTACACTTCATTTGGCTACATGTACACATCATGATGATGATTCCGATTAATCGTAACCATCATGGGGGAGAGAAATGTGTACACCAAGGACGCAAAACAGGTTCACGTGATCGGGCTTTATACTGCTTCTGAGTTGAAGTTATTCCGGTGTTGATAACCGCAAAGATGATCAGTGGTTCACCTTGTGACCTTGGTATTTATGTTTCACTGTTATGTCATGGGCTGATTAATCGTAACCATCAGGGGAGAGAAAATGTGTACATCAAGGACGCACAACAGGTTCACGTGATCAGGGCTTAATATCCAAGGATAGATACATTCTATAGATGATCAGTGGTTCAACTTGTTACTTTGGTGTTATACTAAAGACTGAAGAAGGTCGAGTCGTCAGTCTATTCTTCATTCTCTGTTGTGTGTTATCGTCTCATGTGTACGCTGCGGGCTGATGGGTTATATGTAAGGTTACTGGAAGGCACTTGGTGAGATGAAGGTGGTTGGTATTCTGCTCCTCCACATTGGGAAATCTTGAAGAAGGTCGAGTCTACAGTCTTCTCAACATCCAAAAATGTTGTGCTCTTTTCTTACAACTTGATATTTAACTTAATCCCATGACAGTTCTTGTTTGATGAGTTGTGGAGTTAAGTTAGGTTCAAGTTGTTCTGTAGTTTAAGGTTAGGTCCAACTTGATTTTAACCTAATCTCAAGACAGTTCTTGTTTGATGAGTTGTGAGGTTAAGCTGAAATCAAGTTGTTACTGGGCTTAAATTTGTGGTTTAGCTTAACCTCATGACAGTTCTTGTTTGATGAGTTGTGGGGTTAAGCTAGATTTCAGTTGAGGCTCTACTTAAACTAACGAAAAGATGCCTAAGATTTTTGACGGTGTTACTCAAGGATGGAAGTGTTAGAAGACTAAAGACGGCATGCATTTGGTTATCAAAAGACTTCTTCATATTATGGGCGTTCATCCAAAGTCTTCTTTCTATTATGGGTGTTCATCAGAAAGGTTTTCAGATTGGGGGAGAGCACTAATTAGGGGAGAGTGAAAAGCCAGAATCAATCCCTGTTTAAAACTGCTCACATTGCTCTTCAGCAAGTCAAGTGATGAATGCGGAGTAGATTCAGAATGCTGAGGAGTAATGGTTTCTGGTTCGTATCCTTGTATATATTTTGCTTATTACATTCTTTTTCATATCTTATTCCATTCTGTAAATAGATATATAGAAATCTTGCTAATTGTAAATAGAGAAACGTAAAATCAGAAAAACCATAAAAATTAAAAAATTAGAAAAGACCAAAAATAGTTTCACCTAGGCATGTCTTCTGTTTATCGATAACATTTACGGACATAGAAATGTCATTCAATAATGGCACGGGTCTTTAAATGAAGCTTGAGCAGAAGTTAAAATGGATTGTTAAAACATGTCTAAATGGCTTGCTATTACTTTAGATAGCAACACGCGCTTCTAAATGGGGAAACACGTCGCCAAAAAGACGGCTGTTCCTCCAACTGGGTGATGTTCACCTGGGCATGGGTTACTTTATATCCATGTTTCTTCGTTCTGATGTACGTTTCAGTGCATCATTTCTTGAAAAAGAAGAGAAATCTTCTTTGTATACAAATAGTTTTCATTCCATGATTCTTCTGAAAATTATTTGTGAGACACTTGGTGATTATGTGTTGCTTGAAATTCTTTTATACTTGGATTGTGCATAAAATTTGTCACTCAATCAACGACTTCAAATATTTAACTAGAATACGGGTCATTGATTGAGGGGGAGAGTGAATTCAAATTTTATATCATCAAACGGATTTATTGGTTGAAACATACTTGTTAGAAAAGGTTTTGTAGTTAATGGGGTATTAGTTGAAGAGGATCTTGCAAAAACTTTATATCAAATGGCCAAATGTGTTAGTTGCTAGAAAGTTTAGGACATTATGTGCAATTTGCTTATAGTTTCCTAGCTTTATGTATCTAGAAGGTTCATTTGTGTTACTTTGGAATCCTCGTATAATCCCCATAATGCTTTAAGACTCAAAACCTAAGAGAAGTTAGAAAACCAGTTGTGTTTGATGTTCTTGAATGCTCCACTGGCATTTGTATGATCTAAATGAATGAGTTTCAAATGTCGTTTGACTTTTGTTGGTCGATTGCTGCTTAATTGTTGTTGATATTGTGCATATGTTCTCAGGATTCGCTTAGGTAGATTGCTATTATGTTAGAATCATGTTCCTAAGATCCTGAATTGAATATTGAAATCCGTGTGAATTGCCATGTTCATGATTGCTATTTGCTCTTCATGCTAGATAGTGGTTTGACGTAGTTCCTAATTGTGGTTTGATTATAAGATGAACTTGGTATTATAATGTGGCAAGCTGCTGAAGGGTAGCTATTAAGGAACAGTATATCTATATGTATGTATATCTATGTTGATATTCTTATGCAGATTCCATAGCCAATATGAATGTGCCAGTTCCAGCTCTAACCATGTGATCAGACGTTCAAACTCTATTGATTGGCTCAGAATTCACCACGACAACAACATCGGCAACAACAACAACAACAACACCGTCATCACCACCACCACCTTCAGTGAAACAAAGCAATATTTGTTCCGATCTCGCCAAGTGGGGATCTACAATTCTTGGACGTACTTGTTGGTGGATGGATAAGCAATGTTGACCACTGACTCACTCAGAAAAGCGGGTGATTACATCATCTGCGCAAAAAGGTCAATATCATATGTGTCATAATAATCAATTTGAGCAAAATGAGCAGTGAATCTCCCTCTTAGATTAAGGGGAGCAAAGTATGTTTCATCATCAGAACATGTTAAACCTGACCATATTTTCTCCCATGTTTTCTAAATTATTTAAATCGATTGGGATCACAAATCTCAAAAGGTTTGAAATTTTTGATCGGGGGAGAGAATGTGATTTAAATATGAAACCTGATGAAAATGTGATGTTTTGGAATTAAACGTTAGGCTCTCCCATATGTGCTAAACTCTTTCGTATATCGATGCACATATTGAGGGGGAGCAAATGAACATAAAGGATTGGGCATCTCATGCGAGTGTGGCTCAGACATAACAGATGAATTGACGAAACTTGAACTGTCATCAATCGAAAGGGTGCGTCTTGGCCGGGTAATAATTTCAAGCTGGTCTAACCAGTGATGTAAGCGTGTCTCGAAAAAGATGTATCTGAGTAGAGTGTACCGTTTCGAGAAACTTTCTGTGGACTTGACCAGGCCGGGTAATAATTTCAAGCTGGTCCAACCAGTGATGTAAACGTGTCTCGAATCGGTCAAGTTCACTGAAAGTTGATCAATTCAAAAAGTGCGAGCTCTACCTAACATGTGCAAATTTACAAAACAATTAATCGAGCACATGTTGAGGGGGAGCATTTGAAAAATATAAAACTCTCAAGTGTTTGCAAAAATGTGTTTCTTAATCATGAACATTTTGAGAGATTTTTCAAAGATTTGGTTTGGCAATTGTGGTAGCACACCAAAGACCGACCATTTTATTTAATGCATGGAGTTATAAGGATGGTAAGGTTAGGTTCAAGTTCCCACGATCCCGCCAGAGCAGGAGGGATCTACCCAAGGATAATCCACTAGATAGTGTAGAAGTCCTTAGGTGTGATTAAAAAAGGAGAAACGTGAATTAGGGAAGAGTGCCGACTAAGATGGAGCTAGTACTGGAACAAACCCAACAAGGTTCTAGTAATGAAGTCTCGGTAAGCACTGAAGGGGTTGAAGAATTAAAAAGAAACGAAGTGAGAAAGGGTGAAAAGAAATAGCCCTCCTTACAACTTAGGCAGAAACCGGGTCAATACATATGCTGTCAGAATCACATAGTTGATTGCTGGCATTGAAGACAAAGTATCATGGACCCAGTGATACGCTGCAAAACCCTCCCTAGCCACTCAAGGTCCCTCAAAGGATTCTTGTTTCAATTGTCACGGAGAACAATACATTTCTATCGTCTCTCTCACTCCGAGTTAGATGATATTGAAAAGGTGGCAGTCCTCTCCAGCCTCCGCTCACTAAATCAAAACGCACAATTGAGTCTTGAGCCATGAGATGCATAATAAAATCTCATAGGTACATGAATTATTTCTACACTGGGTGTTCAACATTAAGGACACCAGTTGTAAACTTAAGAGTCCTACGCAGATCTTAGCAATCTGCCAGAACATTTATGAGGGAATTTACTAATGTAATTCTTAATGATTGAATGGAAATTCCTGCCAGGGTCAACATCAAACAGCCCTGAAAGCAGGTCACTTACGTAATTCTTTATGGATTACGCTTGGTGGTCACGGCGGTTTCAAATGGTCTACAGTCGTGGAGTGATCTCCAGCGACTCACCTAATCGTTGATGTGCTACGGTTCGATCTTAAAAAGCCCTCTGTGGGTTTTCGATTAGGAACGGTCTAGGTAAGGATTAGAGAAAGTTTTCACACTATGCTGTTAACAATCTCGAAGTCCGAACCTGTAAGTACCGGACGTTTTATTGCTAACTGTCGTATGCAGGAACTTCTGGCGATTGTAGCTGTGGAATGCTGTAGCTGGTTGCTGTTGTAGCAGGTTGCAGAAAAGATGCCAATCCAGCACCACATGCTCACACTACATCATCATTGGAATTCAACAAAGTCATGATCAACCTAAAGACCTTCAACACGGCTCCTGCTTACTCTGATGCTAAAGATCATGACACCAAATAGTGTGAGCATGTCGGCTCGAAGAATATCACATCACAAGGAAACATACTGCTGAAAGATGACTTGGAAACAAATGTTGGATGATAAAGTCAAAGAATACTCAAAGATCATCCAAGATGATCAAACGGTCATCAAACGAACACTGTTGAATGCACAAAGTTTCAATACAATGAAGAATCAAAGACTACGAGCTATAAAGACAACTTCAGAAGATAAAATGCTAGAATTCAAGTTATTATTTCCGGGGTGACCTCCCTTAGGGGGAGATTGTTAGGAATATAAATATTCAGATGAAGGCTCAGTCACCCCGAGTATCTATTTAGCATTTACATAGCTCGTAGGCTTATTTATATTAGCTTAGTGATGAAGCGAAAAGTGTACCGCTTTTAAGGGGTCATTTAAGCCTTAAATCGTATTTATTTGATCAAATATCGCCCTAAATCGTTCCTTTTGTCATTTTAG
The DNA here is from genome assembly GCA_021014915.2 of Artemisia tridentata subsp. tridentata. Taxonomy (NCBI): domain Eukaryota; kingdom Viridiplantae; phylum Streptophyta; class Magnoliopsida; order Asterales; family Asteraceae; genus Artemisia; species Artemisia tridentata. The sequence goes on along the minus strand of CP139507.1, from coordinate 244,894,526 downwards.
GTACTTTTGAGGAGAAATCTGGAAAAGGAGGCATTTTGGACGTTTTTGGAGCATTAAAGTGAAGAAAACGGCAAAGTCTCAAAAATCGGCTAAAAGTTACTCTTGACGGCGTCAGACTTTACTCTGGACGGCGTCATGCCTTGGCAAGAAAAGTTGGACGTGAAATTTACTCATGACGGGCCAGTGAAAATAGCATGTGAATTCTGACGGCGTCACGCTTTAACTTGATCGAGGGCGTCACGGCTTAAATCATAAGGGGACGGCGTCACGTTCATGGTTAGACGGCGTCAAGCCTTGATAAGCCAGAATGGATTTTTGAAGAGCTAAAGAGGGACGGCGTCAAGAAGGTCATCCGGGAACCCTAAAAGCGGCGAGGTGACGGCGTCACACTCCATGAGGTGACGCCGTCAGATCCAAAAATCTATATATAGTTTTCTAATTTTTTGTCATTAGAGAGAGCTTAGTGTGTGGAATTTTGGGATAAAACCCTAAGACGATTTTAGCTACTTTTTCAGGGCTTTTTGCCTTGAGATCTTCCATGTTTCATTGAAAGATAAGTTATCAATTAATCATTCAATATGTCTATGTGTTGTTTGATTCTATCTTATTCTTGTCTTTTGTTTAACATGTTAGGCTAAATTTATCTTGTGTTTGCTTAGATCTAATGAAACCTAGCTATTGATTATTGGTTGTTAGTGTGTTGTTAGTTGTATTGGATGATTGTTTATCTATGTTAGGCTTAAGAAAACTGGCTAACTTCCTATTCGGTAACTTGCTTGAACGTCTTAAGAAACATGAACCAAATGCGTACTAAAGGTTTTTATGGTTGTATTTAATGCACAAGCGAATTCTAGTGATCCCATGTTAGGAGCTTCCTAGCCGGCTCGACATAGGAGTGAAGTAGGAGCTTGTAGAGTTGGGAAAGTAAGTACGCCACCCCACGAATGGTATTAAGGAATACACCCGTCATCCACGCAACTAATACACACTAATTAACCGGTAAAAGATAGTTAGGGAGTAAGGAAATCTAAGTAAACACATTTCTCTACACATAAGTTTCTCACCACATTTTCATTTTTTGTTATTTTATTTTATTTGCATTCGTAGTAATTTGGGTTAGTTGACTAGCAACTAATTCCGCCCACTCTATCAAAACCGAGATTTTACTTGCTTTCATAAAATTATAAAAACATAAAAAGAATCTTCCTCAACCCTTAGACCTAATTAGAGTAGCCTTTCACACCTAACGAACACTATTCCCTGTGGAGAACGATCAATCCCCCGTACTTACCACTACACTATACTACATCGGTCAGGTACACTGCCTGGTGGGGTTGTAAGCCTCTTGAGATCCCTCGAGAGGTAAAACCTGTTGTAAGGTTACAAAACCACGCAATCACTTAGTAATATTAGTATTAGTATTAATAGTATTAGTCGTATTTATATTTGTGGAGTGGGTCAGGGCTTTCCCCATTGTCAGCTCACTTCACAGCCCACTAGGGGCACCAATATTAGTAACTATATAAGACCCTTCCCACACTTGGGAAGGGTTGGAACTCTTGTCACAATTTCACCTACAATCTAATATTACACAAGTTTTCCCTTCATCTCTCTACCTTCTCTCAAACATCTCACTAACTCAAAGCATGGATCTAATCTTCCATGAACCAAGACCACCCGAATAGCTCCACACAATCAAGATGGTTATATCCTACAATACCTGTTTTATTGTTATTTTCTAATCACAACTAATTAATTACACATGTTTTAGGAAATTTACGGGATTTGAGCAGGGTTCGGGGGTTCAAAAAAGCCCTCTGTTTACTTTTTTGGACTGGCGGATTGGATGGAACCAAAAATTTGGTTCCGTCCGTCCAAAATTTTGGCTCCGCTAAAATTTGCCTGACAGATCAGGTGGAACCAAATTCATGATTCCGCCTGTGTTGTCGATTGTTTCCGCCTAACAACAGCTATAATTTTTAAATTTTCATTTAATCCCACACTCTAGATCATTCATTCTTGTTATTTAGATACTTTTACTGTTATTCCCTCATATTAAGATCATTTTAGCTCACTTAGACCAATAGGAAAACCATTTCCCACCAAAACTTGAAATTTCAAAAATTCACTCAAGTTACCTTTCTCCATAAAGCAATGATCCCTAAATTTGGTTCCTTGCTATCCGTGGATCACTGACAACAAAGATCTTGCACTCATTACCATGCATTAACTGCATATCCTTCCTCTTTCACTCAACTCAACCCCATTGGATTGACTTTGATGATTTGACAACCTTCTCTTCCACTTCCAAATCATTAGAAACCACCATTTTTGTATGGTTTAACATCAAATCCAAACACACTCTTCCATAAATCTTGAATTCTATAAATTAGAACCTCTAGGATGTTCATTTCTCACACCTTCACTACCATTTCTTGTGAATTTCTGCATATCTCAAGCATTTTTCACAATGACAAAATCAACTAACTGTTCATCACCCTCAAGACCACCAAGAAGAACGGCTAGGATTAGTGTAAAACCTTGCTGTTTTGTCAATCTAAACTCATCATCATCAGACTCCTCACCACTCAACATCTCATCTCCAATCCATGATGAAAACTTTCTCACTTTGTCCACTCCAACACCTTCATCTATCATCATAACAACTCCACCACCAACAAAGACACTAGTGGCCACCACACCACCTCCCGCACCATCTCAAATACCCAAATCACCATCACCTCCAAGATCTCCAAAACTTCAACCATTAGAATTATTTGCCACACCATCGACCTCTCCACACCCGTTTTTGGAAACTTTAGAAGACCTACCTCAAAGATCAACGAATCCACCACCATTACCATTTGATTGTGAACCATCACAACAACAACCCTTACTCTTCCACCCTATTTATAGGGAAATCCATGGCCCACTCTACGGAGACCATGCTCCACCACCTCAACAACCTCAACCTCAACCCTTCTCACCAACCTCAACACTTAGGGACATTGACGAATCCATGTGGATTGAACCTCCACTAACTCAAAGTCAAATCAATGAGGAACTAGACCACCTCTATGCCTTTTCCAACATGGTGGATTCTCACCTCCATGAAGTCATGCAACTACAAACCACATTGCTTTCATCCATCATAGCTCCACCAAATCCCAACCACCAATCAACAAATGTTCCACCACCAACAAACGAACCTACCAAACTTCCCTCGCCATGGTTGCTCCATGTGTGAAAGAACCGCTCATCTTAGTCAAAGAACCAATATATTGGTTCATGAGCTCCAAAACGAGATGAGGTTCATTTTAAACCACATCCTCAAGCATCTTAACGCTCTTTCTCATCCTCCTCAATAGATGGTCACATTAGAAGCTTCACATCTTAGGATTTTTTTATTTTTTTAAATTTATTTCTAAGTTATTTTTTTTTTCTATTATGGGATTTTTATTTCTAAGTTATTTTTTCCTAGGATTTTCTTTCTAAGTTATTTTTCTATTTATTCTTGCATTTCAACGTCTCCATTATTGTCCAATTTTGTGACTTTTGTCACAAAATATTTTACTAATGAATGGTGTTTATTAATGTTTGTGTGTTGGTTGTGACTTCTTAGTGTACATTATATCCATGGTTGGTTTGAACTATTTATCACTAACCTTTGTTTTGTAGCACTTATTTATACTTGGCACCCTAACTAGGGGGTATTGACCAAGGGGGAGCTAATCAAGCACTAAAAATTCATGCATCTTATACTTGGCACCCTAACTAGGGGGAGTATTGACCAAAGGGGAGCTAATTAAGCACTCAAAATCCATGCATCATATACTTGGCACCCTAACTAGGGGGAGTATTGAACAAGAGCTTGCACTACATTCCACTATGCTTTTCATCTTTTTTTTTTTTTGAGAAAAAGGGGGAGAAAATATTAAACTCAAAACTCACACATTTTATACAATTTAAAATTTCATAAAACTAGTTTAATCTATATTTTTAAAGACTTGCACTTTATTTATCTCATTGCTTAAAAATAAACTTTATGTTTTGTCCTCAACAAAAAAGGGGAGATTGTTAATACAAATATCGTCTAAAAAAAGTTATTTATATTTTACGATCATTTCTATATTTTGTTAATGACAATTATAAACTTTATTTTTAGCAAAGACATAAATATAGTTAAGTCTTTTACATATATAGTCACAAGTCTTTCATAAAAACAAAACATCACCTAACTAGTATATACATTCTACAAGTTCACTTTCATATACATTTTACAAGTTCATTTTGATATACATTTTAATCTATAATTGGAAATGTATTATGACATCATGGCATGCATCACTTTGAAATCTTTAAGAGATTTTGAAGATCATTTAATGTTAATGCTAGTTAATGAAAACACAAAACCTTGTTTTTGGAAAAACAAAAGTCGAACACCCCTTTAAGGGTTTCGGCCGATTAATACTAAAAGAAAAGAGAAGTAACACTTTAGGGTTTAGTGTGTGTACAAAAGTTAACCAAACAATAACCCCTTGTGTTTGTTTATATAGGATGACAAAACTTGGAGAACAAGTTGGGATTGGGTTTGGTTTACCCCTTGCCGATCGGATCTAATAACCCATAAGGGTTTCTAGATCTTTCTTGTTCTCTTATTTTCCATCTATAATCCTTTCCTTTTAATAGTTAACGGTCGTTAGTCAATTTCCATTAATTACTTAACGGTTGTTAGTCATTTTGTGTAATTAATAATTATATATAACATTTTATATTATATTATCAAACATTAATCCTTCATACGTAAAGTGTGCAATCCCGTGGTCTCGAGTTCGATCCTAACATACACTACTAACTTATGTCCATAAAATTAACAGCTCCCACTTGGACATATCTTAATAGTGTAATCACATTGGTTAGCGTCTAGCAACTCGCCAATGCCTCTAGTACAACTCGAGTAAGGTCTCCTGGAAAAGCCTTTTAATGATTCATCATTATTATTATCCTTTTGGTACTAATACCATGTTAATATGAATATGGATCTCAGTCATTCCATAATTAACTATTCTGTTTCTCGTTGTTTATGATTGAGCAAGATTACCAAATGTTCTAAACATAATCCAGATAGATCTTGGGCGTGCGCACGCAAACATCTTGTCAACCCTATAAGGGGCCCAGCAGTATTAAACTTCAAAATGAATTTGAAGGAACAAATTCTTTATTGACTACAAGCAAAACTCTTTAACTTTGTAACACTTCTGAAAACAATCCTTATAACTACCAGTTACGTATAGCGTTAAATTGCTTCACAGGAATGCACTACATCCATGATAGTTCTCTGGTATCTCAAGTCTGAGGATAACTATTCATGATTACTTGATGACAAGATCCATAAAGTACAATCATGTAGTTTGGGATAAGTCTTATATTCAATTAATGAATATCATGTGAAATTGGTATGTCAACGCATCAATATACTTTCAAGTATATTTTACCAAAACTCAGATTTGTCTTATTTTAATGATATTCTCATATCATTAATTGACAATAGACTATTTAGAATAACATAAGTTACTCATGGATTTAAACATGCAAATATATGACACAATTTATTATTAATGAAAATAAACATACAAACTACTTTAATTCATTATTAATAATAATTGTTTAACATCCCTTATCCAAATACTAAAAAGATCAATGCATGATAATTCTAGTTGATGAATTATGCCTCAAGTTATGACAATCATACTTGTCGACAAGACATAAATCAACCAACTTTGATCTATCAGAATTTTGAGAATACTTATTTTAAGAATTCAACTAGTGAAGTTCTTGTATGTGTGCATTCAAATAATTTGATATTCCCATATAATATTTCATAAAGTGTGTGACAACCTCAACCACCAATTTATGATAATCAAACTTTCAAACCTTTTAAAGTTTAAAGTATTCTTATTCTTTAATGTATAATGCAACTATGCTCTTAGTGAGCACAACTAGTTCACATGGCCAAAGATGAAATCCTACCATGACTAGTATTGAGTGTCATCTTAATTAAACCAGCATGATTGTAAACAAACAACAATATGCTCTTTAAATTCCGTAAACTTTAATATCTATTGTGTAATGTTTGATGCCTTGGCCATGACAATATGCACAACAATTGACATATTATTCATCCATAGAATCTGAGAGAAACTCCAAGAAATGCAATTCTAAATCCAAACATATTCTATTTTATTACACTAGTTATTTAATAACTTTCAATTAGATATCAATGTTGTCAAATCATCTTGTATTCAAGCATGATGCAACAATAACATGATGTACATGAAAATTCCTTAGATTTCATTCATGTTCTATATATCCATTTAGACTTTCTAAATGATATTTCATGTTCTATTAGATTCATTTACCGCACATGTTTAATAATAATAAACATTTGTTCCAAGGTTGTATGTCTTATTTTCTAAATCTTTCAAGTGAAGTTTCATTTCAAACCCAGACTTAACATTTTACTTATATGGAATGTTACTTCCTATATGTTATATAACATATATGATTTAGGAAATTAACATAATACTCCCACTATCTTTCAGGAATACTTAGGAGTTATCTTATTTCAATTACAAATCAAAACTTGGATTTGTTAATCAAACATAAGGTTTATCTCCTAGATGCATGCATTAATCCATTCATGAAATATTTCACTTTGTACACTTCCAAAGTTTATTTGAATTCATAAACTCCTTTTGGTTACTTACCGTCCTCGCACAGGTAATCACTCAATAAAGAGTTTTGATATTCTATTGTCATTTTCCATATTAATGAAAATAGGTATGACAATTATCATCTTAATATATTTAATGTGCCTATAGAAGAATATTTAATCACAGTTAATTACTTAAGTATGATTAATAATCTTGTCATAAGACATACATTAAATATGTGTACAAAATTATCCATATGATTTCTACACAAAGATTTAAACCACTAGGGTTTTCCATCTCTTTGAAGAAACTCATCTTTATTATATAGTCTAACTATAGATTTCAAGATAAACCAAGTTTCCAAAATTGATTATCTTTATGGACAGCATCTTAACATTCATAGTATGAGTAATTTATCAAATTCAATATTTGCAATTCATCATGATAAACAAATTTACCATGATCCTGTAACTCATATTCCTCAGCATATTAATCAAATTTTTCAGATGTCCTTGCGGATCTATGAATGAGAATTCCATCATCTTGAGGTCTAACATTTTCATTTCTAGCCTTATCATGATATTTACTAGTGTATTTTAGAAGATTATGTATCTTGTAATTTTATCTATTCAAGATAAAAACTCCCACTTGCCTTTTGTAATTTAGAGACTAAATACTTAGCAATTAGAGCAAGACTAAATTGTTCTCTTTTGGGACATTACAAATACGCATTGACAGTTCCTAACATTAGTTTGTTAATATCCTACTTCATAAGTTGTTTAACAAATTCAGAACTTCAATTTTAAGACTTAATGTGATTCATCACATTCCATAATATAATGGTGTCTTATTAATCTTCTAGGTTTGAGTCTTATTGAGTATTTATAATTCATACTCAATCTTCTAACCTTGATTAACATTTTGAAGAAAAAAAAATATAGTTATCTTGAATCAAACAATATAACAAGAGTTTGATTTTCCTAACTGAACATACCAGGAACATGTGGTATTTCATTAGAAATAATATTGTGAGACAATCTAACAATATTTTAATATAACCATATTTCTTTTGGCTTATCTATTTACCAACTAAGTCATCTTAATGATATAATAGAATTTCTAAGCCAATTGCATGCTTTATAACACAAGTACTTTTTGACCAAGTCAGTTCATGTTCATGTCTCAACAAAAAACATAAACTGTTATAATTCCACTATACGTTATAAATCATTGATCAACTCAATGACTTCTTGTGTATGTCTTAATTAAAAAACATAACAAGTTAACGTCTCACTTTATTATAAGTCTTGTAACAGTTAAAATACTTTATGTTTGTGACTTTACAATAAAACGTAAACATATTTAACTAAAGTATTCATGAACACCACCAATTTGGTTTAAATAGTAATTTCAAGTTAATAATTTTACTTCATTTATTTATGTCATTCAAGAATATATAACTATTCAAATTGAAGTAGTATTAGATTACTTCATTTATTCATGTCATTCCATGAATACATAAATACTAGAATTGAAGTAGTCTATGTTATTATCTTGACACATGTTCTAAATAGTTGTCTAATTTAGAAACATTAAATTATCCATGCACGGTCTCATGTAATCATGGAGATTTACCTTGTTGTTGCAATCTAGCTAAGCTCTCACATAACATAAATTGCAACACCAAATGTTTCTTGGATTAGATGTGTTAGAACATTAGTCTCTTACCTTGCAGTCAAGAGAATTCTTTAAATCATATTCATATGTGTTGTACCTTGCATACAATAAAGATTTCTCCCACTTGTCCATGGAACAACATCATGTAGCAGATAAACAACATGACACACGTTTGTTTATGTGATCAATATGATTGTGTCATATATATTAGCATAATTAGTAGATATAGAACTACTTAATTAACAAGAAAACGCACATAACTATCCTTGAAAATATGAGTGCCTATATTTGGAAAGTAATTATCTTGAGACATTCTAGAGATAATGTAGATTACTACCAAGATGACAAAGCTTGTAGCTGCCACTGAATTAGAGATCATTACAATGATTCCTTATTCAGTAATAAAAACACAATGCTCCCACTGGATTTGACAACATTGTTAGTGTTTCATTAACCATTGAAAGAAAATAATGTGTTTTTTACTTTCCTATATCTTTGAGAAAACCCATACGTAACAATTACTTAGGTACTAAAAGAGTGTATTCTACTACTAAGATGATGGGTTATCCATCAATGCTATTAACTTGAAAATTGAGCATGCAATTTCTTCCTTAATAGGTCAACCATCCCCACAATGGTAAGTAGTACCTCTAAAGGGTTAAAGCAACAATGACTAGATAAAATATCCTAGTTTGCCTTTACTACCTTTTGCGGTAATCAGTCTAGCTTCTAATTAAATAACTCATAATTTTCCAATTAACCAAATGTCATATTTGTTAAAAAAGAATTCATTACTATGAGTTATATATTAGAATTTAGACAATTCTAATTTTCCTATCATACCTTTCTCATTCAAGAAAAAGAATAGTATAATGTCTCACTCTTCTTTCATGGAAAGGAGATTTCGTTTGCCTTTTAAGTAAACTTTTTGTTTACGATTTAACGTTGCATTAATACCTTTAAAAGAATTTACAAAATTCAATTTTAGTATTTTCGATAATTAAATCTTTAAAAAAATTAAATACCCATTGGTTAATATTCATATAAACCATAGAATTTTCTTAAAGCTAGGATCCTAATTGACATAGTACCATTACATCAGTCAATCTGCTAGTAATGATAGTATTCAACAAGGTAATTGTCGAACATTAATTGACAATCTCATATTGCAATTCCTATATCATCATGGGATTTACAATTTGCCAAACCTAGTTGCATTGTAAACATGTTTCATCCCCATCTGATGCCTTGAGTTCTAGGTCTCACTAACAACTCAATTAAGTCGTCTAATTTAGAAAGTGCAAATTCTCATGTACATCTCACGTAACCATGAAATTCACCTCGTCATCACAATCTAGCTAAGGTCTCACTTAGGCAAAATGGTGACTTCAAGTGCTTCTTATAATTAGATGGCAGAAACTTAAATTTAAGGTAACTAGTTTTTGATGTATGTAATCAAAAAATTATGTATGAAGAAGCATGCATACAACTTCATAACATAGGTTTAAATAAAAGTTTTTATTAACCAATTCACTAAGATTAAATTAACAAAGTTTTGATTGAGGTATTGGGTTCACCAATCAAAGAATTACCTTTAATTATCGTCCATTATATCGTACTTTTGCATAAGTCCAAAGACTTAGTGTTTCAGATAATTACCACAAATTGGCGCATGGAATTAAAAACTAATTCACCCTTAAGATGAAATTGTACATAAAATAGTCATACTATATAGCTCCAATTTGACGCACAAAGGAGCGGAGAAACTAAGGTTAGCATAAAGCTATTAAAAACCCGTTTCTCTAAGGTCACAATTTAATGCCTACCCTCCTTATACCCCTCTTATAGTTTGTCACAATTGGGTGAGCCGTTCTTACTATTGGTACAAAACTCATCACTTAATTAAACTATTGAAAATTTAACTCTTAAAAACCAAATCATATTTCACCATTGATTAGTCCAATTTATTTATTTTTATTCAAAGTTACCCTTTTGTTTACAACATGTCAAACAAAAATAAACAAAAACTAAACAATGCACACATATCGTAACAATTAATATGTGTAAAACAAGTAGCCACATGCATACTTATTCGATAAAACCTATTAATAATCAATTCTAGGTTAAATAATGCATATATTAACTATGGCTCTCACTTACAAAGGCAAGTGAATCACATGTATTGACGAATCAATTGCGTAAACCATAGCTAAAAAATATGTCAAATAGCACATAATTGATTAATTAATATAATTGTAGTCTACCTCAATTCAAGATTTATCAAAACAATACATGTGAATAAATCTTAACCATTAAACACTAATAGTCTTAACAATTAAATCATATAGACAATAATCCATGACAAACATGCATGTTTCATCATGGATTCTACATAACAATTATAACACGTTTTCACAAGATCACATACAATTAACACGTAATTATATCATGCAATCCTAGGGTTTCTAATTCAATAAATAAACAAAACAAAACAAATTTTTTATTTTTTATTAACTAGGGCAAATCGCCCCCCCCCCTAAATTTAGGGTTTTGAATTTTTCTAAACCCTAAAATTCGACATATATAAATAAAAACATAACAATTATTCATTTTTAACGTGTTTCGGTAATTAATTACACATTATCCAAGGCTCGTGATGCTACTGTAGGTGTAGCACACTGTAAATTTCCACTGTAATTGTAACTGTTAATCAAATATTAACTTCTATTATTGTTCTGTTTACCATTTTTATTGGAAAATTTGAATTTTTATTTATTATATTATAATAACACGAACACGTTAATACGTGATTCACCAAATATCGGAACGAGCTCACACGCGGACCACGAAAACCAAATTCAATCACAAACATAACCAATCGGACCTTAAATAACTTCAGCCCACACAACTAGCCGGTTACTGTTCACCAGGCCCAACTCAAGCCCATTGAACTTAATTTTTCATTTTTACCTTCGACCCAAACACCTCAAGCTTTACCTCGTTTTTTCCCACATTCGAAACACATCATATTCAACAATTTGTACCATTCGATTCTCCTCCCACCAAAGATTTAGGATGTTGAATTTTAGCTTTTAATCCTAACTCTTGATACGTGAACATGGATCAAAGTAAATTGCCCTTCAAAACACCCATTCGAATTACTAAAATTTAACAAGTATTCCATTTCGACCCAAAATCAAATTTACCTAGACCTAGTATTTTTCTTAGTTCATTTGTGAGTTACCAAGTGTGTTTCACACCTCCTAATCCCATATCACACGTTGGTTATTGTTTTGGACCCATAAACAAGTATGTCGACATACTTTATACACAAAAAATAAAACCAAATCCTTCCCTATACTCACAAGCTTCTAAATACTCATCACACACCTTTTTAAAGTCCACATTCCTTACACATTTCCTGCCAAGTTACTGTTCGAACAAGTGGGGTTATGAAAATATACATATTTGCAACATGCGTGTATATAAACACTAGTAATTCACACTTCATTTACTTCCTTTCACACTTAGCAATGTTTACACATTCCCTAAGCCTTTCTCAGCCCATTCGAACCACAAAGAAGACCAGGAGGTATTCTCTATTGCCATTCGAGTTGCATTCGGAGTGTAAAGAAATCATTCGAAGCGTTTTATTGATCTAGCGAGCTTTGTGGGAGTTTTCCCTTGTTCTAATCATTCCTACACGTAAACTCTCCACCCTTGAGGTGTTGTAAGTCCTCACAACTCATTTCTAATTCATTTCATTGAGTTTCAAGCTTCCATGCATCTCGCATTTATTTATTTTGAACGTATCATGTTTTCTTTATTTTTTTTACGTCTCGTTTTATTATTTCTAGGCATAAAACTTGGTTGCCTCCATTTATGGAAGGCTAGGAACCAAGGATCACACTCACATCATGTTTATTCGCTTGTTTCATTCATTTTTGAACGCCATATTATAGCCTTGTCACACGTATAAACATGCAACACAAATATATTCTAAGTCTTTCTAGTATAGAAAATGTTCCAAGTCGACTTATAAATGAACTTGCAAAAACGAATTCGAATTAATAACATATTGATATTTTTGCTCGACTTGATTCTACATACACCAAACTAATAGATTCATGTTTGGAGTTTTCCATTTTAAGCTCTTAAAAGCCTTTAAAAATCGCAAAAGCTCACGCTACTCGAAACTGTTAAAAACATGTATTATAATTCGAGTAGGCTCAAAAGCCCAATAAGCCAAAAATTAGCAAACCGAATAAGCTGGACATATAAGCTCTCTTGATATGATTTTGTAACATAAAAAATGAGCCCAAGGATAAGCCCAACTTGTCTTAAAGCCCACGGATTTTAAAACGTTATTGGGCCTTAAAGTTAACTCGTTAAGGCCCATTAATAGAGAAATAAGCCATTTTAGCTAATAAGCAATTGATTTGAACTTGAATAAGCTTTAATAAGCCACAGAAACTCTCGGATTAATTTTCTCCACTTTTTTTGTAATTTTGGACTAAATTTGCAAAATGTTTCAACTAGAGGGACTAAAACTGTCAACTGTGAAAAATTGTGATTAAAACTGCCAAAACAGTAACTTTAGGGTAGAAACTATTTATAAATTAAACTATAAGCTCAGAATGTCATTTTGGATGATTATGGACTAAAAATGTAAAGTTTGTATAACTAAGGACTAATGGTGCAACGCTAACTCCGTTAGGGTATAGAATGTAAAAATAGTGAAAGTTCAAGGACCAACAGAAACTTTATTACATTTTCATTTCTATTTTGTATTTTACGATTTCCTGTCATTTCACGTGCATTTTTACGTTTCGTTCGTTTAATTAATAACGTTACATTATATTTATATATAACGAGTTTTAAACGATTTAACTTAACGTTTCATTTCACCGCTTTCGGGGAAACGATATTTTTGGAATTTAAGACATAAAAATAAGATAATATTATATATAATATTATTTTTGAACTTTAAGCATTTTAAGCATATCACACACCCACATCAGCGATCAAATCGTTATCCGTTACTCACTTTCACACCCACTATACGTATTAAGTCAAATCCTCATACTTCCCTATTATTCAGGTCGTGTGTTGAAGCCATTTCCGTAATCTCACCTGAACTCACGTTTCACCTTACCAGTACCACACAAGGTGAGTCATAGCCCCACTTTTACTTATTTAACAACTTTATACTCCGTGGGGGAGATACATGCTGTAATTTGATCACAAGTATTTTTATGTATGCTTCACCTGATTGACATTGCCTAAGTTACCGTATTGCCACAAGCCCCTTTATTATGAACCATTAATCACTGCGAGTGAACGCGAATATAGTGAATAGATCTATTGGAGGCTGACTGCCTATTCCATTAATACTTGACAAATAGCCTTAGTTGCTAGTCGTGTTAGTCGCAATGCATTATATTTGAACTAAATAGGAAGAAGGTAATCTCCTATTACCCGAGGGCCATAACTCATGCCATTAATTTGGATTGTTTCCACCCTACCGAATCTCGGTACTCTTTAACGTTTGCGTGTCATGAGACTTAGGGCAATATATATATATATATATATATATATATATATATATATATATATATATATATATATATATATATATATATATATATATATATATATAACTGCGATATCACCTTTTCAAATGATTGTATCTCTAATACAATCCTACTTGTGTTTCGAACTGATTATAAATTATAAACTCTATGATTCACTCAACAATTTTGTTGACCTTTAAGCATGTTTATCTCAGGTAATTAGCGGAGCAGTCAAGACACGGAGCAGGCAATAAACTTAAAGTTTTTATGGTGTTTTAAATAAATTATGTAATTCAGTTCAAACTACTATTTCCTTTATGGATTTCCCCAACTCTAATATTATACTTTTGTAACTGAATTTATATGAATGACCTGTATTTTCAAAACGCCTCATTTTGAGCCGTTTTCTATGATTATGACTTCGATCCTCCCCGTAATACCCCGATTAGTCTTTCGCTGTTATATCAAAATTTAGGGGGTGTTACAGATTGGCATCAGAGACATGGTTATAGAGAACCAAATTTTTTCAAACATTGGACTATAACTACACTTTCAAAAACAAATAATTTCTACACCATATCACCTTACGCCCTACGTGCCTGCTTGCCACCACGCTCAGTACATTACATATTAAGATTATTTTACCCTAATCTTCACACACTAGATATTTACTCACACACCACACACTTAATGTTATTGATTACTTACATTTACTATTTACGGGTTATTACAGTACCATGTCTACAGCCTCGCACATTAGCATCTCATCGGAAATGGAATCCGAGAACTCCATATCATCAGTTACTTTACCATTAGTTCCTAACACCTTAGCTGCCTTGTATCGGACACTTATCGGACGAGACGGAGCCCTTTGAGGAGGGTGAAGTTACCGCTACACCACCACTGACACCTGTCACATTACCAGACTTACCATTATCTAAGGACCCATATGTACTAGCCTTACAGGTACATATCTCTCCCCCACACCAGGAGATCAGTCCATTTGCCCCTATCTACATCCCACCTATTGACGACGAGTGTATGCAGAGTCAACAGTGGCTTCCTGCAGAGGACACACCTGTACCTACTACACCCCCTCTTTCACCATTATTTTGAGGCAAGAAAGTTAGGATTTTAGCACCCTACGAGCCTGAACCGTTTATGAAATTATATCGGAAATACCCCAACGGCCCTGTCATGAAGCATACACCTCGCAAGAGGGTACATCTACGTTTAGGGCCGATTATACCGCCATTTCCACCCTACTCCCCAACTTTGCCCCTGGACATGATTGAGATTACGCCACCAACATCACCCGAGTATCAACTTGCATTACCACCCCTCCGACCCGATCACCTATTCGACCATTTCACCCAATCTTATCCATTTACACCCCACCAGTGGGAACCGACTCCAGTGGAGGATATACCTTCTTCGAGTCGGGCTCGTATATCAGATCCTATCCATCCATCTTCACCATGATTACCATTTCCCCTGGCTTTACCCCCCAGCTCGAGTCTTCAAGACTGGAGAGAGCTTCAGGGCAGCAATTACCCATACACTTACACCATCGACCGTCGTAACGCGTCTGGAGCGTCATGAGGAGCAGATCGATGCACTCCTCCACATCGTTGACAGATCACCATTGGACCGCCCCGAGACGGTCAACGATACCCTACACAGCCTTATATCGGGTAGGATAGATCTACAGCATGGTCTGACTAGGATGCAGTCAGAGTTATCCGAGACACGCTCCCTCACGATAGTCTTACGAAGGGAGGGACAGACGTGGGTATGGGAAGCTCTACAAGCACACCGCAGAGCTGACACCTTAGAGAACCTTGTAGAGGACATGCAGGTCTAGCATCAGACGTACATACAGAGGCTTCTGGACTAGATTTCAAAACTCACAGGACGCATGGACGATACTTCCAGCCATTAGACATAGTTTCACATCTGTATAGTTTTGAGGCATCTTAGCCTGCAGCATGTAGCAATTAATAAAGGATCTTGTATCGTTTTGTTATGTAACTCAACTGATCAAGTTATTTGTTGATCCCAGTTGAGCTATTGATCTTGTTAGTTATCTTAGATATAGATCTAAAACAACAAGTATAGAAACTGTTCTTGAAACAATATTAAACACTATGCGGAATCTAATGTTTAATCTTAAGAAGAATAATCAATGAACACAGTCGAATTCTCTCAACAAACACTTCAATATATTAATACGAATACTCAAAAGTATTAGGGTTTTACAACCTTGAAGTGAATCGACTCTAACAATGATACGTACGTAATTCTAACCCTAGAACCTCCTTTTATAAACTAAGGAGTTCTTTTACAAGAAACATATAAGTCTAACTAAATAGGATATATACAAAATCCTTTCCATACTTATCTAACCGACTGTGCATACTTATCACATAAACAGTAGAATACTAACTCTAGCAGTAGAATCTTTATGCCTAGCAGTAGTATCTACTTAGTGTATTTCCTTGATCTTTTCAGCAACTCCAGCGGTAGTATGAAATACACTAGCAGTAGTATCATTGTAACCAGCAGTAGAATTCACACTTAGTGAATTTTCCATTTAGCATCATAAGCAGTAGTATCCAATCTGAGCAGCAGCATCTCAAAACCTAACAATCCTCCCCTAAACTTGATATTTTACTCCAAAATCAACAAGTTTCCTTTAGGCATAAACAAACACCAAGAGGATGCTTCCAAACACTTACTTCTTCATCTTTTTCCTTTAATCTGGCCCATATAGTTGTCTTTGCATTTTTCTAATAAGATCAACAACCATTTGACTCCAACGATCAATGTGAAGTTTAATATTTCCATTAACCATCATATCAAGTGTAGTCCTAGCAAGAGGGTAATCCTTCTCTACCAACATGTAAATCTGAACTCCTCCCCTCATTACTATGTTGTGAACTCCACATGATTCATACAATCTCCACATAGTCATTTGAGTACTTTTGGCCTGCTCAGTCCAAACTCTGTCTTCAAGATTTACTTCAAACATGATCTTTAGATCTCCCCAGAGTACTCTATCCAACTCATCTTCTGGTCTTGAATCTCCATATTTTTCTTTGATTTATCTCCACAAAGTCTCTAAATCTTCTCTATTAAGGTTCCTGAGCATTTGAGAAAATGACACAAACCTTTGAGATTTTCCACCAGTTCTATATATTTCCCACCAATGAGCTTTTCCATCATAACCAGCTTTCCATCCAATGATAGGAGCTTTGGATTGCAGAGGAACAGTATCAACAAATGTGTCATCATCATTATCTACCACTCTAGTCATTTGTTGTAAATCATCTGCATCCTTTTCATTATCAACTTTCTCTTCACTTTCATGCTCGGACTCGGAACTTTGCTTAACTTCTTTAGACTTGTTAGATTTTCTCTTCTTCCTTCCAACACTCTTCAAAACTCTTCCTGTTCTCTTCACACCAGTACCAGAAGTCTCTTTCTCTTCTTCCTTCACAACTTTTTCTTATACCTTCTTTTCTTCCACATTTTCTTTTTCAATCTCAGTCTCCACCACCTTCTTAAACCTCTTAAACTTCTTAAATTCATCTTCTGACCCCATAGGCACAAAGCTATCAAATTTTCTTTTAGCTTTTTCATACATCTTTTGAATTGACTCATCAAAGTACCAAGATAGTTGTTTAAGTGTGTATCCCTTCATATTTTTCAAGTAATATTCTTGAAACTTTCTTATCTGTTTAACAGTTGGTGGTTTGAGTAATTTCTTCTTTCTTCTCTCAGCAAGATACCATTTCCTTCTTGGCTTTTTGTACTTCTTCATCCATTTAATTCTTTCTTCCATTGTTTGTGTATCTTGCTGTTCCTTCTTAATTAGCTTAGAAAGCTCAACATCAGCATCACACTTTATCCTTTCCTCGTCCCAAGCATCAAGAAATTCCTTTGTCTTAGCCTCATCTTCAGCATGCTTTCTTTGAGTGTCAAGAACTTTCTGATTTTCCTCCTCAAATTCAGTAGCTAACTTCCTTGCAGCTTCTTCATTAACCTTTTCTTGTAACTCTTTTGGCCAAAACTCAAACGGTATATCAGGTTGAGGTTCAGGCTCTTCAACTATTTTGCCTTTACCCTTCCCTGAGTATTGATGTGTTTGAGTAGGTTTCTTGGATGGTGTTGGGAATTAAATATTCTGAAGATTAGTATCGGGAATTAAAGGATTACAAGATCAGTTCTACTCAAAGAAATACTCTAAGTATCATTCTACTGCTAGTGCATTTGATTCTACTGCTAGCGTTAAACATTCTACTGCTGAATGATACTGCTGCTAGTGAAGAAGATTCTACTGCTGAGTGGATAACTATTAAAGTATTCTACTGCTGGTTGGATAAGAATACAAAGATATTATGTGTATAATAGTCAATAATACACGGTAGATAATATCTTTAGACAAAGTGTTCAGTAACAAGTTGTAAACACAGATACATGTTGTATCTTAATGACTGACACTCTCAAGCATGTGTTCGATTAAACTTGACAATATTGTAAAGATCTCTCTTGGACTATAAAAGAGAAATCTTAGACTAGATATTATGTGTGCTTAATTTATGTTGAATATCTGTTAAGAGAATAGAACAAACACAACAACATCATAAGTCAAAGAAACATAAGATTCAAGGTTTTGTAACCCTAGTGATAGTGAAGATCACTCGTATTATTGTGAATAATATTGAATCGTTTGGTGATAAACTTTTTTGGTTCATTGTTCTATAACAAACATAATTGTTCCATTTCCATATCCAAATAACCTTCTAAGTGTGGTTAAGTAGATTCCGCATACTTAATCATATTAACTCAATATATCATATACACAAAGCAACAAAGGTCTAACAACCTTAGAGTGTGTACAAATCCTCTCAATTGGTATCAGAGCAAGGCTGATATAGTTGATTTAGAAGAAGAAGAAGAAGAAATGGACATTGAATCTATTCAGACAAATGTTGCTGCAAAACTACCCATGCTCAAACAGAATGAGTTTGAGATGTGGAGGCTAAGGATAGAGCAATATTTCCAAGTGCAAGACTATGCACTTTGGGAAATCATCGAATATGGAAACTCTTACCAGCCTACAACCACTACATCAACAGTGGACGGCAAAGTGGTGACAACTCTGCATCAACACCCAACATCTGCAGAAGACAGAATAAAGAAGAAAAATGACTTAAAGGTAAGAAGCATGCTGATGATGACCATTCCCAATGATCAACTTTTAAACTTCAGCAAGTTCAAAGATGCCAAATCATTATTTGAAGCTATTGTTGCCAGATATGGTGGAAATGAAGCCACCAAGAAAACCTACAAGAAACTGCTCAAGCAGCAGTTTGAAAACTTCTCCTCTACCAACAATGAATCTCTTGACCACATGTTTAATAGGCTTCAGAATATTGTGAGCCAACTTGCTATTCTTGGGGTTGAAATACCTCAAGAAGATTTAAACACAAAATTTCTGAGAATCTTACCAGAAGAGTGGGCTATACATGTTGTTGTCTGGAAGAATAAGCCAGACCTTGATACAATGGAACTGATAGATTTGTATAGCAACTTTAAGATTGTGGAGCAAGATTTGAAGAAAAATGGAGGTACTAGTTCTAATACTGGGAACATGGCATTAATGTCAACTCCTAGTACCTCAAAATCAAGTGAAGAGGTGAAAGTGGTTGACGGTGTTGGTGCTGCTAGTTCATCAAGCAGTACCATGGGTATTTTGGATGAGAAGACTTGTTGTGCATTTCTCACAAGTCGAAATGATGGGTCCATGCTCACTTATGAAGACCTCCAAGAGATCAATGATGATGATCTGGAGGAAATGGACCTAAAATGGCAAATTTCTCTTCTTAGCATGAGAGCTAAGAAGTTCTATCAAAGGACGGGGAAGAAGCTCTTAATCAGCAACACTGATACTGCTGGTTTTGACAAGTCAAAGATAGAGTGCTATAACTGCCACATGATGGGGCACTTCTCAAGCGAATGTAGAAGGCCAAGGCAGCAGGATAGCAAGAACAAAGGTTTTGGAAGCACATCCAAAACAAGGGAGGTTTCTGAGCCAAACTCAAAAGCTATGGTAGCTATTGATGGGCTAGGTTTTGATTGGAGTTTCATGGCTGATGAAGAAGAAGATTTTTCACAGATGGCACTCATGGCTTTCTCTACTAAGGTACAAAATCATAAAGTTTGTTCTAATACTTGCACAGCTCTTTCAGAACTACAAACTTTAATCAAACATTATGATGACCAAAAGAAAGTCCTAAGCAGAACTCAACAAGACTTAGTAGACTATAAATGTGGTTTAGAATCCCTAGAGAAGCAGATCATTCATTACAAACAAAATGAATTTGCTTTCTCTGATGACAAAGCTCTTCTTAGACAAGACATATTCTTTAGAGATGCTGAAATTAAGCTTTTAAGAGAGGCTTTTGATAGGGTCAAAAAGTAAAATGGAAACATTCACTTGACTACACAAACACTAGAACATGCTTCTAGAGGTGTGACTAACATGATAGAATGTCAAGTAATTAATAGAGCCAATTCAGGGTTAGGATATAATGTTGTCCCACCCCCTTACAGAGGAATCCCTAAACCCCCAGGGATTGACCTAGAAAATTCAGGTGTCCCTGAATTTCAACAACCTGAGCTACAATATGGTGTACAGCCAAAAACAAAGCTAGTTGTAGATGAACCTAAGAAAGTAAGTGAAATTTTAAGTAAAACTTCACTTCCTGAGGACAAGGTGTCCTCTGATAGAAGATCAGATAGAGTAGTCATTGAAGACTAGGTATCTGATGATGATGAAGATGTACAGGTTATGTCTAAACCTGAAGTGGTTAAGAAAGCAGGAACAAGTGTTCCTAAAGTGATCAAAAAGGATACTGTTAAGCCTAAAACAAACATTAAACATGTTAGGCAACCAGTTAAATATTGTGAACAATATAGATCCACTAGAAAGCCCAGAGGTAACCAAAGAAATTGGAATGGCCTCAAGTCTAACCAATTAGGTGATGACTTTGACTTTTATAACAAATCTTGTTTTGTATGTGGAGAATTTGACCATCTTGCAGCTTTCTACAACCAAAGGGTATCTGGGTATACAAACAATGGGGTGAATTACCAAAGGCAAACTCCTCAATTTCACTTTCACTCTAATTCTAAGAGAACAAAACCCAGAGCAGTTACAAAAGCAGTTTCTACTGCTAGACCATTCATAACTGTTAACCCAAGATCAACAGTTAAAAATGCAAAATCAACTTACAAAAATGCATCAAAAACTGTTAAAAGGCCCATTCAAACAAAAGCAGTGGTCCAAAAACAAGTTTGGGTCCCCAAAGGAAACTAATACTCCTTATTTCTGTGAAGGAACATTCAATTGATAAACAAGAGGATCAAGGATACTCAGATAGTGGATGTTCAAGGCACATGATAGGCAACAAGTCCTATCTTTCTGATTTTCAATCAATAGATGGAGGCTATGTTACCTTTGGAGGAGGTATTGGTGGCAAAATTTCGGTAAAGGTACAATTAAAACTGGAAATTTAGATTTTGAAGATGTGTACTATGTACAAGAGCTAAAGTATAATCTTTTTAGTGTCTCACAAATGTGTGATAAAAAGAAAAAAGTTCTTTTATGTGACACTGAATGTCTTGTGCTTTCTCCTGATTTTAAGATGCCTGATGAAAGTCAAGTACTTCTTAAAATTCCTAGAAAGGGCAATATGTACAGTGTTGATATGAAGAACATTGTTCCTAAAAAGACTTTAACTTGTCTTGTAGCAAAGGCCACATTGGATGAATCAATGTTATGGCATAGGAGGCTTGGTCACATTAACTTCAAAACCATAAATCAGATTGTTAAGAATGGTTTGGTAAGAGGTTTACCTAAAAAACGATTTGAAAATGACCAAACATGCATTACTTGTCTTAAAGGCAAACAACACAAAGCCTCTTGTAAGCCCAAAATTTTTAACTCTATTGATCAATCATTGTTTATGCTTCATATGGATTTATTTGGTCCTACTTCTGTTAGTAGCATGATGCATAAAAGATATTGTCTAGTTGTTACTGATTACTATTGTAGATTTACATGCGTTTTCTTTTTAGCTTCTAAGGATGAGACTTCTAGAATCCTTAAGACTTTCATTATAGAGATAGAAAACCTAGTAAGCAAAAGAGTAAAAGTCATTAGATGTGATAATGGGACAGAGTTTAAGAATAGAGTTATGAATGATTTCTGCAAAGAAAAAGGTATTAGGAGAGAGTTTAGTGTAGCTAGAACTCCTCAGCAAAATGGAGTTGCTGAAAGGAGAAATAGAACACTCATAGAAGATGCTAGAACCATGTTAGCCGACTCTAAGTTGCCTATCACTTTTTGGGCTGAAGCAATCAACACTGCTTGCTATGTTCAAAATAGGGTTTTGGTTGTCAAATCTCACAATAAGACATCATATGAACTTTTTAGAGGTAGAACTCCTGCAATAGGATTTCTTAGACCTTTTGGATGTCATGTGACAATTCTGAATACCTTAGACCATCTTGGAAAGTTTGATGGCAAAGCAGATGAAGGATTCTTAGTTGGATATTCTCTTAATAGCAAAGCTTTTAGAGTATACAACTTGAGAATAAATCCAATGTAGCAGGTCAAGGTCCTAATTGGTTATTTGATCTTGAGTCACTAACCCATTCTATGAATTATGTGCCTGTTGTTGCAAAAACTAATGATTTTTCAGGTTCACAAACAACAAATGAGGCAGGGTTAGACAAGGAGACAAATCAAGATCATGTATGGATGCCAATAAGTACCAGTGTGGCTTCAACTTCAACAAATGATGAATCTTCTTCTGGTAAAGCTAAAGAAGATGTTGAAGATGAACACAAGGAAGATGGAACAAAGGAACAACAAAATGTTTCTGCTGATGATAGTACTGCTGAGACAGAGCATTCTACTGCTAGGCTTAATTTTTCTGCTGCTAGGCCAAATGATTCTACTGCTGGCCCTTCAGACTCAAATGAAGCAAATTTATCAGATAAAGAGGTGGATTTGAGCAATATCACACCCAACTATCAAGTTCCTTCAACCCCACACACCAGGATTCACAAATTCCACTCCCTATAAAATGTGATTGGAGATGTACAATCAGGTGTAAAGACAAGGCAACAACTGATGTCTTCAGACCAACAAGGGCTTCTTGATGCCCTTTATGCTTCAAAGCAGCATGAGTTTTCCAACTCTTGCTTGTTTGTATGTTTTCTCTCCCAGGCAGAACCAAAGAACATTCTTAAAGCCCTAGATGATTCAAGCTGGGTGGTAGCTATACAAGAGGAGCTTCTTCAGTTCAAGATTCAGAAGGTTTGGATGCTAGTTGATTTACCTAAAGATGAAAAGGTAATTGGAACTAGAAGGGTTTTCAAGAATAAAAGGGATGAAAGGGGCATAGTGATTAGGAATAAGGCTAAATTAGTAACCCAAGGGTACACACAAGAAGAAGGTATAGACTATGATGAGGTTTTTGTTCTAGTAGCAAGACTTGAGGCAATTAGGCTTTTCTTAGCTTATGCTTCATTTATAGGCTTCACAGTTTATCAAATGGATGTCAAGAGTGCATTTTTATATGGTACTATTGAAGAAGAGGTGTATGTCTCACAACCTCCAGGGTTCATTGATCCTGACCATCCAGAAAAAGTGTACAGAGTAGTTAAGGCTCTTTATGGCCTTCATCAGGCACCTAGAGCATGGTATGAAACACTGGCTTCCTACTTAATTGAAAATGGATTTCAAGTAGGCAAGATTGATCAGACATTATTCATCAAGAAGCAAAAGAGTGATCTTTTGTTAGTTCAGGTGTATGTGGATGATATCATCTTTGGATCTACAAGGAAGGAGATGTGTATAGAGTTTGAGAAGCTTATACATGATAAGTTTCAGATGAGTTCCATAGGGGAACTTACATTCTTTTTGGGTTTGCAAGTTAAACAATCATGTGAAGGCATATTTATTAGTCAAGATAAATATGTTGCTGAGATACTAAGGAAGTTCAACTTTGCTGATTCAAAAATGGCAAGCACACCAATGGACACTGAGAAGCCACTTCTTAAAGATTTAGATGGAGACAATCTAGATGTACACACATACAGATCTATGATAGGTTCTTTGATGTATCTTACATCATCAAGACCTGACATCATGTTCTCTATTTGTGCTTGTGCAAGATTTCAAGTATCTCCAAAGGTTTCTCATTTAACAACAGTCAAGAGGATTTTAGATATCTCAAGGGTCAACCTAGGTTGGGTCTATGGTATTCAAGGGAGTCTCCTTTTGACTTGGTAGCATTCTCATATAGTGATTGTGCTGGTGCTAGCTTGGACAGAAAGTCAACAACTGAAGGATGTCAATTCCTTGGTTGTAGACTTATCTCATGGCAGTGTAAGATGCAAACAATTGTGGCTACTTCAACAACTAAAGCTGAATATGTAGCTGCTACAAGTTGCTGTGGTCAAGTCCTATGGCTTCAAAACCAACTTCTTGACTATGGGTACAATTTTATGAACACTGTCATACATATTGATAATAGTAGTACTATTTGCATAATTAAAAACCCAGTGCAACATTCTAAAACAAAACACATTGAAATAAGACATCATTTTATTAGAGATTGCAATGAGAAAAAGTTGATTCAAGTTTTCAAAATTGATTCTGAACACAACTTTGCAGATCTTCTCACTAAAGCTTTTGATGTTGGAAGGTTTCAGTACTTGGTAGCAAGTATTGGAATGCTTAATCCTTAACCTTTTTAATCTGTGTGGTTTTTGTATATAAATTTTTGATTGTGCTGCTGGATTTATATCATACTACTGTTAGTGAAAAGTTTATGCTGCTAGTACAAATTTTTGGTTTGTTAAGTTCATATTTGTTAGTCATATCTATGATACTGCTATAATACATATGCTTTGCATTTTGTTTCTTGGTTTTGGACTAACATTTTCAGGTATGAACATTAAACAACAAGGAAGTTTCAAGTGAAATGGAAGCAGCAGAATGATGATATCAGTTGCTGACATAATAGGTTTATGATGGACTGAGTTTGGGAATTTATTAACAAAGGTTTTGTAGGATCGAGTACTTCGAGCTTGATTGAGCTTGGTATAAACAAGAACCTCTATATGCTATACAAGTGTTTATGCGGAAACTAAACAGCAAGTATAATAAAGAAGAAAACTCTAAACGACAATGATCCTCTATGGATCAAACTATGAACTAAGAATTGTGATATATTGAATATTGAAAAACGTTAAAAGCGTACATAAACTCATAGACGGGTTTATCTTTTATACTAACAAGATCACCTAACCCTAACCCGTTCTACAAGAAAACGTGTGAAGAGATAAACAACAATCTCTTTTAAAAATAAATCTTAACAAACATTCTAAATATACGGATAACAAATAATACTATCCGCAGCAACAACACTATCGGCAGGAACAAGATAACACTGTCGGCAGCAACGAGCTTTCAGCAGGAACCAAAGCTATCGGCAGGAACCAGCTTAACACTATCGGCAGCAACAATGAAACTCTTATTTCCAGAGATCCTAACAATCCTCCCTAATCTTGAGGTTGACTAGGTTAACCTGCAAGATTCCACTGTGATAGAGCTTTGAACTTCTCAGGCTTGAGGACTGTCGACTTAGCAGCAACAATATTGAGTAACCAGTAGCAACATCCATAACTTGCAAGATTCCAACTTCTATAGCATCCAGCAGCAACCTCAATAGTTCAGCAGGAATGAGAAATCTTCTCCAAAACATGTATACTGGTCACCATTACTTTCACTTGAACTTGGCTGCTACTATGACAATATGTACATCAAATCTCTTTAAGTTTCATACTATTCTCATCACATCCAGGTGTGTTAACTCCTGTGAGAGGTGAATCATTGAAAATTAATGGATTTGATGTCTCTTTACCAATAGCCATCACTACTGGAGTAGCCAATGTTTAGGTGTGTTAGACCATGGTACATTGATAACCATCTGATTTATTAGCAAATCAGCAACTATAAACGGATTTGACTTGTCTTTACCTGTAGCCGTTTGCTCAGGACTAGTCAATGCTTTGGTTATATCAAACCTTGGTGAATTGAATACCAAATATGGATACCAATTGTCTTTACCACAAACCATACTTTTGTGGACTAGCCAATTCTTTGGATCCCATAAAGGGTTACATCCATGGTGAATTGAGAACCATTTTCAACTCTCAGGAATAAACCATGGGTGAGTTGAAATACCCTATAGCTTTGAGCAAGCTATTACAGCTATAAACAGATTTGATAATCACACCAGAGCCGTACCCTCATGGTGAGTCAACTCTTTCTAGTCTGCAAGACATGGTGAGTTGAGCACCATTTATTGTGCAGGTGTAAACACCAACACTGTACCTGCAAGGTGTTGCTCAAAACCACTTATTAGCACACAAAATATACAAAGATTTTTTTTTTTTTTTTTTTTTTTTTTGAACTAAGAAAACACACCAAAATAAAAGAAAGAAAAATAAGAAAAGAAATCAAAAGAAAGAAAGAAAGATAGAAAATATACAACAACAACAACAAAAATAAACCTCCCCTTAAGCTTCATCCTCCCCTTAATCTGCATTCCTCCCCTTAAGCTGATAAACCTTTAGGTGCTAGTTGATCTTTGATGAATTTAACCAATTGTTCAGCTGTAGTGAGATCATTGCCAATTGTATGCTTGGGCACTCTAATCTTCTGAGACAGCATTCTCTTCAAAACTTCTTCAGATAATGGATAAATGACATCCACAAACATAGTCAAGAACTTCCCAGAGATGAGTTCTACAACATGAACATTGGATGATGGATATAACTTCCAAGAAAATACTCTCTAGGTAGATTGATTTCCCCATATCAATTTAGCCTTGTCTCCATCCAATGCATTCATCAAGACCTGTAAATCTCCCCATAACAATAGGCCAATCCCAGTAGGAGTATGAGATTGATAATGATTGTCCACAATCTCATAAAGATGCTCCAAATCTTTTCTTTCAACCTTATTCAAGATCTCCCTCAGAAATGTAAAGAATTTGACTGTCCCATCAAGAGAAAACCAAACATTGACATCACCTTCTGAAGTAGACCTAATCTCCTAATGAGCAATATGACCCCAAGACTGAATGGAATCACCCTCTGAATCACTTTCAGAATCAACCCTAATCAAATCATGATCATCCACTTCAAGAATATCCACAGAAGAAGAGTGGAAAGAGTGACTCTTCTGCCTTGTTCTTAGACCATATTGAAAGATAGGAACAAGATACAGATGGCTCAGCAGAGACAGAAACATCAGCAGCAGGAAGATCAGCAGTAACAAGACCTTCTTGTGGTACCTCAGATGCATCAACATTAGGACTTGGAGCAATGAATGAAGCATCCTGAGAACCTTCTCCAGACTTCATTCTCTTTGCAACATCAGACTCTAAAGATGAAGACTCTCTTTTCCTGCTTTGTGAAATATCTGTCTGAATTGAAGAATTGATCCTTGCATAGGTATCAAGAAACAACTTTTGAACTGCACCATCAGCCCAACCTTTGAAGTCACTGAGCTTGTAATTGGCTTCATTTTTCAGATATACCTTCATAAAATTGATATTATCTTTATTTGTTGGCAACTTAAATCCTGACCTTTGTCTTTCCTTGATCCTGTGCATCAATTCATTCCAAGTGGATGCTCTTTGTTTCTTTAAGATGAATGCCTTGAGCAGATCTGACCTTTCATCTGAGTCCAATTCTGACATTTGAAGAACCATAAACCCATGAGCTCTAATAATCATGTCAGTGTTCAATAAATATTCAACTTGTGTACTAAACACTTCTGAAGAAGGATCATCTGAACTTGGGTTATTCATAATTTCAGCAATGTTCTTCTCATCAACAGACAATTGCCTTGCAAGCTCTTCATCTTGAGCAACCTGAGCTAATCTTGCTTGTTCAGCAGCAATGTCATGTGCATGAATCTGTCTAGCTACCTCATCATCATTATGGGTAGCTTCAGAAGGAATAGTGTTGCTTTCAGCAGCAATGAGTGGACTCTCAGTAGTATCAACAGGAACCTCAGATTCAGAAGAGATACTGTCAACATCAGCAGCAACAGCAGAGACATCAGCAGCAATGGAGACATCAGCAGCAATGGAGACATCAGTAGCAATGGAGACATCAGCAGCAGTGGTCCTTGCTTCAGTGGAGACCTGAGCTTGAGTAGTGATGTTGTGCTCAGAAGTTGTAGGTACTTCAGTATTTGCACCATCAAGAGAAACAGATGCTAGGACATTAAGCCCATCAAATATCATATCATCCTGATCTTCCTCAGACTCAGAAAGAATAACCCTTCTTTTCTTTTGCACATGACTACCCTCCAATATGCTGATCCTTTCATTTAGTTCTTGGATAGTTCTACTAAAAGCTTCATTAGAATCCCTGAGCTCCTTTTCCAAATTCTCCACTTTCTCACTAAAATTCCTTTTTGTCTCATTAAGTTCTGACTCCAATGCCTCAATTTTCTTCACAGATCTGTCAAGTAACTGGGACATAGAGGTGAGATCAACAGCATCCTCAGCTCCACCAGCAGGAGCACTTGAGGTATTAGGAGCTTCATTGACTCTGGGTGGAGAAACATTAAATCCTTCCCCTGCATTGGTGTCATAACTAAATGGTTGCCTAGTAGGACTAGGTGATGAAAGCCTTGAAGAAGAAGGTAAATCCACAGAAGGAGTTGGCTGGATAATAGGTGTATCAGCTGAGATGGTCTGATCATTGGGTTCAACATGGTCATTAGGCTCAGGTGTAGGTGTAACTGGTCTAGATGATGGTGGTGATGATTCATCAGCAGCAACCGAATTCCCTTCATCAACTGCATTAGGTGATGGTGGGATGCTGGCATTATCGGCAGGATCAGGGTTATCAGCAGGATCAGGATTATCAGCAGGATCAGGGTTGTGCAACATAGGGGGCAACAAAGGCAAATGTTGGCCAGTAAAGTTCATCTTCATCAGGGCAAACATTTTGGCAGTCAACCTATTGATAATCTTAGGGAATGTATTAATGGTCTGAACACCTAAGATGATTTGAAGAAATCTAGGGTACATCAAAAAGCTGTTTTTACCATTACTGATATTCTCAATCATTCCCTCAAAGATATATTTTGCCCAATTAAAGATCCTACCCTGAGATAAGCAAACTAGACCAGATGCAATAGGACTTGGACATTGATCCCAACCACCTGTCTTAACACTAAGACACTGGAGTAAAGTATGAATCAGAAACCTCCATTGAGGAGACAACTTACTTTTCAAGAAAGTACAACTCCCAGTAACAGGATAACCTATAGCTTCCATTCCATCAGTAATATCTTGCCTTGAAAGATCATATTCTCCTTGCTCCTCAGGAAATTGAAGCTGAACCCGAATCAACTCCTCAGTAATAATCACTTCTTGGTTATCAATGGTAGCAACAATATCATCTTCCCTTCCCACGATGTGTCTTACTTTAGCTGTCCTCCAAAACTGTTTGACCAATGAATCATACACTGTCACTGGGCAATAAGTGAGGGCATAACGAATAGATGACCCACGAAGAAATGCCAGAACTTCATCATAACCAACACTTCTTGAAGAAGATTCCAAATAAGCAACCTTGTTATGATCATCCTTGTAACGAAGAGTTGTCATTGTGTTGAAGGAATGATTTAGGGTTTGAAATGGGAAGATTAGGGTTCGATAGGTTTTTGAGAAATTGAGATGAGAGATGTGCAATTATATGTTTAGTTGCCAAAAATATCACTTTAAATTGCTGCAATTCTTTGCACGTAACATTGACCAATTAAATTAAGAAGATTTGACCAATCGGGAGAAACACTTGGTCAATCGACAGCAATAAGAGGTTTGACCAATCGGCAGGAATGAGGTGGTTTGACCAAAGTCAACCTTCCGAACTTAGTCATTAAGAATAACTGACTCGAATTAACTCTCAATACCAACCACCAATAAATTTGCACTAATCTCCATATCATTATATAACCCTCAAATCACATAACTAAACCAAAAATCTTCAAAATCAAGCAAAAACATGAGTTCATCCAAACATCCAATCATCGAAATCTCATCAGATTCTTCCTCCTCGAGTGACTCAGGATGGAACAACTACTTTCCCAAAACAGCATCATCCTCTAAAACCAAAGGTAAGGCCAAGGTTGAGGAGGATTCATCTGATCCTCTTCCATCTACCCCTTCTTCATTTGAGTACTTTAGCTCTGATGATGAAGATTCATCAGAGTTGAAGTCTTTGGTTTATTGTCAGGGTGAATGGGAGACTTTCCCTCCCAATTTTCCCATTACAGATGAGCTCAGGAAACAGATGAAGGAAACTGAAGCTCTGCTAGCTGAAGAGATGGAAAGGACAACTGCAGCTTTCTATAAAGTACCGGTACCAAAAGGCAAGGCTAAACATCAAGAAAGCTTTAGCCGAGAAAAACCAAACCCTCGAAGTCGAGAAAATCGACATCATGAAGGCCAAGATCCAAGACAAAGGAAGAATCCCACCAGACCCACTCCTAAGCCAGCCCATCCAGCTCCACAATCAAGCAAGCCTATTCCACAATCAAGCCATTCAGTTCCACAATCAAGCAACCCTATTCCACAACCAAGCCATCCAACTGCAAGGACACGCTCAAGAACTCATCAAAGGCCAACTACCTCAAGCTCTTCAAAGCCACCCCCTGAACCAAGACAACCACTGCCAGTGATATTGGCACTTCCAGTTCCCTATATTTATGAAGAGATCTGTCGCCAGAGAGGAAAGAGGTTCATGCCTGACAATCTGGGTAAGGGTAAAGAGAAGATGGAATAGGTGGTAGGGTTCAGGTAGATTGATGTTAGAAGGTTGGTATGATGATTTGAATGTTGTTGACTAGTAGCTTTTGAAACTCGAAATCTTTTGTAACCAGCAACTGAATGTACTTATCTCCCTTATGAATGAATGAAAATTGCTGTGTTTAGCTTTAAGTCCAAGCATTAAGAAACTGCAAAACAAAGATATCTAACAAAAGATACTGAAAAACCTGCAAAACAAAATTAGAGAAACACAAACCATAGACATAAACAAAAGAAAACAAGATAAAACTACAAGCATACAAGCATTAGCCTCCCCTTAGGCTAATGCAACCAGATAAATCAGCAAACAAAATTACAACAACATGATAAACCAAACAAGACAATTACCAAGGATACCATGGAGAATAAGCCATTCCCCCTCCAAAGATGTGATTATTATAGGCAGGTCTGAAATCCCTTTGAATATATGAAGAGGAACCAGCAGAAATGGTTCTCTGAATATCAGCAGAAATAGAGGTACCAGCAGGAACAGGTCTATCAGCAGGAACGGGACCTCTATAAAAGTTCATTCCTGCTGCTTGTGGAACATATGGTGGTATTTGTTTAACATTTTTCCACAATGATCTGGTTTGTTGTTGCCCACCTTTCATTCTTTTCTCATGATAATCACAATCTTTAATAAGATGATATTGACTGCCACACACAAAACATGTCTTCTTCCTAACAGCCTTATTTTTACAACAACTTTTCTTAATATATACACCATTATCACTAGTGGAACTAGAGACACTTTTGTTTTCAAATGAATTAATTGAGCTGTTGACTGTAAAGGCTGATTTAGAAGTAGATTTATCATTAGTTAAACTAAAGAGCTTCTTGTATTTGGGTGTGATTGACTTTTCACTTGAGTCACATGAAACAAAGTCTTTAGACTCTGCTTCTGATGACTTGTCACTTGAGGAACAGGAGACAAAGTCATCAGGTTTAGGTAAGTCTTTTGAATTTTTGCCATAGTTCATGTGTGACTCATCTGAGTCAAGGTCAAGGCCTGAATGAATAGGGACAGGCTTAAAGACTCCTCTGATAGGTGGAGGAACAACATTCATTCCTCCTTCAGACACATATTTAACAGGCATTTGGTAGTCTACAGGTTCAGGGTTAAAGACACTATACTCATTAGGATCATAGTATTGATTTTCTCCTATCAGATTACCATACCCTAAACCTCTTTTAGTTTTTGTAGACATAGAGCTATCAACTAACTTGTTTAGGTTTTTAGATGAATCTTTCCATTTATCAAACCTAGCCAAGGTATTGTCAAGCGGAGACTGCAATTCCTGTTTTTCTAACACCACCTTAGCTTTTTGAGACTCGGAATATTTAAGATCATTAGTGGTGTTTTTCAAGTTCCTTTCTAAAACTCTTATCTTTTCTTCATAAGCTAACTGATTACTTTGGTACCAAGCTTTTTGATTTTCTAATGTTTTAACTGCTTTGTCATAAGCTTGTACCTTAATAAAGTATTCATTATACTTGGATTTCATGTCATCATATTCATTATTAAGAGTTGAGTACAATTCTTGACATGCTGAGTTACATCTTTGTACCTGAGATGGGAATCCTAACAGAGCATATTCTTCCAAATTTTCTTTTTCTTCATAGGACTTATTGTGGAACAAGTTCCTAATCTTCCTTGCGCACATTTCAAAACCATCTCCTGATAGTGACATTGTGACAAGGTTCAAGAGAGAAGTTTTAACAATGTTTCCTTCTTTATCAGAGATCCTCACCAGGCTCTGATACCACTTGTAGGATCGAGTACTTCGAGCTTGATTGAGCTTGGTATAAACAAGAACCTCTGTATGCTATACAAGTGTTTATGCGGAAACTAAACAGCAAGTATAATAAAGAAGAAAACTCTAAACGACAATGATCCTCTATGGATCAAACTATGAACTAAGAATTGTGATATATTGAATATTGAAAAACGTTAAAAGCGTACATAAACTCATAGACGGGTTTATCTTTTATACTAACAAGAACACCTAACCCTAACCCGTTCTACAAGAAAACGTGTGAAGAGATAAACAACAATCTCTTCTAAAAATAAATCTTAACAAACATTCTAAATATACGGATAACAAATAATACTATCCGCAGCAACAACACTATCGGCAGGAACAAGATAACACTGTCGGCAGCAATGAGCTTTCAGCAGGAACCAAAGCTATCGGCAGGAACCAGCTTAACACTATCGGAAGCAACAATGAAACTCTTATTTCCCAGAGATCCTAACAGGTTTACTCCTAAATTAATTGATCCCTTAGAACTTATTTCTTGAAATCTGATTATGACATTTCACATTGAATTGATGGTTCAGTTGGTCAGATAGTAACTGACTCAACTCACTTTCTATCATTTTATACTTTTAAAGTATAATGAGCAAGTCTAAGGACATCTGATAGAAAGAACAGCTAGTAAAAGTGAATCTAACACTTGTGTTAGAGGCAACAATTGCTATGAGCTGGAAACCCTGTCAAGAAAGCCTTTTGAATAGGTTTATCTTTACACAGGCAGTTATTTATAACTGAAAAACATTGGTTCTCACACAACCAGAGGTTGCTTTAAACCGAATTCTTGATTGAGTGTCTGTTACACACTTAATCCTTTCAAAATTGTTGAAAGCAGTATGATTTTTCTATAATAAAATCATGAACATACTGCTAAGTCACAAGTTTCTTATAAAGGATTTTCAAAGGGACTCAGTAAAACCATCCATTGATGGATAATGAGTCAATGCCCCATGAATCACCTCTCATAGGAGTTAACATACCTAGAAGTGATGAGGACAGCATATAAACTCTTAAGGAATTGATGGCTAAATGTACAACATTGTATGAAAATAAGTTCACATTGGTAGATCAGATAATGATGGGATGATGGTGAGAGTCTTCCAAACAGGGGAGGATAAAATGTTATATACATCTCAGGGGAGGAAATATCTTAGGGGAGGAAATAAAGCCCAAGGAAGATTAACCAAATGTAAGGGAGGAAAAGACAAGAGTGTTGATATAAATAATGCCTAAACACGTTATTAATATTTTTCGATATCTCTACGTTTTGATAATCACAAAATGTAAAATCATTAAACGGAAAATTATGACGTAAACAAGTATTTAGTTGTTCATATCTATTTTAACAACTCAATCACTTAAGGTATAAACAAACAAATGCTTAATGCATTATATGATCAAAGGAACATTTTTTTAATCACTAGTTTTTTTATAAAATGACCCAAACATTTTATATCTTTTAGAAAATCATTTTTGGTAATAAATAAAAATGTTTAATCCTTTATAAATTTATGAATTCAAATTTTCAACCAAAAATGGTAAAAATGTTTCAGAAAAACCTTCCCCACAAAAAGACAAATCTGAGCAACGTTCAGGAAGGGCGGCCCCCTTAATTATACTAGGCGGTCCCCTTAATTTTAAGGGGGTCGGCCACCTATTTAAGGGGACCGCCCCGCTCCTCTAGGTCTTCAGATTTGCCTATAAATACTGGTTCATTTCTGGACTTTTTCCTCACCTTTTGCACCTCATGGGCTGATTTCCGTACCACGTTCTATAATCGGTACTTCCCCATTTCCGAGCAGCAGAGATTCATTAGGGAGTACAACACTATCTCTCAGCTTGATGCTGAGAACGCTGGGCAGTATCTGGAGCGGTTTCAGAGATTAGTGAGTTTTGTGGGTCCGCTTGCTGGGGATGCTAAGCAGCAGGCTAGACAATTCAAATGGGGACTCAAGAGGTGGGTACTAGACCGCATACTTAATGATGAGTTTCGGGACCCGGCAGAATGTTGCGACGCAGCTCGCAATATCGAGATATTTCATCAGGGATCTGGGCATAAGAGGAACAGAGATGGGGACAGGATTCAGACTCAGGGTCAGACTGGCAGGAACTATGATCAGAGGAGGCCGGATACGAGGGGCCAGGATTCCAGGTTCAATGCTAGGCAAGGAGATGATCGCTCGGGGCGCAACAACAGTCAGGAACAGTGGAGAGATCATACTACTAGGGGACATCAGCAGAGCAGGGCTTCTAGATTTGGTACTCAGGGAGGTTCATCTGAAGGTTCATTTTCTTACGCTATCTGTACTACATGTGGGAAACGCCACCCTGGAGAGTGTCGTCGGGCTTATAGGACCTGTTTTAGGTGTGGATCTTCCGAGCATCAAGTGAGGGATTGTCCCAAGTTTGGAGGTTACAACGACAACAATAAGAGTGCCAAGGACAAAAAGCCAGCTCAGTGAGGAGACCGTTTTCACAAGTTGCTATTTTTTCATTCCGTTTTTTTGGATATTTTGATACCTATGGTCTCTTTTGCGATTATGATACATTCGATGCTTTATTAATTTCTCGTTCGGATATTTTGAATTCTAAATTAATAATTTCATTCTATGTTGAGTTTTGAGGTTTTGATTTGATTTGTTCACTCTGAGATTTCTTATGATCATGGTACGATGAGCGAAACCGATGGTGTCTTTCACTTCTGATCTACCTTAATAGGTTTACTCTATCCGTTTGTTCCCATTATCGTACGATAAGATCCGATCTGCTAAATTATTCCAAGCCATCCGTGAGTAAGGCTTATCTGATCTGGTATGTCCTGTTCGTTCTGTCCTATTGTCCTCTTCTATGTCCTTGCAAATTTCGAGGACGAAATTTTTTTGTTAGTGGGGAAGAAGTTGTAATACCTAAAATTCTATAAAATGTAAAATGACCAAATTGCCCCTGAGAATTTAAAATCTAAATAAAACATATGTAAAGCACAGAATAAATTCCAAACTTCTAGCAATGAACAAGTTATGATCCCAAATAATTTTAACAACTTCATTTAACATTTATACAAGCCAAGAAAATTACTAAAATGCCCTTGGGCGCCTAATGTTATTTTAGATTCAAATTCATGATTTAAATAAAAGTTATTAAAGGAAATTAAGGAGTAATTAAGAAGATAATTAAAACTATAATTGGCCTAATCAAAATCCCGAAATTTTGGCCCTATTACCCTCCCCCTTTGACCGGTTATATCTTAAAACACCATTCATCACATTCTATTCTAGCAAATCAAAATTCCGATTGAAAATAAACACACAAAATAATCCATTGAGCCTCCATACGATTTCCACAAATCCTCTAAGCAATTTTTTGTGATCAAGCAACATCTAAAGAGCCCTATAAAAATTATTGTGGAGGTGTTCGTTGTTTGGTTCGTTCGTGGTGATTGTTACATATCGCGACTAGGAGAAATAAGGTATAAATCGCTTCTCATTCATTCGACACCCTAAAATTCGATTCTTATTTTTCTCACACTCCTTACCTAATGTACAACCTAGGAAAAATTGGATTGGAGCTGTTCTCATCCGTTTTCTATTTTTTCTGAGATTATTTCTTTTCGTACGCCTATATAAAAGGTACCTCGTTATTAATTCGTACGACTTCCATAAAATTCTTTTGTGATTTTTATCATGATCCTCATGTCATGTATGGTCTGTGAAAAATGATTACAAGGTCGTGGAGTGGCTGTGGTGATCGTGGTGAAATTCTTGGTGTCGAGCGCTATATTCGATAGGTCCAATTATAATACGCCTAATCTACACGTCAAACATTCAATCTGGTATTTTTCCCATAACTTATCAATCATATGAGACCTAAGAAAAATGTGTAATTCGACTCATGCATGATTTTTCAATCGTTGGTGATTAAACTCTATGAATCGAACCATAGATATAAAATATATGTATTCGACCGAATGGAACATTGTGATTAATTTTAGTCGACACTCTATATATATATTAACATGAGAAAAATGTAAATTCGATTTGTCATGGCCTATAAGAATTGTTTTCGAATTTATTTTAAAACCGGATTTAGAAATATTTTGGGAAAAATATGTAATTGATCGATCTAGGGTTTTAATCATGAATTAGGGCTTGTTTTGGGATAGTGAATGAGGTATAATGATTAGCTAATTAATTGGTTTGGTTAGGGCTTGAATTCGAATTAACAAAGTATTATACGATTTTCATTTTAAAACTTAAGGGATCGATTTGTACTTTTTAAATCTTATGGGTCACTTTTGGAACTTTATAAATATTGTGGTATGTCGTATAAAAATTATGAGAAAGACCTTTTATGTAAAATAAATGTTTAAGGGTTTATTTTGAAATATATATTAAAGTTTATAAGTCGATTCATAATTAAATAAACTAGAGGGACTAAACTTGTAATTTTGGGGAACTTATGGGTCATTCGTGTATTTAATCATATTTAAAGTGCCATGTGTCATTTTGATAATTTAAGGGGCTATTATGAAATTGTTATAAATTAAAGGTTGATTTATATAAAGTAAGGACTAAATATGTAAACTTTGTAACTTGAGGGACTTGAATTGTAAAACTTATATTCTAAGGGTTTTGAATCGTACAACATTTAAATTAAGAGTACAATATGTAAATTGGTAAAACTAAGGGGCTTAACATGTTAATACGGATACTTTAAGGACTAAAATGTAACTTCATAAAGTTAAGGGGCTAAAGGTGTAAATTATGAAACCTCAGGGGTATAAAATGTAACTTGGGTAAAATAACCTTAACTTGACCTAATTTATAATTATGGAAATATTACTAAATATAGGAACTTACTAAATAAGGAAACTTTCTAAAAATGGAAACCTGCTAAAAATAGAAAGTTACTTAATATGGAAATGGGATCTTTAGTAATCATGTCTTTACTCCTCTAGGTGTGAAGAGGGAGTAGTCCTGTGCATTTGTCATCTTATTCAGTGTGATCCTTGTCAAGCAATAAGGTACAGATATTCTGCCCTTCTTTAGTAAGGTGCCTTCGTCTCATTTCTGATTTCTAATTCACTGCCATGTTTCTTTGATTCTGTGAACTTTTCTGGTTTCATTCATGATATTATGAACCTTTGACGTGACCTTTCTGTTATGAATCCTTCTGATATTAAACATTTCTGATATATGATCTTTTTGACATGGAACCTTTATGGTATGAACCTCTGATCATGAACCTCTGATTATGAACCTCTGATCATGAACCTCTGATTATGAACTCTGATATTCTGAAATGGAATTTGACTTATGAAACTAAATTAAATACGGGATACATGATACTTGACCTTGACCCACAGTTTGATACTACGAGCCACTCACTAGGCATGAGGGTTTCATGTCCATGTCAGTCGATGCACCGATGGCATGACTCTAGGGCAGGAGAGTGATGACCTGTCCCATCCCTTTTCTGTATTTTATTTGGTGTGTTGGGAGTTATGGCCACCAGGGGCGTATGGATGCATCCTAGATTTGTTTCTGTTCATGTTATGTTATGTTATTCATGGTGACTGATGGTGTGTGCGATACACGTCTTTCACACTCTGGGAGCTAGCTACTCCATTTCTAATTTCTGGGATTAGTGAGAGGAACATCTCTCTGCATGGCGGTATGATTATGATTTCATGTTCATGTTTCTGGGCTCGTAGAGGATTACTGTTTTCCATGCACCTTATAGACTTATGACCTTTACCTTTCATTACTGACACCCTATGACATGATACTGGACTTATCTCTGTACTGGGCTTGGTATGTTGGGCTTGTTGGGATCTTTTGATTACTTCACCATTACTCATGATACTATCCATGTTTTTGATATCTCTGTATAACCTTCATATTTCTTCTCATCTATTATCACATCATGTATGATTCCTTTCATTTTCCCTATTTCATTATTATTGTTGTTACCGTTATATCTGTTCACTGAGCTCGTGTAGCTCAGCCGCGTTTCTTTTCCCGCGGCAGGTATTTAAGCTAGGAGCTGGGGTATGGCTTTTGGGAAGAGTGTATCTGAGTGAAGCTTGTTTTAGTTGGATTATTTCACCATTTGGATTTTGTTATGTACTTCTTTATTTCTGTCTTATCTTTGTAATTAAGTCATGTTGACTTATTCTCTTTGATTATGTTATGATTTCCGCTGTTTTATTCGTGGATGCTATGTTTATTCTGATATAAAACCATGTACTTGTGACATCTTTGCCCTTGTCGGGTCGGGGTGTTACAATTTATGGTATCAGAGCCAGGTTATCCGAAACCCTTAGAGCTTAGGCTCGTGACCTGTGAGGATTGGGTAGTCATTAGGTTTCCTTTCGCGCACTCTCTTTTCCTGTTATGCTCTGTCATTTTTCCTTGACTCTGCTCTGTCACATTTGCTTGATCTTACTAATCGTCTTCGTAATTCTATAGATGGTTAACACTCGTCACCAGGAGTACAACAGTGGAGGAGATGCTGAAATTCCCAATCTGGAGGCTATGGTGGCTAATGCTGTAGCAAGTCTGCTACCGGGCCTTAACACTGAGGCGGTGATCAATCGGCTTATCAATGGTGGAGCTGGTCCATCTGGGGGTGCTGGCAGTTCTTCTGGTGGTGGGGGCCGACCCACTACCATTAATGGGTGGTTGGAGAGTTTTAATAAACTCAAGCCGTTGTCCTTCACTTCTGCTGCTACTCCTCATGCAGCAGAAGACTGGATCACCCACATGGAGAAACTGTTCGAGGTGTTAGGTTGTGAGGACGAGTTCAAGACTCGTCTGGCTGTGTTCAAGCTAGAGGGTGACGCGCTCAACTGGTGGAAAGCGCATAAAGAAGCTAAGGGTGGTGATGCATATGTTCTTGGTTGTTCATGGGCTGATTTCCGTACCACGTTCTATAATCGGTACTTCCCCGTTTCCGAGCAGCAGAGATTCATTAGGGAGTACAACACTATCTCTCAGCTTGATGCTGAGAACGCTGGGCAGTATCTGGAGCGGTTTCAGAGATTAGTTAGTTTTGTGGGTCCGCTTGCTGGGGATGCTAAGCAGCAGGCTAGACAATTCAAATGGGGACTCAAGAGGTGGGTACTAGACCGCATACTTAATGATGAGTTTCGGGACCCGGCAGAATGTTGCGACGCAGCTCGCAATATCGAGATATTTCATCAGGGATCTGGGTATAAGAGGAACAGAGATGGGGACAGGATTCAGACTCAGGGTCAGACTGGCAGGAACTATGATCAGAGGAGGCCGGATACGAGGGGCCAGGATTCCAGGTTCAATGCTAGGCAAGGAGATGATCGCTCGGGGCGCAACAACAGTCAGGAACAGTGGAGAGATCATACTACTAGGGGACATCAGCAGAGCAGGGCTTCTAGATTTGGTACTCAGGGAGGTTCATCTGAAGGTTCATTTCCTTACGCTATCTGTACTACATGTGGGAAACGCCACCCTGGAGAGTGTCGTCGGGCTTATGGGACCTGTTTTAGATGTGGATCTTCTGAGCATCAAGTGAGGGATTGTCCCAAGTTTGGAGGTTACAACGACAACAATAAGAGTGCCAAGGACAAAAAGCCAGCTCAGTGAGGAGACCGTTTTCACAAGTTGCTATTTTTTCATTCCGTTTTTTTGGATATTTTGATACCTATGGTCTCTTTTGCGATTATGATACATTCGATGCTTTATTAATTTCTCGTTCGGATATTTTGAATTCTAAATTAATAATTTCATTCTATGTTGAGTTTTGAGGTTTTGATTTGATTTGTTCACTCTGAGATTTCTTATGATCATGGTACGATGAGCGAAACCGATGGTGTCTTTCACTTCTGATCTACCTTAATAGGTTTACTCTATCCGTTTGTTCCCATTATCGTACGATAAGATCCGATCTACTAAATTATTCCAAGCCATCCGTGAGTAAGGCTTATCTGATCTGGTATGTCCTGTTCGTTCTGTCCTATTGTCCTCTTCTATGTCCTTGCAAATTTCGAGGACGAAATTTTTTTGTTAGTGGGGAAGAAGTTGTAATACCTAAAATTCTATAACATGTAAAATGACCAAATTGCCCCTGAGAATTTAAAATCTAAATAAAACATATGTAAAGCACAGAATAAATTCCAAACTTCTAGCAATGAACAAGTTATGATCCCAAATAATTTTAACAACTTCATTTAACATTTATACAAGCCAAGAAAATTACTAAAATGCCCTTGGGCGCCTAATGTTATTTTAGATTCAAATTCATGATTTAAATAAAAGTTATTAAAGGAAATTAAGGAGTAATTAAGAAGATAATTAAAACTATAATTGGCCTAATCAAAATCCCGAAATTTTGGCCCTATTACCCTCCCCCTTTGACCGGTTATATCTTAAAACACCATTCATCACATTCTATTCTAGCAAATCAAAATTCCGATTGAAAATAAACACACAAAATAATCCATTGAGCCTCCATACGATTTCCACAAATCCTCTAAGCAATTTTCTGTGATCAAGCAACATCTAAAGAGCCCTAGAAAAATTATTGTGGAGGTGTTCGTTGTTTGGTTCGTTCGTGGTGATTGTTACATATCGCGACTAGGAGAAATAAGGTATAAATCGCTTCTCATTCATTCGACACCCTAAAATTCGATTCTTATTTTTCTCACACTCCTTACATAATGTACAACCTAGGAAAAATTGGATTGGAGCTGTTCTCATCCGTTTTCTATTTTTGAGAGATTATTTCTTTTCGTACGCCTATATAAAAGGTACCTCGTTATTAATTCGTACGACTTCCATAAAATTCTTTTGTGATTTTTATCATGATCCTCATGTCATGTATGGTCTGTGAAAAATGATTACAAGGTCGTGGAGTGGCTGTGGTGATCGTGGTGAAATTCTTGGTGTCGAGCGCTATATTCGATAGGTCCAATTATAATACGCCTAATCTACACGTCAAACATTCAATCTGGTATTTTTCCCATAACTTATCAATCATATGAGACCTAAGAAAAATGTGTAATTCGACTCATGCATGATTTTTCAATCGTTGGTGATTAAACTCTATGAATCGAACCATAGATATAAAATATATGTATTCGACCGAATGGAACATTGTGATTAATTTTAGTCGACACTCTATATATATATTAACATGAGAAAAATGTAAATTCGATTTGTCATGGCCTATAAGAATTGTTTTCGAATTTATTTTAAAACCAGATTTAGAAATATTTTGGGAAAAATATGTAATTGATCGATCTAGGGTTTTAATCATGAATTAGGGCTTGTTTTGGGATAGTGAATGAGGTATAATGATTAGCTAATTAATTGGTTTGGTTAGGGCTTGAATTCGAATTAACAAAGTATTATACGATTTTCATTTTAAAACTTAAGGGATCGATTTGTACTTTTTAAATCTTATGGGTCACTTTTGGAACTTTATAAATATTGTGGTATGTCGTATAAAAATTATGAGAAAGACCTTTTATGTAAAATAAATGTTTAAGGGTTTATTTTGAAATATATATTAAAGTTTATAAGTCGATTCATAATTAAATAAACTAGAGGGACTAAACTTGTAATTTTGGGGAACTTATGGGTCATTCGTGTATTTAATCATATTTAAAGTGCCATGTGTCATTTTGATAATTTAAGGGGCTATTATGAAATTGTTATAAATTAAAGGTTGATTTATATAAAGTAAGGACTAAATATGTAAACTTTGTAACTTGAGGGACTTGAATTGTAAAACTTATATTCTAAGGGTTTTGAATCGTACAACATTTAAATTAAGAGTACAATATGTAAATTGGTAAAACTAAGGGGCTTAACATGTTAATACGGATACTTTAAGGACTAAAATGTAACTTCATAAAGTTAAGGGGCTAAAGGTGTAAATTATGAAACCTCAGGGGTATAAAATGTAACTTGGGTAAAATAACCTTAACTTGACCTAATTTATAATTATGGAAATATTACTAAATATAGGAACTTACTAAATAAGGAAACTTTCTAAAAATGGAAACCTGCTAAAAATAGAAAGTTACTTAATATGGAAATGGGATCTTTAGTAATCATGTCTTTACTCCTCTAGGTGTGAAGAGGGAGTAGTCCTGTGCATTTGTCATCTTATTCAGTGTGATCCTTGTCAAGCAATAAGGTACAGATATTCTGCCCTTCTTTAGTAAGGTGCCTTCGTCTCATTTCTGATTTCTAATTCACTGCCATGTTTCTTTGATTCTGTGAACCTTTCTGGTTTCATTCATGATATTATGAACCTTTGACGTGACCTTTCTGTTATGAATCCTTCTGATATTAAACATTTCTGATATATGATCTTTTTGACATGGAACCTTTATGGTATGAACCTCTGATCATGAACCTCTGATTATGAACCTCTGATCATGAACCTCTGATTATGAACTCTGATATTCTGAAATGGAATTTGACTTATGAAACTAAATTAAATACTGGATACATGATACTTGACCTTGACCCACAGTTTGATACTACGAGCCACTCACTAGGCATGAGGGTTTCATGTCCATGTCAGTCGATGCACCGATGGCATGACTCTAGGGCAGGAGAGTGATGACCTGTCCCGTCCCTTTTCTGTATTTTATTTGGTGTGTTGGGAGTTATGGCCACCAGGGGCGTATGGATGCATCCTAGATTTGTTTCTGTTCA
Source organism: Artemisia tridentata subsp. tridentata (assembly GCA_021014915.2). Lineage (NCBI taxonomy): Eukaryota > Viridiplantae > Streptophyta > Magnoliopsida > Asterales > Asteraceae > Artemisia > Artemisia tridentata. Next base: position 244,851,067 of record CP139507.1, on the reverse strand, counting down.
TGTTATGTTATGTTATTCATGGTGACTGATGGTGTGTGCGATACACGTCTTTCACACTCTGGGAGCTAGCTACTCCATTTCTGATTTCTGGGATTAGTGAGAGGAACATCTCTCTGCATGGCGGTATGATTATGATTTCATGTTCATGTTTCTGGGCTCGTAGAGGATTACTGTTTTCCATGCACCTTATAGACTTATGACCTTTACCTTTCATTACTGACACCCTATGACATGATACTGGACTTATCTCTGTACTGGGCTTGGTATGTTGGGCTTGATGGGATCTTTTGATTACTTCACCATTACTCATGATACTATCCATGTTTTTGATATCTCTGTATAACCTTCATATTTCTTCTCATCTATTATCACATCATGTATGATTCCTTTCATTTTCCCTATTTCATTATTATTGTTGTTACCGTTATATCTGTTCACTGAGCTCGTGTAGCTCAGCCGCGTTTCTTTTCCCGCGGCAGGTATTTAAGCTAGGAGCTGGGGTATGGCTTTTGGGAAGAGTGTATCTGAGTGAAGCTTGTTTTAGTTGGATTATTTCACCATTTGGATTTTGTTATGTACTTCTTTATTTCTGTCTTATCTTTGTAATTAAGTCATGTTGACTTATTCTCTTTGATTATGTTATGATTTCCGCTGTTTTATTCGTGGATGCTATGTTTATTCTGATATGAAACCATGTACTTGTGACATCTTTGCCCTTGTCGGGTCGGGGTGTTACAATTTATGGTATCAGAGCCAGGTTATCCGAAACCCTTAGAGCTTAGGCTCGTGACCTGTGAGGATTGGGTAGTCATTAGGTTTCCTTTCGCGCACTCTCTTTTCCTGTTATGCTCTGTCATTTTTCCTTGACTCTGCTCTGTCACATTTGCTTGATCTTACTAATCGTCTTCGTAATTCTATAGATGGTTAACACTCGTCACCAGGAGTACAACAGTGGAGGAGATGCTGAAATTCCCAATCTGGAGGCTATGGTGGCTAATGCTGTAGCAAGTCTGCTACCGGGCCTTAACACTGAGGCGGTGATCAATCGGCTTATCAATGGTGGAGCTGGTCCATCTGGGGGTGCTGGCAGTTCTTCTGGTGGTGGGGGCCGACCCACTACCATTAATGGGTGGTTGGAGAGTTTTAATAAACTCAAGCCGTTGTCCTTCACTTCTGCTGCTACTCCTCATGCAGCAGAAGACTGGATCACCCACATGGAGAAACTGTTCGAGGTGTTAGGTTGTGAGGACGAGTTCAAGACTCGTCTGGCTGTGTTCAAGCTAGAGGGTGACGCGCTCAACTGGTGGAAAGCGCATAAAGAAGCTAAGGGTGGTGATGCATATGTTCTTGGTTGTTCATGGGCTGATTTCCGTACCACGTTCTATAATCGGTACTTCCCTGTTTCCGAGCAGCAGAGATTCATTAGGGAGTACAACACTATCTCTCAGCTAGATTCTGAGAATGCTGGGCAATATCTGGAGCGGTTTCAGAGATTAGTCAGTTTTGTGGGTCCGCTTGCTGGGGATGCTAAGCAGCAGGCTAGACAATTCAAATGGGGACTCAAGAGGTGGGTACTAGACCGCATACTTAATGATGAGTTTCGGGACCCGGCAGAATGTTGCGACGCAGCTCGCAATATCGAGATATTTCATCAGGGATCTGGGTATAAGAGGAACAGAGATGGGGATAGGATTCAGACTCAGGGTCAGGCTGGCAGGAACTATGATCAGAGGAGGCCGGATACGAGGGGCCAGGATTCCAGGTTCAATGCTAGGCAAGGAGATGATCGCTCGGGGCGCAACAACAGTCAGGAACAGTGGAGAGATCATACTACTAGGGGACATCAGCAGAGCAGGGCTTCTAGATTTGGTACTCAGGGAGGTTCATCTGAAGGTTCATTTCCTTACGCTATCTGTACTACATGTGGGAAACGCCACCCTGGAGAGTGTCGTCGGGCTTATGGGACCTGTTTTAGGTGTGGATCTTCTGAGCATCAAGTGAGGGATTGTCCCAAGTTTGGAGGTTACAACGACAACAATAAGAGTGCCAAGGACAAAAAGCCAGCTCAGTGAGGAGACCGTTTTCACAAGTTGCTATTTTTTCATTCCGTTTTTTTGGATATTTTGATACCTATGGTCTCTTTTGCGATTATGATACATTCGATGCTTTATTAATTTCTCGTTCGGATATTTTGAATTCTAAATTAATAATTTCATTCTATGTTGAGTTTTGAGGTTTTGATTTGATTTGTTCACTCTGAGATTTCTTATGATCATGGTACGATGAGCGAAACCGATGGTGTCTTTCACTTCTGATCTACCTTAATAGGTTTACTCTATCCGTTTGTTCCCATTATCGTACGATAAGATCCGATCTACTAAATTATTCCAAGCCATCCGTGAGTAAGGCTTATCTGATCTGGTATGTCCTGTTCGTTCTGTCCTATTGTCCTCTTCTATGTCCTTGCAAATTTCGAGGACGAAATTTTTTTGTTAGTGGGGAAGAAGTTGTAATACCTAAAATTCTATAACATGTAAAATGACCAAATTGCCCCTGAGAATTTAAAATCTAAATAAAACATATGTAAAGCACAGAATAAATTCCAAACTTCTAGCAATGAACAAGTTATGATCCCAAATAATTTTAACAACTTCATTTAACATTTATACAAGCCAAGAAAATTACTAAAATGCCCTTGGGCGCCTAATGTTATTTTAGATTCAAATTCATGATTTAAATAAAAGTTATTAAAGGAAATTAAGGAGTAATTAAGAAGATAATTAAAACTATAATTGGCCTAATCAAAATCCCGAAATTTTGGCCCTATTACCCTCCCCCTTTGACCGGTTATATCTTAAAACACCATTCATCACATTCTATTCTAGCAAATCAAAATTCCGATTGAAAATAAACACACAAAATAATCCATTGAGCCTCCATACGATTTCCACAAATCCTCTAAGCAATTTTCTGTGATCAAGCAACATCTAAAGAGCCCTAGAAAAATTATTGTGGAGGTGTTCGTTGTTTGGTTCGTTCGTGGTGATTGTTACATATCGCGACTAGGAGAAATAAGGTATAAATCGCTTCTCATTCATTCGACACCCTAAAATTCGATTCTTATTTTTCTCACACTCCTTACATAATGTACAACCTAGGAAAAATTGGATTGGAGCTGTTCTCATCCGTTTTCTATTTTTGAGAGATTATTTCTTTTCGTACGCCTATATAAAAGGTACCTCGTTATTAATTCGTACGACTTCCATAAAATTCTTTTGTGATTTTTATCATGATCCTCATGTCATGTATGGTCTGTGAAAAATGATTACAAGGTCGTGGAGTGGCTGTGGTGATCGTGGTGAAATTCTTGGTGTCGAGCGCTATATTCGATAGGTCCAATTATAATACGCCTAATCTACACGTCAAACATTCAATCTGGTATTTTTCCCATAACTTATCAATCATATGAGACCTAAGAAAAATGTGTAATTCGACTCATGCATGATTTTTCAATCGTTGGTGATTAAACTCTATGAATCGAACCATAGATATAAAATATATGTATTCGACCGAATGGAACATTGTGATTAATTTTAGTCGACACTCTATATATATATTAACATGAGAAAAATGTAAATTCGATTTGTCATGGCCTATAAGAATTGTTTTCGAATTTATTTTAAAACCGGATTTAGAAATATTTTGGGAAAAATATGTAATTGATCGATCTAGGGTTTTAATCATGAATTAGGGCTTGTTTTGGGATAGTGAATGAGGTATAATGATTAGCTAATTAATTGGTTTGGTTAGGGCTTGAATTCGAATTAACAAAGTATTATACGATTTTCATTTTAAAACTTAAGGGATCGATTTGTACTTTTTAAATCTTATGGGTCACTTTTGGAACTTTATAAATATTGTGGTATGTCGTATAAAAATTATGAGAAAGACCTTTTATGTAAAATAAATGTTTAAGGGTTTATTTTGAAATATATATTAAAGTTTATAAGTCGATTCATAATTAAATAAACTAGAGGGACTAAACTTGTAATTTTGGGGAACTTATGGGTCATTCGTGTATTTAATCATATTTAAAGTGCCATGTGTCATTTTGATAATTTAAGGGGCTATTATGAAATTGTTATAAATTAAAGGTTGATTTATATAAAGTAAGGACTAAATATGTAAACTTTGTAACTTGAGGGACTTGAATTGTAAAACTTATATTCTAAGGGTTTTGAATCGTACAACATTTAAATTAAGAGTACAATATGTAAATTGGTAAAACTAAGGGGCTTAACATGTTAATACGGATACTTTAAGGACTAAAATGTAACTTCATAAAGTTAAGGGGCTAAAGGTGTAAATTATGAAACCTCAGGGGTATAAAATGTAACTTGGGTAAAATAACCTTAACTTGACCTAATTTATAATTATGGAAATATTACTAAATATAGGAACTTACTAAATAAGGAAACTTTCTAAAAATGGAAACCTGCTAAAAATAGAAAGTTACTTAATATGGAAATGGGATCTTTAGTAATCATGTCTTTACTCCTCTAGGTGTGAAGAGGGAGTAGTCCTGTGCATTTGTCATCTTATTCAGTGTGATCCTTGTCAAGCAATAAGGTACAGATATTCTGCCCTTCTTTAGTAAGGTGCCTTCGTCTCATTTCTGATTTCTGATTCACTGCCATGTTTCTTTGATTCTGTGAACTTTTCTGGTTTCATTCATGATATTATGAACCTTTGACATGACCTTTCTGTTATGAATCCTTCTGATATTAAACATTTCTGATATATGATCTTTCTGACATGGAACCTTTATGGTATGAACCTCTGATCATGAACCTCTGATTATGAACCTCTGATCATGAACCTCTGATTATGAACTCTGATATTCTGAAATGGAATTTGACTTATGAAACTAAATTAAATACGGGATACATGATACTTGACCTTGACCCACAGTTTGATACTACGAGCCACTCACTAGGCATGAGGGTTTCATGTCCATGTCAGTCGATGCACCGATGGCATGACTCTAGGGCAGGAGAGTGATGACCTGTCCCATCCCTTTTCTGTATTTTATTTGGTGTGTTGGGAGTTATGGCCACCAGGGGCGTATGGATGCATCCTAGATTTGTTTCTGTTCATGTTATGTTATGTTATTCATGGTGACTGATGGTGTGTACGATACACGTCTTTCACACTCTGGGAGCTAGCTACTCCATTTCTGATTTCTGGGATTAGTGAGAGGAACATCTCTCTGCATGGCGGTATGATTATGATTTCATGTTCATGTTTCTGGGCTCGTAGAGGATTACTGTTTTCCATGCACCTTATAGACTTATGACCTTTACCTTCCATTACTGACACCCTATGACATGGTACTGGACTTATCTCTGTACTGGGCTTGGTATGTTGGGCTTGTTGGGATCTTTTGATTACTTCACCATTACTCATGATACTATCCATGTTTCTGATATCTCTGTATAACCTTCATATTTCTTCTCATCTATTATCACATCATGTATGATTCCTTTCATTTTCCCTATTTCATTATTATTGTTGTTACCGTTATATCTGTTCACTGAGCTCGTGTAGCTCAGCCGCGTTTCTTTTCCCACGGCAGGTATTTAAGCTAGGAGCTGGGGTATGGCTTTTGGGAAGAGTGTATCTGAGTGAAGCTTGTTTTAGTTGGATTATTTCACCATTTGGATTTTGTTATGTACTTCTTTATTTCTGTCTTATCTTTGTAATTAAGTCATATTGACTTATTCTCTTTGATTATGTTATGATTTCCGCTGTTTTATTCGTGGATGCTATGTTTATTCTGATATGAAACCATGTACTTGTGACATCTTTGCCCTTGTCGGGTCGGGGTGTTACAGAGCATAGTTGGTTAGGTTAGATTAGTGTGTAAGTAGTGAAGGTGTGAAGAAGTTAAGGTGTGTAAGTAGTGAAGGTGTGAAGAAGTTAAGGTGTGTAAGTAGTGAAGGTGTGAAGAAGTAGAAGAGTACATAAGCAGTGTAGAAGTTGTGAAGCCGTCGTGAAGAAGTTGTGAAGCCGGTGTGAAGAAGTTGTGAATAAGTTGTGTGAAGTTGTGAGATTGGTTCTAGCTACGATTAGAACTTGACATTTAGCTTTGTGTCGTTAAACCGGTGTAAGCGAAAGTTGTGTAAGGTTTTCTCCGCCATATGGGAGCTTGTTGATATAGTGAAGAAAACTCTCGAGTTAGGTGCTCGGGGAATGGAGTAGGGCAAGGAAGGTGTCCTTGTATCCGAACCACTATAAATCTTTTGTCTCGCGGTTAGATCTTTCCATCTCTATCTTTCATTTCATTTCATTACTTTACTTGCATTGTTAATTAAGATCTACTTATATTTGTTCATATTGTTCAAGAGTTGAGTTCACATAAATTCGAATCTAAGTCTTTAAAAGTAAACAAAGTTTTCATAATAAAAATTAAAAAGACGTAAAACTATTCAACCCCCCTTCTAGTTTTCCACAATTGGTATCAAGAGCCACGTCAAACAAGATTTTTAAAATAAACTGTATTTTAAAACTTGAAACGATCTATGGAATCTGAAAAATATTTAGAAGGGCAATCCATGCAAAGACCACCACTATTTGAGAGTGATGGTTTTCTTTATTAGAAAAATAGATTTGAAACTTATGTGAAATCAAAAGATCTTTATCTTTGGCATGTTATTACCTATGGTGATTTTCCCCCTATTCAAAATAATCCTTTAACTAAAATAGATGAAATTGTACCTTTTGAAAAACAAAATGATGATTTGAAAAAGAAACTAGCAAAAACTAATGAGGCTAAAATGGTAATTTATAATGCGTTACCTCGTAAAGAATATGAACGAATTTTATGTGTCAAACCGCAAAAGAAATTTGGGATTCTTTACTAATCACTCACCAAGGTAATAGTCAAGTCAAAGATAACAAAATAGATCTTCTTGTTCAACAATTTGAACAATTTACAAATCCTGAAGAGGAATCTATTGATAATGCATTTGCTAAATTTAACACTATCATCACAAGTTTAAAACCACTTGATGAGACTTTTTCTAGCAAAAATTGTGTAAGGAAATTTCTTAGGGCATTACATCCAAAATGGCGTGAGAAGGTCACGGCTATTGAAGAATCGAAGAACTTGATGACGTTATCGCTTGATGAACTTATCGGCAACTTGAAGGTTCATGAAGAAATTATAAAGAGAGACTCGGAAACGGTCAAGAGCAAGAAAGATCAAATAAAATCACTTGCGCTAAAATTCATAAAGGAAATTAGTGATGATGACGATTCAAGTGACGATAGTGAAGACGAAGAATATGCAATGGCCGTAAGAGAGTTCAAGAAATTCTTTAAGAGATGAGGAAGATTCACAAGACAACCACGAGATGAAAGAAGATCGCTCCAAAGAAGTAGGAATGATAACTACGGGAAAAGAAAGTGCTTTAGATGTGGAAGTCCAAACCATCTCATTGGCGAATGTCCGAAGCCACCGGGTTATGATTACCAAAGCGCCTTTGTTAGTGGAGCATGGAGTGATAGCGACAAAGACGAAGCGGACAAAGCAAACGACGAAAAATGTCTTGTAGCTCAAGCTACCGATGAAATATGCCTAGGAATAAATTTGGAGCCTGACGAATGGATTAAGGATAGTGGATGCTCAAAACACATGATGGGGAATCGCAAGCTATTCTCCTCTTACAATCATTGGCAAAGGTACGATTTCTCATTGGCAAAGGTACGATTTCTCAAGACTCTCTAACTATTGAAAATGTTGAGCATGTAGATAATTTAACATACAACTTGCTTAGTATAGGACAAATATGTGATAATAAGTGTAGAGTTACCTTTACCGATAGAGATAGCGAAATAGTTAAGGACGGAAAGGTCATAGGTAGAGGAATTAGGAAAGGTGGCGTATATGTCATGAAACTAGGAAATAAACCGGAAGATAAAATATGTCTAGCAACCTTAGATGAAAACTCTACATTGTGGCATAGGAGATTAGGTCATGCTAATATGCAAAAAATACAATCCCTAGCCTCTAAGGAATTAGTTAGAAATTTGCCAAACCTAAGATATGAACAACACTTTTGCGATGCTTGTAAAATGGGAAAACAAGCATACGCTAGTCACAAAGCTAAGAATATAGTCTCCACTACTAGATGTCTAGAATTATTACACATAGACCTTTTTGGTCCATCCGCAGTGCGGAGTTACGGAGGTAACCGATATACCTTGGTAATTGTAGACGACTATTCATGATACACATACTAGATTTTTAAGTGATAAAACCGAAGCCTTTAATAAGATTGAATATTTAGTAAAATGATTCAAAACAAACTAGGATGTTCCATAGTATCTTTTAGGATGGACCATGGTCGGGAATTTGATAACGAAGTGCAGTTCGGAAAATATTGTGATTTAAATGGAATATCTCACAATTTCTCCGCTCCTCGCACTCCACAATCAAATGGGGTAGTAGAAAGAAAGAATTGTTCCTTACAAGAAATGAGTAGAAGAATGCTAAATGAACAATCTATCCCACAAAAATTTTGGTGTCACGCCGTAGATAAGTCAACATACATAATAAATAGAGTCTCAATAAGGCGAATATTAGGAAAAACCCCATATGAATTGTTAAGAGGTGGAAAACCTAATCTAAATTACTTTAGGGTATTCGGGAGCAAATGTTTTGTTCTCAATACAAAAGATTACCTTATTAAATTTGATCCTAAGTCGTACGAAGGAATCTTTCTAGGGTATTCGCAAAATTGTAAAGCTTATATAATACTTAATAAACATACTATGAAAATAGAAGAATCTTTGAATGTAACATTTGATGAAACTCCACCACCACCTAAAACATTGCCTCTAGAAGATGATGACCTAGTTGAAGAAGAAGCTATTGAGGTTAGTAAAACTAAACCCTTAGGTGATGATAATGATAATATAACACTAGGAGAAAACGAAATAGTAAATATTAAGGAATCAAAATAACACCCAATAGATAATATAATAGGAAGCCTAAATCAAAGAATCCATAGATCACAAGCTCAAGATAAAAATAATTTCTCTTGTTTTCTCTCAACAATAGAACCTAAAATATAAATGAAGCCTTAAAAGATGAAAGTTGGGTTATGGCTATGCAAGAAGAACTAAATCAATTTAAAGCTAATGACGTTTGGGAACTAGTCCCAAATCCCATGAACATGACCATCATAGGAACTAAATGGGTATATAGAAATAAGTTGGACGAAAATGGAATTGTTACTAGGAACAAAGCTAGGTTAGTTGCCCAAGGTTATAATCAACAAGAAGGAATTGATTATGACGAAACTTATGCCCCCGTAGCTAGATTAGAATCTATAAGAATACTCCTTGCCTATGCATGCGCCCTAGACTTTAAGTTATTTCAAATGGACGTGAAAATTGCATTCCTTAACGGTTTTATCAATGAGGAGGTATACGTGGCACAACCTCCAGGATTCATTGACTTCGCAAAACCTGATTATGTTTATAAACTCAAGAAAGCTTTATATGGACTCAAACAAGCTCCCAAGGCTTGGTATGATCGATTAAAAGCTTTTCTTATTAAACATGATTATTCCATGGGAATGTAGATAACACTCTTTTCACGAAAAAGAAAAGCCCAAATCTCATCATTGTCCAAATATATGTCGACGACATTATATTTGGATCGACTTGTCAGGATATGTGTGATGAATTCGCCAAAATCATGCATGATGAGTTTGAGATGAGTATGATGGGTGAACTTAATTTCTTCCTAGGATTACAAATAAAACAATTAGAAGATGGAATATTTTTTAATCAATCTAAGTACATTAAGGAGATGCTTAAGAAATTTGGATTAGAAGACTCTAAGCCTATGAAAACACCAATGTCTACGGAAGTAAAACTCACAAGAGATGAAGAAGGTGAGTCCGTAGAAAACACTAAGTATAGAGGGATGATAGGTAGTTTACTATACCTAACTTCTAGTAGATCGGATATCATGTTTAGTGTCTGCCTTTGTGCTTGCTTTCAAGAGGATCCCAAAACCTCTCACCTAGAAGCAGTTAAGCATATCTTCCGATACATTAAAGGCACTATACACTTAGGATTATGGTATCCTAAGGGATCCGGCATAGAAACCATCGTCTATGCGGATTCGGATCATGCGGGAGACTACGTGGATAGAAAGAGCACTAGCGGTATATGCAGGTTCATGGGATGTTGCCTAACATCTTGGTTTTCTAAGAAGCAAACCGCTCTTGCTATTTCTACTACAGAGGCCGAATATGTAAGCGCTGGAAAGACATGTCAACAAGCACTATGGATAAAACAAGCTCTCGTAGATTATGGCATTAGGTTAGATAATGTCCCTATAATGTGCGATAACAAAGGTGCTATAGATTTAAGTAAAAATCCCGTTCAACACTCTAGGACTAAACATATAGAAATACGTCACCACTTCCTTCGCGATAACGTTCAAAAAGGAAACATATCTATAGAAAAAGTTGCTTCGGAAGATAACATAGCGGACATATTCACTAAACCCCTTAAGCGCGAACTCTTCAACCACTTACGTTTAGGCTTAGGAATGATGGAACAAATTGACTGAATTTTCCGCATTTTTGGTCCATCAGATGGGCGGCCCCCTTAATGTTATAAAGGCGGCCCCCTTAATTATTAAGGGGACCCGCCTCTCATTAAGGGGACCGGCCATCTGATGACATTTTTTTTTCTTCTGCCTTTCTCTCATCTGTGTCTAGGAATCTGTTTTGCACAAACCTAAAGATTGGGAAACATTTTTTTGCATAAACATATTTATATACAAAACCCAATCTATTTTATTCAAATCATTCTCACATCTAGGAAAACACATGAAAACCATTTTCTTTACATTGTTGAATAATGCTAAAAACACTTTTCTTTCATGCATAAAATCTCACATGAATTGTCAAAATATATAATCTAATATATATCTTTGATATTCATATATTGAGCAAAATCAAATCAAGGAGACTTTGGATTGTTTCTTAGGAAATTTTTGCATTTAGTTGTCGAAACAATCACATCTCCACATTTGTTGCATATAGGCACACATTAGAACAACATTGCATATCACATCTCCACTTTTGTTCCATCATCTTCTTGTTAGTTTCTAGTGCCTTTAGTCTATTACCCCCTTGCCTTATGTGATTAATATTTTCAATATTCTTGATTGCTAGATATAATTGCTCGCTTATTTGCTTAATTGATATGTCTTGCATGCATAATTATTAATATGTTACATATTTTCTTGCCTCAAAGAGTGGGACTTGCCTAAAACCAAAAGCTCAAAACATAGCCCTCCTTACCTATTTCTGCAGAAAAACTCATTTCTGGAACTCAGAATGACACCAGATGGGCGGCCCCCTTAATTATTAAGGGGACCGGCCCTAATTAAGGGGATCGGTAATCTGTAGGACGAGTTCACAGAATATTTTTCTGCTTTTTAGCCAATTTCATCCTACACTTCCCTAAATTCACAAACATATTATGTCATGATCACCCCAACAAGTTTATCCATCCTTAATCACATCAATCCTCCACTATAAATAACCTCATTCCTCACCATATTCACTCATCCCATCATGTCTTCTCCCATCAACCCAAAACCAAAAACCTCAAAGCTAACAAGGATGACCATGAAGCCCGGGTGGAAAAGGAAACCTCACCCTCACAACAAGCCCATCACAAATGGTGTGACTAGACAACCAACACCTCCATCCACTTTCATTCCCAACTACTCTCCAAGATCTCAACATCATTTCATTGAACCATTTCACAAACCCTATAATGTTGGCCAAACATCCACATTCATTCCAAACTACACTTCTAAACCTCAAACCAACTTCAATGAAACCTTTGAAAACCCTCATCATTTTGGTCAACCATCAAACTTTACCTCAAACCACACACCCAAATTTCATCCATTTCCACAAAATGATCAAATCCACATTCCCATGGAAAGGCAAAAGTTTCATGAAGAGCTTAACCAAATCCACGATCTTAGTGATCTCCTTGCTATGCACCTTGCACAACGCAACAAGGGCCAACCTCCATCCTCACCCTACTCAAATTGCTTACCCCACTCTCTCAACTTAGATCAAGTCAAAAACCTCACCCACTATTGCCCTTGTTGCATCTTCCTTCAAAAACAAATTCTCCACTTGAGTGAAGATATTTCTTGGATCGAATATCTACTCACCCGTCCTCATCCCATTCCTCCCCTAAAAAGATATAATATTAGATCCACTTCATCCGCTCCATTTCATTCACCATCAAATATCTAAGCCCCACTCACAAGCTTTCCGCCCCAAAATAAAATCCATCACCCTTTTGTGTCGCAAGCAAGTCCAATCGCTCTCTTTGGCAATATTAGGACCATTAGTATTTTTTTTACTTATGTTGTAACCTTTATGTTTTAAGCATATTGTGTGATGTAATGATGATTCATGTGATCATCTTGAATGAATGAATAAGATTAGTCGTTTGTTCTAAATATTTTTTGCTATGCATATATATGTCTTGTGTTCTTAACTTGTTTTTGCAGCCAAGATTTCCATAGCTCGTCTCCTTGGTGCCCTCAAACGAGGGGGAGCACACATCAAGGGGGAGTTCTCGTCCCGACAAATTTCATTTCTAAAACTTGTCGGCATAACCATTTTTATTCTACAAAAAGGGGGAGAAGTAGATATAAACTCACTAAATACTTGTCTAAAAATTAATTTTTCAATTTAATGAGTTTAGATTTTGTAATCATCAAAAAATGGGAGATTGTTGATATAAATAATGCCTAAACACGTTATTAATATTTTTCGATATCTCTACGTTTTGATAATCACAAAATGTAAAATCATTAAACGGAAAATTATGACGTAAACAAGTATTTAGTTGTTAATATCTATTTTAACAACTCAATCACTTAAGGTATGAACAAACAAATGCTTAATGCATTATATGATCAAAGGAATATTTTCTTAATCACTAGATTTTTTATAAAATGACCCAAACATTTTATATCTTTTAGAAAATCATTTTTGGTATTAAATAAAAATGTTTAATCCTTTATAAATTTATGAATTCAAATTTTCAACCAAAAATGGTAAAAATGTTCCAAAAAAACCTTCCCCACAAAAAGACAAATCTGAGCAACGTTCAGGAAGGGCGGCACCCTTAATTATACTAGGCGGTCCCCTTAATTTTAAGGGGGCCGGCCACCTATTTAAGGGGACCGCCCCGCTCCTCTAGGTCCTCAGATTTGCCTATAAATACTGGTTCATTTCTGGACTTTTTCCTCACCTTTTGCACCTCAAACTTTCTGTTCTAAATCTCTTCTTCTATCTTTCTAAATCCTTTGATCTTATATTCTTAAGCTTTTGTTTCAAGTGATCCAAAGCTTCAACCTCTCAAGTGCAAAAGAAGAATACTTCTATCCTTCAAGACAAGAAGTATTACAACTTGGTGTACCTCTTCTGTTGGGTCTTATAGATTTGATGAGACAAAACAAGAAGAATGAAACATGAAGGGCTTAAAGTGACAAGAAGGAAAGTTACAAAAAGATGGAGATTTTAGAAGATTCTCAGAAGAATATTTACTTTCCTTATTGTATTATGATTCTCCTTGTAAACCCTAATCCCTCTAGTATATAAAGAGGACATGGGTCATTAGTTTAGACGTGCACAAACTACAAGATGTAGTCGATTAGTAAAGGTGTGTGTGTGTAACCTAGACGTAAGTTATAAACGTCTAGGGTTAGGGTTTTAGTTAGTTAGTTAGTTAGTTCAGCCTCAAGGTCGAGTCCTTGATCCCTGTTACAAGGCGTGTAACATGTTCTACCTTGATCAAGTAGAATTGGGGCTGTAGATGATTATTAGTGTTAGTATTAGAGATCACAAAGTAAAACCTTGTTCAATAATAAAGATGTTTTACTTATTCCGCTGTGCATGATTGTTGTCTTTGTTATTGTTTAACCCTAGTGCTCTAAACGGTCCAAGGAGTTTTAACAAACTCCACATGTGGTATCAGAGCCTGGGGAGCTCGTTACCTTGGGATTACAAGGTTTTTGTGTCGGTGAAGAAGAGCAGATTTGGAGAAGAACTATTATCGTTAAATGCACCTCGTACTGAAGAAGTTGATTGGTCGTCTCGGTGAGTCACATGGGGTTATTAATTGTTCGAATCTCATTGTTGAAAAGAATGATAAAGTAAGCGGTGATAGATAATAAATTCTATTTGTCGACAATTGCAAAGTTTTAATTAACTGATTCGCAAGTTGTCGATTAGCGCATGGTGGCAATTGAATTGTGTTTCAAGTTTGGGTGATTTACCTCGTACTACAAAGGAATTTTATTAATTGGTCGGTCACTCATGGGTTTTACTGTTATCGATTGGAGATATCATTGTGGGACTGATTCAGGTTTGTCGATTAGTAAACCATGTGCAGATTTCATTAAACCTCGTACTACTTAATGGTGAGACGTATTTATTTGGGATTGTCGTCTAGTACAAAGGTGGAAGTGAGATTTAATTTGTTGATATTGAGATTCGTTTATGCTACTGCTCTTCTCAAAGTACTGCTCTCTTCAACGTACTGCTCTCTTCAACGTACTGCTCTCGGACCGAAAGTACTGCTGTTCGTTTAAAGTACTGTTGTTCGTCCAACGTACTGCTCCAAAGTACTGCTGCCCCAAGGTACTGTTATATTCAAAGTACTGTTGTGTTTGAATGATTTATGGAGACACGTAAAGAGTTTTATGGTTTATTATATATGCATGATTTACGAGCAGTGAGGGGAAGCCGAGATAAGTTTTTATAAGATTGGTTCTATTTTGGCTCTCGGCTAATTATGAGCAGTTTGTTAGATTACACACACAGGTTATTAGTTTCACACACACAAGTTGGTTTTTGTTCTTGAAAGATTAAAGGCTCGTTGGGGATTATTTGAAGAAGACGATTGGATATTATCTATTTGATGTTGTAGTTGAGTTTCACAGGTGCGCGTTCTTATGTTTGTGTTATTGCGGTGACAAAGACTTGGTAAATCTAGCAAGGATGTGTGATCTATAAACTTAGGGTGCTGAATACACACATTTGCTATCACTTAAAGGAGTTACATTGTAGTGCTCAGTGTCTCATATTAGTTGAGGATTTATCAAGAGGTCCTAGTAGCCTACTTCTAAGATAAGTTTGGAGTCACATAGAGACGTGGATAGTGCAAGATATAAGACGAAGGTTTGGGAAATTCAACTTCTTCATCAAGTTTGTTATATTTGGTTTTCTTCATCGGTAATCATTACAAGGAGCTTACAGAATTGAAGATTCAAGAGATGGTAAACATATTAGTTTCAGGGGAAGCTTATTGTTTAATTGTTTAACCATCTACATGCACCACTCAAGGGGAAGTGTTTGATTCTTACTACCGTTGTTCATTATTACTACTGCTAGTTGGAGTTTTCTACTGTTTTGGATTCATTTTTAGTAAGCATTTTGGTGTTCTTCATGGAGGGCAATTTGAAACATTGGAAGGCTTTGATTAAGAAGTGTGGTACTGGTTAATGGTGGTCAAGATCGTATTTGCATACATTCTCTATTTGTTGATAACAAAAAGGGGAAGAGATGTTAGAAGAAATTTGGAGTGGTATGGCATGACTTAAGGGGAAGACAATACTTGTTTCATTCATGGCGAGATTTAATTATCTCAACTTCTCTACTTCGTCTAGGGAAGTTCGTACAAGAACGTGTATGTTTTGTCATCATCAAATAGGGGAAGATTGTTGGGTCTTATAGATTTGATGAGACAAAACAAGAAGAATGAAACATGAAGGGCTTAAAGTGACAAGAAGGAAAGTTACAAAAAGATGGAGATTTTAGAAGATTCTTAGAAGAATATTTACTTTCCTTATTGTATTATGATTCTCCTTGTAAACCCTAATCCCTCTAGTATATAAAGAGGACATGGGTCATTAGTTTAGACGTGCACAAACTACAAGATGTAGTCGATTAGTAAAGGTGTGTGTGTGTAACCTAGACGTAAGTTATAAACGTCTAGGGTTAGGGTTTTAGTTAGTTAGTTAGTTAGTTCAGCCTCAAGGTCGAGTCCTTGATCCCTGTTACAAGGCGTGTAACATGTTCTACCTTGATCAAGTAGAATTGGGGCTGTAGATGATTATTAGTGTTAGTATTAGAGATCACAAAGTAAAAACCTTGTTCAATAATAAAGATGTTTTACTTATTCCGCTGTGCATGATTGTTGTCTTTGTTATTGTTTAACCCTAGTGCTCTAAACGGTCCAAGGAGTTTTAACAAACTCCACATCTTCCATTCAAGTTGTTAGTGTATCATAATTGTAAATCATTCATTTATTTGTATAAGTTGTGAATTCTTGTTAGATAGGTGTGAGCATAGTTGGTTAGGTTAGATTAGTGTGTAAGTAGTGAAGGTGTGAAGAAGTTAAGGTGTGTAAGTAGTGAAGGTGTGAAGAAGTAGAAGAGTACATAAGTAGTGTAGAAGTTGTGAAGCCGTCGTGAAGAACTTATGAAGCCGGTGTGAAGAAGTTGTGAATAAGTTGTGTGAAGTGGTGAGATTGGTTCTAGCTACGATTAGAACTCGACATTTAGCTTTGTGTCGTTAAACCGGTGTAAGCGAAAGTTGTGTAAGGTTTTCTCCGCCATAAGGGAGCTTGTTGATATAGTGAAGAAAACTCTCGAGTTAGGTGCTCAGGGAGTGGAGTAGGGCAAGGAAGGTGTCCTTGTAGCCGAACCACTATAAATCTTTTGTCTCGCGGTTAGATCTTTTCATCTCTATCTTTCATTTCATTTCATTACTTTACTTGCATTGTTAATTTAGGTCTACTTATATTTTTTCATATTGTTCAAGAGTTGAGTTCACATAAATTCGAATCTAAGTCTTTAAAAGTAAACAAAGTTTTCATAATAAAAATTAAAAAGACGTAAAACTATTCAACCCCCCTTCTAGTTTTCCACAAAGAGCATACAAGATGATGACATGGAGGTTGAAAATGACAAGAACAGAGTTTATTCTGGAGTATTATATATATTCATAAGGGATGAAGCATTCCAAAGGAGAAAGTTCTATCTAGGTCAATCTCAGTTCACTACGTTTGTTCATCACTTGCAAAAGCATGCTGATAGATGATTTCACTTGTTGAAACAAGCATCCAAGATACACAGCATCATTGCCTCTTATAATTCCTCCATCCAAGGAAATTGCACCATCTTTTAGGCTTTGTTTGAAGCTTGAAGATAGGTACTAATATTGTCGAAGTCAAAAGAAAATGGCAGATGAGCTACTGAGAAAGATATTTAATCTTGAAGAACAGAAGATAGCTCAGATCAAGAATCTGACTACAGAAGGGTTTGAAAGATTTTCACAATCCATAATTTAATTCAGAAACATGTTGAAAAGGATTCACATGTTTAGGGGAGGATTGTTGGGAATTAAATATTCTGAAGATTAGTATCGGGAATTAAAGGATTACAAGATCAGTTCTACTCAAATAAATACTCTAAGTATCATTCTACTGCTAGTGCATTTGATTCTACTGCTAGCGTTAAACATTCTACTGCTGAATGATACTGCTGCTAGTGAAGAAGATTCTACTGCTGAGTGGATAACTATTGAAGTATTCTACTGCTGGTTGGATAAGAATACAAAGATATTATGTGTATAATAGTCAACAATACACGGTAGATAATATCTTTAGACAAAGTGTTCAGTAACAAGTTGTAAACACAGATACATGTTGTATCTTAATGAATGACACTCTCAAGCATGTGTTCGATTAGACTTGACAATATTGTAAAGATCTCTCTTGGACTATAAAAGAGAAATCTTAGACTAGATATTATGTGTGCTTAATTTATGTTGAATACCTGTTAAGAGAATAGAACAAATACAACAATATCATAAGTCAAAGAAACATAAGATTCAAGGTTTTGTAACCCTAGTGATAGTGAAGATCACTCGTATAATTGTGAATAATATTGAATCGTTTGGTGATAAACTTTCTTTGTTCATTGTTCTATAACAAACATAATTGTTCCATTTCCATATCCAAATAACCATCTAAGTGTGGTTAAGTAGATTCCGCATACGTAATCATATTAACTCAATATATCATATACACAAAGCAACAAAGGTCTAACAACCTTATAGTGTGTACAAATCCTCTCAGATGGGATAGGTTCTCGGATTGTGATTCCTTTAGCAGATGGTCTAGCAGCAGTCTGTGGTTGTGGTTGTTGTTCAGGTGTTGGTTGTGATTTAGGTTGTTTTTTTGGTTGTGGTTGTTTCGGTGTTGATGATTTTGTAGACTTAATTGTAGTATTACCTTAGCCAGACTAACATCATAATCCAATTCCTCAGCAGTAGAATCAACTTTAGTCTCAACAGTAGGAACTTTGTAACACCCCAACCCGATAAGGGTAGAAGTATTACGTTATGTTAACATATCAAAGCAAACATAAGCATAAGACTTAAATAATACAAATTGAATTTCAAAGGTTACAAATGGAAATTCTGAAACTACAAGGTTACAAAGAGAACAATAACAAAATACTAAGTCTGAAGTGCAAATCTCTTCTAGTCATCACTAAATCCAGGATAGCAATCTAAGTATAGCCTTCTAAGCTCAAAGCACTCCACTCATAACCCAGCTTCCAACTAAAACCTGCCGCATGGAAAGAAATGCGGCTGAGCTTAAAAAGCCCAGTGAACAGATATATATAACATAACATAACGGTAAATAAGCATAAGCGACATAGGAATAAGAATGCCAAAAGAAAGCATAATCATGAAAGTCATACAAATTTAAAGGAGAACTAGAAATCAAGAATGCATGAGAACTGAGTAATAATGAATCGAGAGAAAATGAAATAATGGAAAGGTTCATATAAGGATGTGCCATAGGAACTCCATACATACAAATTCCGTCAAATCATACGTAAAGCCATACAAGTGTACGAAGAGGGGAGACCTCTAAGTACTAAAAATGTGAGAAGGAGTGTAAGGCACACACCACCTGGTCACCATACATACACATACATAAACCTAGGATGCATCCATACGCTCCCTACCAAAATATGAATGTCAGTACTGGACTGGTCACGCATATATAAAGTTGGCCAATAGTGTACACAAAATCATATCATATCATAAGGGGAACGCCGTAGATCTATCACACCTCTACGGGAGTGTCATGTCTAAGGTGCCATCAAAGACATGGTCATGGTACCTCCACAACTAGTTAAGCTCAGGCACGGATCTATCATAGCATACAACAATCATAATCTAGCATGGCAAGAGAAACAAGCTAGTAACTCAAATAGGCATGGCAAAGCATAAATATAACATACCAGAGACACTTAAATAAATGTGAGAATGGATCAATAAGAATGACAATCATACAATGAAATTCATGAGTCAAATAAGGGAATCATATCAGGGTCAAATGTCAAGTCATCAAAGTATCAAAGGTTCATCGTCAAAGGTTCATAATCGAAGGTTCATAATCAAATGGTTTATTTAAAGAAATCTTTATCAAATGATTTTCATAAAAGTGATCCTTAATAACGGTTTTCATAAAGGTAGTCTTTAAAATTAGTTTTCATAAAAGATAGCGAAATTCCATATAAAAGTGGTATCGCATCGTTCGTAAACATCATTTTAAAGTAGTTTTTCTCAAAACATTTCCATGATATAATTAAGAAAGGTTTTCACATCTAGTCACCAAAATCAAATGAACCTTCGAAGTGTCAAGTGATTCGAATACTAATATCACAGGGTAACGAACGAATTTTATCACATATTATATCACAAGGATCAAAATGAACGAATGTCAAATGGATCATGAAGAACGAATCAAAGTATAAAGGAACATAGCAATGGCTTAGGGAATCTTATAACGAATCAAAGATCAAGATCAAGTCATGAGAGTGAAAGCACCCTTACTCAAAAAGGGTAGAATATCTGTACCTTATACCGCAAGTGAAAACACAACTAGAACGAAAAGATCGGAAGTAAACTCCATCTTCAGCGAATCTACACGAATTTATGAACGCCTGATTAATAACTTATTTTAAATCAGATTACTTGTTTTAGTCGACTTTTCCATTTTAAGTAATCTTCTATTTTAGGCAGGTTTCCCGAGTTAGTAAGTTTCCATAATTAGTAGGTTTCCATATCTAGAAACATTAGTCATAAATATTCAAGTTTATCCCTTAAACAATTTAAAGTATTAAAGGTGACTATATTAGTGGCTTAAGGTTCATAATGCCATTTATATAAGTTTAGAGTTCATAGTGTAGTTTTCATAAGTTTTAGGGTCTATTATGCAAATATAACAAGTTTAGGGATCATAGTGTCATTATGGTAAGATTAGGGTATGAAATGTAAATATTATAAAGTTACATGGTTTCACAAGTTAAGCCCTTTAGTTTAGAAAAATGACAATTTAAACCCTTTAGTTTAGTAATTATACACATTACACCTTTTTAATCCTTTTTAAACCCTTAACAGTTTATATATATGAACTGGTCACGTTTTGACAAATTTATGAATCACATTAGAACTCAGAAATAAAATCCACAAAAATTCACACACGTACTTAAATGTATTTAGAACTCACACAAATTTTCTCAGAATTTATTAGTTAGTATAACTATAGACTAAAAATGCCTTAAGTCAACTCGTCCAGATTTCTGTTCAGATTTTACATACGAAAAGTTTGTATTTCTTTACCCCATAAAAATAATTTAGAAAAATCTACAAAAATTCCAGTAATAACTAAACATATGAAATATGACTCACGTAAAACAGAATCTTCTAATTCGACATGGTTTCGAAACTAAAAATCAAAAACCCAGATTGATTTTCCAGACATCCGAATTCAGTTTGACACTTGAACTTTTAAAATCAAAAAGTGTATCTTTCCTACCTCTAAAAATTACAAGGCTTGTATATTCAGAAAGCTATTTCCTTAAACTTAGTTTTAGACCCAAGAAACACTCAAAAATACGTTATCATCATCAAGATAGACCCAGTTCAATTCGACCTAATTTTCTAGACAGCAAACTGAGTTTTCAATTAGACCATAACGACACCCGATTACACAACCAAGCACATCCATGATCTCTATAATTCATACCACACTAATTTTAACATCATATTAACATGTCCTAAAAATCCCATATCAAATTACCCATTATTTCTACCAAGACTTCTTATTACAAATTCATCATTTTATGTGTTGTTTCATGATTTTATGTGAGGTTCATATAAATCCGATTTCAAAAGCTTCATTAATCATATTGACACGCATATTAATTATTATAGATTGAAGGTTTATGATTACCTCTTATATTAGATTGAATGGAACAAGAATACAAAAATCTCTAGGTCGAACAAATCCAACACTCCTCTTCTTCTTCTTTGTGATGATCGAATGGAAGAAAAACAAAAGAAATAATATGGATCGATTAGGATGTGATCAAAATTCGAATGGATCAAAGTGATGCGTATATGATTACCTTTGTGATTCGAATTGGATAGGAAAAACAATGATCACAGCCTCCTCTTCTCTTCCTTCTCCTTGTGTCGACTAGGATAGGTTTTCTAGGGCTTGTTTCTTTTTTTTCTTTTTTTTTTTTTTTTTTGATGAATGCCTTGAGATGTGAATAGGGAGGAGAGGTTTTAGGGCTTAGTGAATGAAATACACGGTTAAATGAAAATTAGGGGGAGGGGATTGGGCCGAAAATTAGGGGATAATTGGGAATGATTTGTAGTTTCCAAATTGGCCATGGTTTATAATTATCTTTTATTACAAATGTAGTGTACATATTTTAAATAAATTTCGGCCTATAGAGACTTCTTAAACGTGCCATCATTTATTTATAAGTTCTTGTATTACTTCGTATTTTACTTTTGGTTATACGTTCATATTGTGTGGTTTCGAGTCATAACATGTTATATAACTCAAGTTTTAATTTATAGCGTATTTCATAAGTTCTTAAAATTTCAAAATCAGAGGGTATTTTGGTCATTTCGGATTGTGGTAATTTTGGGGTTTTACAACTCTTCCCCTCTAAAAAATATTTCCGTCCTCGAAAATTGAAGTGAAACGAAATGGAAGCACAAAGGACCAGGAACGGAATGTGAATGACTTGTTTCTCATGACTCTATCTTGTTGATCAAAATAGCTTCGGTTTCTTCAGAAAGGACATACCATACTGAATCCAGATCAAAAGAATAATATACCAAACGTAACAGATAATAATCGTATTCTCTCGGAAGAGATACAAGGAATACGTAGGATTTTGACGGATATGTCGTCCATAGAATTTGATTAGACAAATCAGATGAGAACGTACAGAAAACAGATTGTTTAATATCATCAAACGGCAGAAGGCTCTACAACTGAACCTAAGATTCTTATCGGGAATATAGAGGTCAGCAAAACGCGTTTTGAGAATCCAAACGTATCAAATCGTATAACGGTGAAAGCAGATTAAGCGTATAGGTGCAACGAACTTAAAGTCTCACTAACGCAAAAATACTCAACCAGCTTATCAAAATTCTAAGGCTCCTAAGGCACTCCTCGAAATATCCTATGATCACAATAAGTGCTCGTTATATGATGTAAGTATTATCACGTTGATCAAGCGTCATAATACTAGCATCATATAAATATGCCCCCATGATGTTCATACTTTATCTAAAGTTGTGAACAAAACAACTTATCTTAACCACCTACCAGTCCTTCTACCTCCTAGGGTTGGTCCGAATCGATCATCATTACGAATTCAAAATCAGAGAAACAGAACGTACAAATAGCGTAACGGAATTAGTAAGCATCAAATGGAGTTCGTCGTCAAAAGCGTCAGGTCTTCCACAATTTATCATAGTTCTCATAACAAAACCATCATCCAACAAACGCATAACGAACACAAAACGGAATTTCTAATAGGAAACATAACTCATTCAAAGGATCTTATCATCAGGTAACGGAAACTTAAGTGGGTTGAGAGGAAGTGAATTACGTCATCAATGGCTTCATCCTTCACAGAATCAACTCTCCCAAACACAAATGTTCGCTTCAAAATTCATCCATTCAAATATATGATTTCAAATCTCTTCCAATTCCAAGTAGTCCGTCTACGTCTGCTCATATGATCATAGGGTGGGAAGGAATTATAAACTTGAGTCTGGCCCCACAAGCCTTCAGCACCTCTTCTGGACATTGTGGTGTGGTAACGTGAATTTCTTCTTGTATGCTTCTTTCATGGTAACGCCTGTCACAAACATCTTCTATTACTCTTCTACAAGGTTTCTAGCTTTGACAACGGTCTTCAATCTTGGTCCTTTCTGTGGGAAACTCTGTCATCGCAAGATACCTGGTAGTGTTGTCTGCAACAATCTCCGAACGCCAATCAAACCTATTATTCCAGAACACACGGGTCATCCTACTCAATACGAAAATGATCTACATATTCCTCTTTCGTCTCTGAGCACAAACACACTGTCATATTATGACAATTGTCCAAAGACTCTCGAAAAACATGATTCTATTAGCCAATACAATTGGCAGCCTTTAAAACTCATAATGATCACAACGAGTACGAAGGCCGCTTCAGGGATCGTCTTCATATCTACTTCACATCACCAATCTTCCTCTTCACGAATAAAACTTAAATGCTTCGCGGGGTTACTCTCAGTTAGTCAACTCCCTTCTTAGAAGTTTTTGTGGTTGTTTCTTCTGTCCTTCAAACCTAAATGAGACCATCTGGTACGGAGTTTTCAAAGATAGGCCAAATCGATCATTGATACGCGGAAATGGATAATGATTTCGGATAGTGATATGGTTAGGTTCACGATAGTCGATACGCCGCCGCATACTTCTCTCTTTCTTCTTCATGAGCCAACAGAAAAATCCCAAGATAAACACTAGGGTGAAGAAAATCATATTTCATCAGTTCCTTTAATCTCTCAACTTCTATGGCATCATGGTTCATCAACTGAGATCAATTCAATGTTAACTTCACTTCCCAAGCAGGAGGGAATCCCAAGAGGTTCATCAGAAAAACACCAGAAAATTTTGTACAACAAATACTTCCAATGCCGGAGCTTTCTAAGGGTGGATACTAATAGGTGTCAGGAGAACTTGACAATCTAATGAGATCGGTGTATATGCTTCCATAGCACAATAATCTTAACAGATTTAAGTGGTTTAGATTCATCATAACAAAAGTAGGGTGAAGCCGATTGGTAAAGGTCACATTTCAGATACGGTGGTCTATGGTAGATTTACGAAGAGCCATCCAATCCATAACCAAAAGACCTCAAGTTCGATTATATCAAAAGTAAATAGATCCGTAGAACGGATACGGTTGTTAAACCAGACGGATAGTTCATATATCAGAGTCAAGTACATGGTTTATCAAAGTGTTGAGATAGATAAGCGAACAGTTCAAGGTGTTGGAATCTTGTTTAGCTTTTTAGCATAAGGGGTAGGTAGGGTGTGTGTCATCGGTAATACAAACAACTGGTTGGCCGGCAAGATTCATCATTCAAAGGGCGGAAAGTAAAACTTCCTATATCCATAGTTAATAATCGCCAGAGTTCTCATAGGAGTAGTAATGGATTTTGCAGGACTGAGTAGTATCAGATGATACATTTATATCCAGCATAAGTAATGAATTCATAGAATGTGTCAAACACATTATGGTCGAATGACCTTCGGGATGGTCGGAAAAGCATTAAACTGTTTATCAAACAGATCGGAATTGGGGATCAAAATCAGAAGGTGAACATTAAATGGTGTAAGGTATCCATGTGGTTCCCGAGGTATTCCAATCTTACTTGGTTACTAAACTTAGGTTGCAAAACTTTCTAGCTTCTGAGACAAATGTTCTTACAAGGCATGTCTAAAGGCAGAGGCACGAATCAGAGTGATGCGAAAGTACTGCTACTTACATAGATGTCCTAGTCTACCCATTCCTCACCGGTTATAACTTATGTTCCTATGGGAAATCCTAAAGCAAATTCTCAAAGGTTATCTTATGAGCGCCTACAGTGGAAACTTAATGGTCCAAACCTCACAGGTCAAGGTTAGATGTACTACAAGTCGCAGCCTGGTCTCTGATACCATAATTGTAACACCCCAACCCGATAAGGGTAGAAGTATTACGTTATGGTGACATATCAAAGCAAACATAAGCATAAGACTTAAATAATACAAATTGAATTTCAAAGGTTACAAATGGAAATTCTAAAACTACAAGGTTACAAAGAGAACAATAACAAAATACTAAGTCTGAAATGCAAATCTCTTCTAGTCATCACTAAATCCAGGATAGCAATCTAAGTATAGCCTTCTAAGCTCAAAGCACTCCACTCATAACCCAGCTTCCAACTAAAACCTGCCGCATGGAAAGAAATGCGGCTGAGCTTAAAAAGCCCAGTGAACAGATATATATAACATAACATAACGGTAAATAAGCATAAGCGACATAGGAATAAGAATGCCAAAAGAAAGCATAATCATGAATGTCATACGAATTTAAAGGAGAACTAGAAATCAAGAATGCATGAGAACTGAGTAATAATGAATCGAGAGAAAATGAAATAATGGAAAGGTTCATATAAGGATGTGCCATAGGAACACCATACATAAAAAATCTGTCAAATCATACTTAAAGCCATACAAGTGTACGAAGAGGGGAGACCTCTACGTACTAAAAATGTGAGAAGGAGTGTAAGGCACACACCACCTGGTCACCATACATACACATACATAAACCTAGGATGCATCCATACGCTCCCTAACAAAATATAAATGCCAATACTGGACTGGTCACGCATATACAAAGTTGGCCAATAATGTACACAAAATCATATCATATCATAAGGGGAACGCCGTAGATCTATCACACCTCTACGGGAGTGTCATGTCTAAGGTGCCATCAAAGACATGGTCATGGTACCTCCACAACTAGTTAAGCTCAGGCACGGATCTATCAAAGCATACAACAATCATAATCTAGCATGGCAAGAGAAACAAGGTAGTAACTCAAATAAGCATGGCAAAGCATAAATATAACATAGCAGAGACATTTAAATAAATGTCAGAATGGATCAATAAGAATGAAAATCATACAATGAAAGTAATGAGTCAAATAAGGGAATCATATCAGGGTCAAATGTCAAGTCATCAAAGTATCAAAGGTTCATCGTCAAAGGTTCATAATCGAAGGTTCATAATCAAATGGTTTATTTAAAGAAATCTTTAACAAATGATTTTCATAAAAGTGATCCTTAATAACGGTTTTCATAAAGGTAGTCTTTAAAATTAGTTTTCATAAAAGATAGCAAAATTCCATATAAAAGTGGTATCGCATCGTTCGTAAACATCATTTTAAAGTAGTTTTTCTCAAAACATTTCCATGATATAATTAAGAAAGGTTTTCACATCTAGTCACCAAAATCAAATGAACCTTCGAAGTGTCAAGTGATTCGAATACTAATATCACAGGGTAACGAACGAATTTTATCACATATTATATCACAAGGATCAAGATGAACGAATGTCAAATGGATCATGAAGAACGAATCAAAGTATAAGGGAACATAGCAATAGCTTAGGGAATCTTATAACGAATCAAAGATCGAGATCAAGTAGTGAGAGTGAAAGCACCCTTACTGAAAAAGGGTAGAATATCTGTACATTAGACCGCAAGTGAAAATACAACTAGAACGAAAAGATCAGAAGTAAACTCCATCTTCAGCGAATCTACACGAATTTATGATCGCCTGATTAATAACTTATTTTAAATCAGATTACTTATTTTAGTCGACTCTTCCATTTTAATAATCTTCTATTTTAGGCAGGTTTCCCGAATTAGTAAGTTTCTATAATTAGTAGGTTTCTATATCTAGAAACATTAGTCAAAAATATTCAAGTTTATCCCTTAATCAATTTAAAGTATTAAAGGTGACTATATTAGTGGCTTAAGGTTCATAATGCAATTTATATAAGTTTAGGGTTCATAGTGTAGTTTTCATAAGATTTAGGGTCTATTATGCAAATATAACAAGTTTAGGGATTATAGTGTCATTATGGTAAGATTAGGGTATAAAATGTAAATATTATAAAGTTACATGGTTTCACAATTTAAGCCCTTTAGTTTAGAAAAATGAAAATTTAAACCCTTTAGTTTAGTAATTATACACATTACACATTTTTAATCCTTTTTAAACCCTTAACAGTTTATATATATGAACTGGTCACGTTTTGACAAATTTATGAATCACATTACAACTCAGAAATAAAATCCACAAAAATTCACACACGTACTTAAATGTCTTTAAAACTCACACAAATTTTCCCAGAATTTATTAGTTAGTATAACTATAGTCCAAAAATCCCTTAAGTCAACTCGTCCAGATTTCTGTTCAGATTTTACATACGAAAAGTTTGTATTTCTTTACCCCATCAAAATAATTTAGAAAAATCTACAAAAACTCCAATAATTACTAAACATATGAAATATGACTCATGTAAAAGGGCATCTTCTAATTCGACATGGTTTGGAAATTAAAAATCAAAAACACGGATTGATTTTCTAGACATCCGAAATCAGTTTGACACTTGAACTTTTAAAATCAAAAAGTGTATCTTCCCGACCTCTAAAAATTACAAGGCTTATATATTCAGAAATCTCTTTCCTTAAACTTAGTTTTAGACCCAAGAAACACTCAAAATACATTACCATCAATAAGATAGACCCAGTTCAATTCGACCTAATTTTCTGGACAGCAAACTGAGTTTTCAATTAGACCATAACGACACCCGATTACACAACCAAGCACATCCATGATCTCTATAATTCATACCACACTAATTTTAACATCATATTAACATGTCCTAAAAATCCCATATCAAATTACCCATTATTTCTACCAAGAATTCTTATTACAAATTCATCATTTTATGTGTTGTTTCATGATTTTATGTGAGGTTCTTATAAATCCGATTTCAAATGCATCATTAATCATATTGACACACATATTAATTAATATAGATTGAAGGTTTATGATTACCTCTTATATTAGATTGAATGGAACAAGAATACAAAAATCTCTAGGTCGAACAAATCCAACACTCCTCTTCTTCTTCTTTGTGATGATCGAATGGAAGAAAAACAAAAGAAATAATATGGATCGATTAGGTTGTGATCAAAATTCGAATTGATCAAAGTGACGCGTATATGATTACCTTTGTGATACGAATTGGATATGAAAAACAATGATCAAAGCCTCCTCTTCTCTTCCTTCTCCTTGTGTCGACTAGGATAGGTTTTCTAGGGCTTGTTTCTATTTTTTTTTTTTTTGATGAATGTCGTAAGATGTGAATAGGGAGGAGAGGTTTTAGGGCTTAGTGAATGAAATACACGGTTAAAAGAAAATTAGGGGGAGGTGATTGGGCCGAAAATTCAGGGGTAATTGGGAATGATTTGTAGTTTCCAAATTGGCCATGGTTTATACTTATCTTTTATTACAAATGTAGTGTACATTTTTTAAATAAATTTTGGCCTATAGAGACTTCTTAAACGTGCCATCATTTATTTATAAGTTCTTGTATTACTTCGTATTTTACTTTAGGTTATACGTTCATATTGTGTGGTTTCGAGTCATAACATGTTATATAACCCAAGTTTTAATTTATAGCGTATTTCATAAGTTCTTAAAATTTCAAAATCAGACGGTATTTCGGTCATTTCGGATTGTGGTAATTTTGGGGTTTTACAAACTTCAACACCAGTAGTAGAATATTTAACTTCAGAAGTAGGATCATCATGTACTTGAGGAGTAGGATTATTAACACTAGCAGCAGAATGAATTACCTCAGCAGTAGAATCATCCTTAGCTACTTTTTCTTTGTCACCAACAGCAGAATCAACTTTATCCTTAACAGTAGAATCTCCCAAGCTTTTGATTGACTCCACCATCACTTCTGAAGATTTAACAAGCTGCTCAGCATCCAAAGTTTTCAATTTGTCCCCAATCTGCTCCTTTTTCCCTTTTTCCAAAGCCACTTCATTACCATCTTGGTCTTTGACCACAAAGTCATCATTCTCACCACTATCCATATCCATATCCACATTTTCATTACCCACATTCTCTGCAGCAGCACTTTCAACATGAGTCTCAGCCTCCCCTGAAGTCTTTGTCTCATTCTTCCCCTGTTTGGGAGCATTAGGGATGGCAACGGGGCGGGTTTGGGGCGGGGCGGCCATCCCCATCCCCAAACCCGATTACCAGAGTTCTCCCCAAACCCGCCCCGATCCCCATCGGGGCGCCCCGTTAGGGCGTGATAGTCCCCTAAACCCGCCCCGTATTAATCGGGGATCTTATCGGGATGTCCTATTTGGGTGCAATTCTCGAAAAAAACCGCACCATTTCACATTTATTGTTATTTTTAGACCGTTAGCAATAACGAACCTATTGATAATCAATTACAAACAATCCTTATTAAGTTTTCAATGATATTATTATACATAAATAATGATAAATTATATCGTCAAAAATTAAAACTTAAAAATGTGATACTAAACCAGTTTGTATAATCACAATTTTGCATTCTTACATATATATAAAAAACTAACAATATTAGAGTAATATTTTTTTATTACGTAAATACTAACAAAATACTATATAAGTATAGGTATATTTGTATATGTGTAGATATTAATCGGGTGGGGCGGGGCGGGGCGAGGATTCCCCGTTCCCCGCCCTAAACCCGATTAAAATCCCCGTTTAATCCCAAAACCCGCCCCGTAACCCGATTAGCATGCCCAGCCCCGCCCCAATTAGTTCGGGTTTCGGGTTTCCCCGTCGGGTTCGAGTTTTTTTACCATCCCTAGGGACCATCCTTCCCCAAACCTGTATCTTCAGAGGAACTAACCCTTTGTGCTTTCTCCACTTTCTTTAATCTTTTAAATGCCCTGGTTCTTGACCTCTTCTGACCTTTCAAAAGCCTAACTCTCATCTTCAAACTTTTGACTGTATGTGTAAGATCAAGAACCTGTGGTTCCAATTTGGTACATTTTTCCATCAATTCTTTGATTAGTTTCATGCTATCCTTATCACTTCGGCCTGTGTTACCTGGCCTGAGAGGTGAATCACTGGAATTGTCATTTTGTACAGTTTTTGGTGCCATCAATTCCTCAGTATCATTTTGGTATGTGTTAATTCACATACCTTTATTAGACCAAAATCGAACCCAAAAAGACCAAAAACTAACCAAAATGCCAAAAGATATTGTGTTTTTGTGTTTTTGATTATGCAGGGAAGGATATTACAAAAATAGGACAAATCGAGGGAAAACCGGGAAAACGAGCACGAGATATGGAAAGGACTCAAAGCCGAAGCCGGGAGAGACATGTTTGGTCAAAAATCAAAATCCATCCTTAGAATCTCACCAAAATTCGAAAATCACCCTTAGATCAATGTTGAAGAATTAACAATTTCAGTCCTTGAGAAATCAGAAATTACACAAACAATCCTTAAAAACTTTAAACCCTTAAATCATTCCTATACCCGGATCCATAAAACTCAACCCACCAATTAAACTAACCCACCAGCCCAACCTTAAACCAACCCAGTTGATGCGTATGCGTGTCGTAGTATAGTTTTAGCAGTTTTAATGCCTACTCAAGTTTTAAATTTATATTTAGCCGACTTATCAATAACACACACACTTAACGAGCAGTGTACCCGGTCAGTATGAATATAATGGTAAGTAGAGTGTCGATCACTAAGAGTGGAACGTATTATCTCGTTATTCTAATCAGTATTTTAATATCCTAACGCAAGGGGGTTTCAGCCTGAGAGACTGGCACGATTTGTTTGCAATTAAATAATAAAATAAACCAATAGGCACGAATCAGCAAGTAGCACATACGTACACAGATAAATACTCGAGACAATAAGAGGGCTGTCCTTATGATAAAGTAGTTTGTCACTTGTTTTATTGATAGCTTTATATGAAGTGTATGTAGTTAACCCTTTCTCGTTGGTCCTAATCTTATCGGCGAGTAAACCCTTAATGATTACTTATGTCTAAAAGTTATTCCTAAGTGATCAATTTAGTAATAACCGTGGGAGCCACATTATGTCCCGCTGTCAAATGCCCGCAAGCCACTAATAAACACAGAGGTTATCAATGCACTAATAAGTAGTAACCAAAGACATCAACATATAAACTTTAATTGATGGGAAAGCAAGTATTAAAGGGAGTGCAATCTTTCGTTGTCACATTACACAAGCCACCAATCCTGATGAATTAAAGTTTGCTAACACAATAAAACAAAACTACTTAATGAATTAAACACATGCAGCACCTTCTTACAGCTCTTGTATCTTTGATTTGGGTGTGTCTTGTGCTGCCTCCTTGACTGAATTCGTCCTAGGTTTCTCCTGTTCGGTCTTCGAATCTAATATAATGCGTACGAAATTCGTCTGGTCTTGGGGTATTTATAGTTTCTGTCTGAGGGAAGATGCGGCGCATCTAAGTAGTAGATGCGGCGCATGTACTTAACTTCGCGTGGGGTCCAAGATTATAATATTCAGGAATATTCGTACACCGCCAGAAGATGCGGCGTAACTCCATGATTAGATGCGGCGCATGTCCTCTTGTATCTTGGATCGTATCTGGTGATATCTTGATAGAGATGCGGCGCATGTCATGAGTGAGATGCGGCGCATCTGGAGCAGATTAGTCTTGATCTTCTTCATTTCAGTAGACTCTTTACTTTATGCATGTTTTGCTCCATTATTAGTCCAAAATCGCTAAGTTTCACCAAATGCTTGTTTTTACCTGAGAATTACAAAAGTAAACGATTAAGTATCAATCCTCATACATAATATAGTAAAACAAGTCAATTTAATAGGATAAATGATAGTAATAAAATGTACTTATTTGAGTTCATCACCAGTCCATTAACCATACCCAACTACCTAAAACCCACGACCCGATCCATAAACCCAACCCGGGTCAACACCAATATTAATTACCGGTCAAAGGAAAAAGATTAATAAACCTTACCTCGCCTTTTCCCGCCCCCTAAAATATTACCCAAGATGAACCCTAGTTTCCCCGTACGAAATTTTACCACAATTAAGGGTAGTCTCGTCCTTGCACGTATATCTAGGAGACTCCTGACGCAAAAGGATGACATGTCAGCAGAATGGAGGCCTCCCATTGGTGGATGATACGTGTTCAATTTAATCCAAGGGCCAGAAACAATTGGGTGATGTTCAAGGATGATCTGAGGGCTGAAATGATTTCAAAGAAGCACAAATCTCACACGGATCGATGACATGGCAGAGGCCTAGAAGGTTCAAGTGTGGCTATAAATAGCCCTCTTCTCACACGAATTGAAGGTGTTAGTTAAATTAGGATTAGGAGTAGGGTAATGTAGTTTTTAGGGTAGTGTTATGCTGTTTAGATTAGTTTCTAAATTGTAGTGTTAAATTTCCTTTTGTAACTTTGAAAGGTTTTTAATAATGAAAGTTTGATTTTAAGTTTTCTTTAATCGTTTTCTCTTTAAGTTCTTATTCTGATATTAGTTTGTTGTGTGTTTCAGTAGCTTCCTATAAACATATTCAGTTTATTTCAACTTTTATATTCCATAATTGATTAAAGTTGTTTGAGAAAATCCAAAAAATATTGAAAATTATTCAAAAAAATCCAAAAATAATTTTAAACCCCAGCTTCAATCAGCTGTTTTCTAATTTGCATAAGCTTATATAAGCTCAATAGCTTATTGTAAGCTTCTGGTTAGTTCAAATCAGATCTGATCTCAAAAAAATCCAAAAGTCAAGGAAAAAGTCAACAAGTCAACTGATCTGGTCAAAATAAGCTGTTGATAAGCTGTGGTGTTACAAGCTGTTCTGGGTTGTATTATTGGCTTATTTAAGCCTGGGTTGTGTAGTGATTTTGAGTTCATCAATTATTTCCAGCAGACACTTGTAAGTTTCATAGTTATAATTACTAGCTTATTTGGCTTATTTGTTCTAGCTTATGTTACTTGCTTATTTGAATAAGATTTATGTTCTTTTAGCTTATTAGTAACCTAGGGAGTAATAGAGTAGAGTGATTTTCAGCTTAAAACAACTAAGAATAGTGTAACTATGCAAAAGCTGGTTTAAAAAGGGTGTTTGGCTCTTAAGCATTCTGGTTCATTACTGTTGAAGTGCACATAGATCAAACTTGATTAAGCTTAAATAAGGTGTTTTTAGCTTAAATTAGTAGGTGTTTAAGGTTCTATAGCTCTCTATAAGTGTTTGGCCTTTTTGTGGAATTTGGAAAGTAATACTGCCTTCAATAAGCTCAGCATAAAGCTGAGCTTATTTGGAACCCACTCTTGGAAATTTCTAAGTTGATTTTACTTGTTAGAGTCAGATTCCAAGAGCTGGATAGATTAGGTTAAGTGTAGCACAGATTTTGCGCCCATTTTTCATTCCTGCTGATACAGTCTGTTTTGTGCAGACTCTAGTTTTTTAAGTAGTTGATCTAGTTAAGTTTCTGGCTTATTGAAATAAGCTGAGGTATTCAAGTTTGGTATTTAGTTAGTTCATACATCAGACTAGAAATAAAATATCTGGGATTGAGGATTTGTGTTTATTTGATAGCTTTTTAAAGGTCTGCAAATCAGCCACCAGAACTACTCTTAGCCTGCACTTAATTTCAGTTCATGAGCATCTTTTCTAGGCCTCATTTCAATAAGCAATTGATTGTGAAATTAGGGCTTTTTGTTGTTTTAGTGTAGCCTTATAGTACTAAGAGTCTTTTGCCCCCATAAGTTCCCACTAAACAGATTATTTGGAGTGCTTATTGGGGCTACAAAGTGGGCTGTTAGAGCACTATTTTTGCCTCATTTTGCAACTGCTAATCTGCTTATTTGGCTTATTCTGTGAGTTTTTTTGGCCTTATTTAGTTTTTTTAAGCTTCTATTAGTATGTTTAACCATTCCTGAGCTTTTTGTAATTTCTAGAGCTGTTTAGCTTATTTTTAGCTTATTCCAAAACTGCTTACTGGGTAGAACTGCTTATTTAGGGTGATTTTAGTTCTGATTTCATTTTTCCTAGCTTCTTAGTTTAATTTTAGATTTTCCTGCAAATTTTCATATTTTTCCAAAATCATTTAGTATTTTTAAATCATTTAATTAGTTTAAATTAGTTTTTAATTCATAAAAAATAAATAAAAAGTCAAAAAAAAATTGTTTTTCCAAAAAATTTCTTTAAATATTTAGAGTTTAGGAAAATTATTTTCGCAAATTTAGGATTTAGAATTTAAAAAAATCACTTTTTAAATACGTTTTTAAATTTCGTCGCGTACGTTTTAAAAATTCAAATTTCGTTTTTAGGATAGAATGCTTAGCTTAATTGTTCCCTTAGCTTAATTAGTTGTTTTCTTTTATAATTTCATTGTTCGTAGTGTAAATCACCAATCATCACTCTTTTTACACACATTCACCACACTTATTCGACAACGTAACGACAACTCGAATTCAACCTTCGTTGGGACTACGACCCGGGGAAAATACATCGTTGTGTTTTTGGAATAAACGACAATCAAATTAATGGCCGCTGCCGGGGAAGGCTTGAGAAGAGTTGGAATTTCGTTCGTTGGATCGTGTTTGAAGACCTTCTCGGAAGTTTTCGTTTTTATAAATTAAAAAAAACAAAAAGAAAATAAATAAAACACTTTCCTAAGTGTTTCAAAAATACCAATAATAAATATCTCGCTCTCGAGAGGCGTTGTAAACCTTCCGAATTAAACAACAAAAGAGATACGTGAAGTTAAACGTTTCTCGAATTATTCTTTACTACAACCTATACACGGATTTAAGGAAGTCTTGACATTAATTGCAGACTGAAAAGAGATCCATTCTTCTCTTTCCACGCTGCGCGTAGTTTTGAAAGAAAATCAGAGTACGGTTGTGATCGAAGACGATCACCAAAAAGATAATAATTTTTCCTTATATATAAAAATCCAAAAAGATTTTCTTTTCAAATTTATTTTCCATTTTCTTTTGTATTTTTTTCTAAATTATAAAACCCAAAAATAATCTTCGTCTCCTCTTATATGTTTAATTCTTATCTCTTTACCCTCTCATACCGTTTAATTCTTATCTTCTTATCCTCTTAACCGTTTAATTCTATCTTTTTATCCCTCTATTCGTTTAATTCTAATGTCGTCACTCGGCTATCACTGCTTTCATTGTAAAAGTCCAATGGGTGATAGTCTTCGTTGTTACAAGTGTTTGTGTGAGCGGTGTGGAGTCAATTGTCGCAATGGATTTTGTAATTTGTGTGAATTACCAATTAATCCAAATCCAAATTCCTTCAATTCTTCTCAAGGTTTTTCCGAACACCCTCCACAACCCCAGCCATCTTCACTGACTCAGTATAATTGCTTTATATGTGGAGATCCGATGGGGGACAATTCACTTTGTGACCGATGTTTTTGCAACGAATGTGGATTGAGTCGTGTACTTTGTATGTGTTATTCTTCAAAAGCTGAAAATTCATTCATTTATGATTCTAATCCAAATTCTTGCAATGAACCGCCAAATTTCTCCGACTATCTTCCACAGCCCGATTTATCTTCGTTCGATCAACGTTATTGCGATGGGTGTGGAAATCCGTTAGATCCGATAGCGACTTATTGTCAATGGTGTACTTGCGAGAGGTGTGGAAGAAATATTACTAATGGATTTTGTTCGTTTTGTGCTTCGGGAGCTGAAAATTCATTTGCTTATGATTATAACTCGAACTTTTCCAATTATCCTCAAAATGATTTCAACCACCCTCCACAAGATTCATATGAGCACGAGATGTACTATCAAAGTTCTAATGATACATCGTTTCAAAATTCTCCGAATTTTTCTTGTGCAAATTGTGGAGGACCTCATAATGATTATCAATGTCAACCGTGGAATCAAAATTACTATGAACCTAATCCTTGCTATAATACTTCCGGTTTTGACAACTTCCAACCTCCACAATACCAAATGATTCAACCACAACCTGAACCACTTCCTCAAGAACTTCTCATTGGTATTCTTGATTCTCTAAAAGTTCTTAAGGATTTGGTTAATAAACGAACCCCAGAAGATCTTCATCAGAAAACTTATGGAGAACTTCAAGCTGACGAACAAGCAGCTAGAGTAAGCTCCCAATATCATCAAACTTTTGTTTACGATGACAACGATGATGAGGATTCTGGGTGGGGAGTTTATGAGAGTTCGTCAGTTGCAACCACACCCGTCGTTCCTACCAAAGAACCCGAGGACTCTCTAAAAATGTGGGACGAGCATCTCGACACTATTCCGGCAACGTAATCAGACAATGTTGAGAACCTCGTCCCAATCCCAAGTGAGTCCGAGGAAATATTTGACGGTGATTGTGATTTGCAATCTTGTGGAGATTCTCTTGACGTTTCCGAGGTTACTTCCGGAATTTTCTCTAACCCCCTCTTTGAATATAGTGACGAGTACACTTTTTGTGCCGTTAATCCTCTTTTTGATGGGGTGTTAGAGAACGTTGAGAGGGAGGACTCTATAATTTCTAATCTTGATGAGCCCGTAACGGAACAGGGACTCACAGATTCTCCTCGTATTCTTGAATCTTCTCATGAGGAGTTCTCCGATGAACTCACTCATATCATACCTCCTCCGGAGTATGATTTCTATGATTTTGAAGAGGATCCCAACCCGGGGGGTGATGTACTTTATCCTAAGAGTTTTATTATTAATGATATCATTCCGACCCTCCCTCCCGAGGTTTTTACGAGCTTTACTGATGAAGAATGGATTCCCATTCTGATTATGATCTTTCTTCCCTTCTTCACCTACCCGGTGACTTCTCCTCTTATTCACTCCTTCGAGAGTGAAGACACCATCTTCGACCCTTCTTTTAAGCCGCGTGTATCTCATCGGAGTGGAACTTTCGTATGCTTCAATGTTTATCCAAACATCTTGAATGAAAGTCCGACTGAGATTATCTCTTCCACTTGCTCCCCCAAGGACAAATGAATTCGGGGCGAGTCTAAGCTTTCCGACTCGATACTAAACAAGCGCTTCGTGGGAGGCACCCCATGCTTATCCATCTATCTTCTTATCTAATTTCTAATAAGTGAGTGAGGAGGGCTCCTCTTCCATTCTTGTGTTTCATGGATGTTTGTGTTGTCCAGGATTTGCCGAATAATGAAGACTCTCGTGCTCGTGGTTTGCTTCTCTCCACTCGAGTTTCATCATTCGTTGCTTATCCGATATCCTATAATCTTATCGTTTACATCTTTCGATTTGATTTTGCCTTGCATTATTGCCGTTTACTCATGCAACCCCGTTTTTCCTCCAAAATTGAAAAAAATCCAAAAAAATGAGAAAATTTTAAAAATTTTTTGCAAAAATATAATAAATTTTGACATTTTTGTTGACTTTCCGTTGGTGAGAGTAGGAATAAAATTCTGACTTGACCGGGCGTGTTGAGCCCTAGCTTGTCCCCTTAACCATTTATAATCTATAAGCCCGTGCTAGTCTTTTACACAAGGAGCTATAAAATGCGAATTCTTTTTAAGAGTTTGCAAGTTCCCGTATCGACTTTATATATGCATGGCTTGATTATAAGGCTAAGCATTCGCGGATCTTATTATTTAAGATTTTAAATTTGCGAAGAACGAGAAATGATAGAGTTGTTTATAAGTTAGATTGCTAAACGTGGAGTAGTTGGTTCTCTTTAGAGCTCATCGAAGTTATTTGTGGCTTTTTGTTCCCATAAGCTTGTTTCACCCAATAATAGTAATCTAGGAATAATTAAAGGTATTTTGGTTTTGGCGATAATTAGTTTTTATTTCTTCCTTAGAGAGTCCTTGCTTATGAAAGTTGGATACACATCAAGGTACTGTCAGTGTTACGGTGTAATAGGCAATTGATTCCTGATAGTACGTGATATTGTCTCTATTGCTATAAAAGCCACAGGACTCGGGATTTGGCAAAATATATAATGAATAATGAATAATGATAACAAAAATCCAAAACCGATAAAAGTTTTCTGTTTCCTGACGGTTCGCTCCTGTTGACTCAAACTTCAAAAAGGCAGAGGAAAAATATCCAAGGTCAAAATAAGACTCCCGATTCTTGACGGTTTGCTGCCGTTGTCTAGGTTGTTTAAAAGGCCGAGGAATAATAATATGTGCTTAATAATGTTAAAAAATGCCAAATTTTGACTCCGGGGGTATCCTAATAAAAGCTTCTGTCTCTGGACTCGTAGATGAGTTGTTTCGGTCGTATATAAAAGGGATATCCTCAAAATCGTGTTAAATCAGAGACCTTGATGTGGACCTCATTTTTGTATGCAACGGTTTTCGAGGGAAGGTTTGGAAACTACTTAGCGTCTAAACTAGGTATCTTTATCGGAATAAAAAATCATCGAAACGAGAATATGAAGCAATTCATTTCTCACCAAAAACAAAATAAATATAGGATAATAGGAATTTGGGAACAAGAGGTAATACACAATTAGCTTCCATGTGTAGTGTCGGCAATCTAACTTGTAAATAACAATGATTTCGTTTTTAAGCTTAGTTTGGGGACTTGTGAAAAATCGGGGACGACGAATTTTATCCGTATGGTCACTTCTTTATGAGTCGTGTTTCCTGCTCGAAGACCCTAATAGTTATCGTGAGATAATGATTGTCAACAAAGCCGTCACATGAATAATGAAAAAAAATACAAAAATAGAATAAAAGGAAAATCGGGGAGTTTTTAGAACTTAAGATTTCTTAATCTCTTTTGAAAATTTTGCTACTTCTCAAAGTTAGTAAAAATATATTAGAAATTTTTACCCTCATCACTTCGGGATGTGTGACCTTCCCTAAGAGGTGAATCTAAGGGTGTAAACTCAGTATCAAACCTAGTTTGATCATCTGAGCCTCCCATATTTACCTTTTGGTCGGGGTTTCCATCACCTGTTTTTGGTTCATGTGAACCTTCAACATTAGATGTTGCCTTGGTTGAGGTCTTAGCTATGTTACCACTGGCCTGCTCTGCTTCTAAGCTAGAAGCAGTAGTTGTAGCCCCTTCCAACATGTCACCTCCTACACCTGTGACAACCTCATCTGGTCCATCCATCCTAACACTAGCCTGAGGTAGCTCAGTGTTCTTATTTGGTGAAGTCCTAGGGGTTTGGGTCTTTTCAGGTTGTGAAGATGATTGTTCCAAATTGGGTGTGTGATGGGTAGCAGTTGTGTTTTCTGCACCTTCACCCTGATTTTGACTCAATGACAACATATAAGAAAATAATGGTGTCACTATCCCAAAAAAATCTTTGCCATCCTTTTTCAAGTTGGAAAATAATTTCTTTTGAAGCACAGGGCAAATAAATTGCTTTTTATGTACCTTTGGATTGGAAAGTAGGTTATTAAGAATTAGTTGCAAAAACCTTGGATAAATATAATACTTTTCAGAAACATTCTTTTTCAGATCATCCATTATCATAGCCAAAAAATTAAAAGGTTGTCCTTTGGCCAGACAAATCATAGCAGATGCTTGAGTTGTACTGAATTCATTCCAACATGAAGTTTTAGGACTTAGACAATGGAGAATGGTGTGAATTAAAAACTTCCATTGAGGACAGAGAAGACCTTTATAAAACTTTAAACTTTCATTTTTCTTCTCATACCTCATATTTTCAAGTTCTTCAAAAATAATAGAATTTTCAAGACAAGTTATTTCCTCATCATCTGCAAAGTGAAGAGCTTCTCTCACAGATGATTCAGAAATAATTACCTTGTGGCCATCTACCTTAGCCTTTAAATATTCTTCCCCATTTGTAGTTTTGATCTTAACAGTAGACCAAAACTTATCAATGTGGGAAACATATATAGAAGGGTTTGCTGTTAATGCATACCGAATGTGAGTAGCATTAAGAAACTCTATTACCTCAGCAAAACCTTCAGCTTCTTTGGGCTTTTCAAGAAAAGCAACTTGATTGTGGTTATCGGAAAAGATTCTTGTCGACTTTGTTAATTATGGTTTTGATTTTGGGGGGTTTTCAAATAAGATGTTAAAAAGTGTGTTAGGGTTTGAATAAAAGTGAATTTTGGGCGCACAAAGTCAATTATGAGATCTAGTTAGGTTTTTAAGCCCTTCGGATCGAATTAATTTTAGTTGCCGCCAGATTTACAAAACCGACCCTACACTTTCAAACCAAACAGTAGAATCCCAGAAGTTACAAAGTGAGCAGCAGAACCCACAGCAGTAGAAAGTTTTGCCTAGCAGTAGAAACTTTGTAACAAGCAGTAGAATGTCTGCTGAACTTTTCAAACACCTTTTTCTAATCAGACAAGCATTCCCCTTAGACTTTTCCTGCAAAAGATTATTCCAAAACCACAAAAACACAAGAAAGAATATACCACAATAATCACAATTCATAGTTATGCTTAGCAGTTGAATAAACAGCTAGCAGCAGGACTAAATATAACTAACAGCAGAACCTAACACACATCATAACAAGCAGTAGAAACAACTTATTAACTAATAACAGTACAAATGCTTACAAAACATTACAAAAACACAAAGAGATAAGAATTTTCGAAGATTGATCATTCCAATACTAGCAATTAAAAATTAAAATCTACCCACATCAAAACCTTTTGTGAGCAAATCTGCAACATTATTGTCAGTACGCATTTTAACAATTTAAATTAATTTATTTTCAAAAGAATCTCTTATAAAGTGATGTCTTATCTCAATATGTTTTGTTTTAGAATGAAAAACGGGATTTTTAATAATACACATTGTACTATTATTATCAATGTAAATTTTGGTGTGCATGAAATTATACCCATAGTCCAGTAATTGGTTCTGAATCCACAATACTTGACCACAGCAACTTGAAGCAGCAACATACTCAGCTTCAGTTGTAGAATTTGCCACCACAGTCTGTTTCTTGCATTGCCATGAAATCAACCTATGTCCAAGAAATTGACAACCTCCAGTAGTTGACTTCCTATCTAAACATGCTCCATCATAATCACTATTTGAGTATGCCACCAGATCAAAAGGTGAATCTATTGGATACCAAAGGCCCAAACTAGGTTGACTCCTTAAGTACCTAAAAATTCTCTTTGCAGCAATCAAGTGAGACACTTTAGGGGTAACTTGAAATCTGGCGCAGGCACACACAGCAAACATAATATATGGCCTTGAAGTAGTTAGATACATCAATGAACCAATCATTGATCTATATAAATGGACATCAACTTCTTCCCCATCTTCATCTTTGACCAGAGGCTTGTTGGACTTCATGGTTGTCTTAGCAGGCTTCACATCAGAAAAGCCAAACTTCTTCAAGATATCAGCCACATACTTATCTTGGCTGATAAATATTCCATCATTCATTTGTTTGACTTGAAGACCTAAAAAGAATGTGAGTTTACCCATAGAACTCATTTGAAACCTGTTGTGCATTAACTTCTCAAAATCATCACATAACACCTTGTTAGTTGACCCAAAAATGATATCATCAACATATACTTGAACCAGTAAGATATCCTTTTTGTCTCTTTTGATAAACAAAGTCTTGTCAATTCTTCCTCTACTGAAGCCATTGTTCAACAAGTACTTTGATAAGGTGTCATACCAAGCTCTAGGAGCTTGATGCAAATCATACAATGCTTTCTCCACCTTGTAAAATCTATCAGGATAATCAGGATCTTCAAAACCAGGTGGTTGGGGGACATAAACTTCTTCATCAATCTTTGCATATAAGAAAGCACTCTTCACATCCATTTGATACACTGTGAAGTTCTTGTATGAAGCATAAGCTAGGAATAATCTGATACCTTCTATCCTAGCAACAGGTGCAAACACTTCATCATAATCAATGCCTTCCTCTTGAGTGTATCCTTGAGCCACTAATCTTGCTTTGTTTCTGATCACTATTCCTCTTTCATCCCTTTTGCATCTAAAGGCCCATTTTGTACCAAATTGCCCTTTTCCCCTTAGGCAAATCAACCAAGGTTCATACTTCCTGAAGCTTAAACTGCAAAAACTCCTCTTGCATAGCTTCCACCTAACTTTCATCTTGTAAAGCTTTATGAGCATTCTTGGGTTACAATTGTGACAGAAAACAAGCAAACATGCAATTCTGTAGATCTTTGTAGCTATTTCTTTGGTAAAGAGATTGAGCAAATAACCCTTGATCAAACAAATCTCTGAAACCTTTTGTTTTACTTCTTGTTTGAACAGCAGAATGGACATCTCCAATAATTTGCTCCTTTGGATGATCCTTGTGTATTCTGGTGGTTGGAATAGGACTGACAGGAATTGCATTCTCCATATTGGTTAAGTCAGCCTCTGTACCAAACCTATCCAGAACTACATCATCAGTATCTTCATAGATATTAACTAATCCAGGTATATCAGGATCATTTGAATAGTTAACATCATCAAAGGATCTTCCATCTTCCTCAGCAGTAGGAAATATTGGTGTAGCAGTAGAAACACCATGCTTAGCAGTGGTCTCTTTTGTCTTAGCAGTAGAATCAAAGTTACTACTGCTAGTCTTGTTCTGCACATCATCAACAACTTGTGGTCCTTCATTAACCACCTTTTTAGCATCAGAAGTTTTAACACCACCTTCTTCATCTTCTTTTGGTACTTCATGAACAGCATCATCATCTTGTGAACTCTTTCTCTCTTTCTCATTGGCTGTGAAAGTTAGATCAAGCTTCCATTTCTCAATCAAAACAAACTCCTTTGCAGATTCATTCTCCTTAGCTTGTGTACCTGCATTGGAATTAGCTTATGTACCTGCAGACATGTTAGTTGTACTTGCAATCACTGGCTCATAATTCATACTTTTGGTTAATGAATCAATGTCAAACAGCTATTCAGGTCCACTCCCTGCAACATTAGTTGTGGTTTCACTAAACCTAACATGCAGGTTTTCTTCTATATGCCTAGATCTTTTATTGAATACCCTAAAAGCTTTACTATTGGTAGAGTATCCAACAAATAAACCTTCATCTGCCTTCTCATCAAACTTGCCTAGGTTATCAATGGTATTTAAGATAGTAACAGGACACCCAAATGGTTTTAAGAAATCTATCATAGGTTTCCTACCATGCAACAATTCATAAGGGGTCTTGTTATGAGGCTTAACTACCTTACTCATATTTTGCACAAAACAAGCAGTGTTAACTGCTTCAGCCCAAAAAGTAGTGGGTAATTTTGACTCAGACAACATAGTCCTAGCAGCCTCAATTAATGTCATATTCCTTCTCTCAGCAACACCATTTTGTTGAGGAGTTCTAGCCACACTAAACTGTCATAAAATACCTTTTTCCACACAGAACTGGTTCATCACACTATTTTTAAACTCAGTTCCATTGTCACATCTGATTATCTTAACTTTGTGATTAACTAGGTTTTCTAATCTTGTTATGAAAGCCTTAAGAATGCCAGAAGTCTCATCCTTAGCTGCTAGAAAAAAAACCAAAGTGAATCTACTATAGTAATCTGTAACAACTAGGCAATACATTTTCTTATTCAAACTTTTCACATAAGTTGGCCCAAACAAATTCATATGCAACATATATAAGGGCTCAGAAATAGAGTTCACTACTTTGGACTTACAAGAAGCTCTGTGTTGCTTTCCCATTTGACAAGCAACACAGGTTTCAGGATTTTCAAAAACTTTTGAAGGTAAACCTCTAACCAAGTTTGCCTTAATCAATTTATTTATAGTTTTGAAATTTAAATGGCAAAGCCTTCTATGCCAAAGTTTAGATTCATCATTTGTGGCCTTTGCAAATAGGCAAGTTAAATCTCTTTTGGGAATTATGTTCTTTATGTCCACACTGTATATATTGTCTGTTCTAGGGACTCTAAGTAGCACAAATTGATCATCAGGCAACTTAAAATTAGGAGATAAGAC
Source organism: Artemisia tridentata subsp. tridentata (assembly GCA_021014915.2). Lineage (NCBI taxonomy): Eukaryota > Viridiplantae > Streptophyta > Magnoliopsida > Asterales > Asteraceae > Artemisia > Artemisia tridentata. The sequence goes on along the minus strand of CP139507.1, from coordinate 244,806,968 downwards.
AAGACATTCAGTGTCTGTAAAAAGAACAAAATTCTTTTTGTCACACATTTGTGAGACTCTAAAAAGATTGAACTTAAGCCCTTTTACAAAGTACACCTTTTCAAAATCCAATTTCCCTGTTCTAATTGTACCTTTACCAACAATCTTTCCACCTTTAGGATCATTACCAAAAACAACATAGCCACCATCCATAGCTTCAAAATCTTCAAGATTGCTTTGGTCTCCAGTCATATATCCAGAGCATCCACTATCAAAAATGCATTTGTTCTTTAGCTCCTCTTGTAGATTGCCCTGCACATAAAGTAAGAGAATTAGTTTCTCTTGGGGACCCAAGCCATTACTGACTTGGATCTGCCTTGTGCATCAGCATAGTCAAATTTCTTCAAATCCATTGATGCACTGTTGTGTCTGAGAACATGATCTAAAACCTTAATTTTAGGTTTCCAGACCCAGCAAGCTGAGGCCTTAACAGCATAAAAGTGATTGCCCACAACATTGTCTGTTATTACTTTTGGCTCAGCAGTAGAAACTACTTTTGCCTTAGCAGTAGAAACAACTGTATTCTTTTGAATAGGCCTTTTTGGTGCAGCAGTAGTAATTATCCTAGTAGCACCATTTCTCAGTAAAACTTCCCTAGAAACCATGTTTCTCTTAGGATGAGGGTGAGTCTTTTTAGCAAAGTTTTTGTGGTTCACCCTATTGTGTTAGTTCCAAACAGGTTTTTGGTAGTAGTAACAATCTTCCTGTAGATACTCAAAACTACCACAACTATAACAAGCCTTTTTAACCAATTTAAAATCACTACCTAACTTTTTTGAAATTAGGTTGTTCCAATTTCTTTGGTTTCCTCTAGGCCAGTTATTAAGTTTCCTAGGATATTCTCTAGGTTTCTCATCAAATTCAGCAATTTTCCTACAGATATTAGCACCAAACACAGGTTTCACAAACTCAACCTGTTTAACTTTAGATTCTACTGCTTTAATCTGAGTGACTTTAGATTCAACAATTTTAGGAATTTCTTCCTTTTTAATCTTAGGTGTTGACTCAGTCTTTTCTTCTTCACTATCTGACACCCAATCTTCAATGATTGGTGCATCAAAACACATCTTTCCTACCTTAGGTGTTTCTTTATTTGATTTATTGGTTTCACCTACAGGTTTTGCATCTATCTCAGTAATGAAAGACAATTCCTTCCTAGGAGGTGCAAAGGCACTCTTAACAGGAGGAGCAACATCATTATATCCTATGCCACTACCTCTTCTCATTAATTGACTTTCAATGGACTTGTGGACTAGGTCAGATGCAAATTGTTGTTTCTCTACCCTAACAACATGTTTTTCTTTTTCAGATAAAGCTACTTCTTTAGCTTGTTCTGACTCCTCTAGCCTTTTATTTAGCACATTAATCTCACTATTTTTCATAAAAAGCTTACCTTCTAGAATAAGGATCCTATCAACATACTCTAACTCATTTTGCTTAAGAAATTCAAGTCTTTCTTCCACTGATTTTAAACCAACTTTATAACCTAAGTTATCTAGTTTTAGTTTTTCCACTTTAGCTCTTAGACTCTCATTCCTAGACTTAAGCTCTTCTACAGTGTCTAAACATGATTTAAATAAACAACTGGACTCATAGGATACCTCAGAGTCCGAACCAGATGATGAAGAAGCATAAGCCATCAAAGCAAAGTTGGGTCCTTCCTCAGCTTGGTCACTCCAATCATACTCTCCCAAGCCATCACAGGACACCAAAGCAGTAGTAGTCTTTGTTTCCTCAATAGGAACATTCCTTGTATTCTCTCTATTCTTCTTGGGTGCTCTGCATTCCCATGCAAAATGGCCCTTTCTCTGACAGTTGTAGCACTCAATTTTTGACTTATCAAACCTCATGGTGTTTTGTCCTCTGTACTTGAGCTCCCTACCTGTTTTCTTCAGAAATCTCCTAGCCCTCATGGTCAGCATAGCCATCTACCACTTCAAAACAATCTCCTCAAGATCATCAGGATCAATTTGCTCCAAGTCCTGATCTGTAACAGTAGTACTTGTGGTAAGATCAGCCAAGAAGGCACAAATAGCAGCATCACTGATGTTATCACTATTTGTTGAGCTAGCATCAAAAACATTTGTGCCAACAGCAGAAACTACATGACCAGTAGCAGAATAGTTTTCTTGAGAGCTACCAGAACCCTTGGTGTTTGAGGACACAAAAGCTAGGTTGTTTGCACTGGAAGATAAACTGGAGGATCCTTTGACTTCAGATTCATACACCTTCAGATTGTTGTACAAATCATCCAAACTCATTGTTTCAAAATCCTCCTTGTTTCTCCAGACCACAGTATGCATGCTCCATTCAGATGACAAGCTTCTGAGAAACTTGTGATTGATGTCTTCTTGAGGCACTGGAACCTGCATAAGTGCCAACTGACTTACTATCTTCTGAAGTCTGTCATAAGTAGCATCAATGTTTTCAGAACTTGAGGTCACAAAAGTCTCAAATTGATGCTTCAATAAGTTCTTCTTTGACTTCTTTGTAGCTGCATTCCCACCAAATCTTAGTTCAATGGCTTCCATCAAGGACTTAGCATTTTGTATGTGACTAAAGCTCAATTGATACTCATTCGGTATTCCCATCATGAGAATACTGTGAGTCTTTATCTCCAACCTTCTCTGAGCCTTGTCCTCAGCAGATTTAATGGGTAAAATTGTCCCATCAGCAGCCTTTGCTGGTAAAGTATCACCATTCAAAATGACTTCCCACATGGAGTAGTCAAGCATCTTGATGTACTGCTGAATTCTCATCTTCCACAGCTCATACTCACCAGGCTTGAGCATGGGCACTTTTGATGCAGTCACCATATGAGTTGATTCGGATTCCATTACTTCAGTAGATGATAAACAGAACAGATCACAAATTCTTCTTGATATTAGCTTCTAGATCACAAGCTCTGATACCACTTGTTGATCCCAGTTGAGCTATTGATCTTGTTAGTTATCTTAGATATAGATCTAAAACAATAAGTATAGAAACTGTTCTTGAAACAATATTAAACATTATGCGGAATCTAATGTTTAATCTTAAGAAGAATAATCAATGAACACAGTCGAATTCTCTCAACAAACACTTCAATATATTAATACGAATACTCAAAAGTATTAGGGTTTTACAACCTTGAAGTGAATCGACTCTAACAATGATACGTACGTAATTCTAACCCTAGAACCTCCTTTTATAGACTAAGGAGTTCTTTTACAAGAAACGTATAAGTCTAACTAAATAGGATATATACAAAATCCTTTCCATACTTATCTAACCGACTATACATACTTATCACATAAACAGTAGAATACTAACTCTAGCAGTAGAATCTTTATGCCTAGCAGTAGTATCTACTTAGTGTATTTCCTTGATCTTTTCAGCAACTCCAGCAGTAGTATGAAATACACTAGCAGTAGTATCATTGTAACTAGCAGTAGAATTCACACTTAGTAAATTTTCCATTTAGCATCATAAGCAGTAGTATCCAATCTGAGCAGCAGCATCTCAAAACCCAACATTATTAATGTATGTCGTTGGTTATGATATACTATATATTGATGTCAATTTATGTTTTTATGGTTGTTCATGTGTATTGTGATTGTAGTCAGACATGTCGTGATGTTACTTGTGGTTGTTATGGTTCTTTAAATACTCCAACTAGAATGTAATTACAAACACAAAATAAAGAAAATTTCAAATAAACTTGATGAATGAAGGGAAAGTTGCTGAACATCAGCTTTCATAGATGATAAATGATGAACTCAAATAAGTACATTTTATTACCATCATTTATCCTATTTATTTGACTTGTTTTATTATATTATATATGAGAATTGATACGTTAATGTTTACTTTTGTAATTCTCAGGTAAAAACAAGTATTATGTGAAACTTGGCGATTTTGGACTAATTATGGAGCAAAACAAGCAAGATGTTAAGAGTCTACTGTAATGATCATTCTGCTCCAGATACGCCGCATCCTACTTCTTACATACGGCGCATCACTATCAAGATTTCACAAGTAACAATCCAAGACGGCAAAGGACATGCGCCGCATAGAGAAATGGAGTTACGCCGCATCTTAAGGCGGTGTACGAATATTCCTGAATATATTAATCTTGGACCCCAAGCGAAGTTAAGTCAATGCGCCGCATCTACTTATCCTATGCGCCGCATCTATCCCTCAGACAGAAACTATAAATACCCCAAGGCCAGACGAATTTCGAGAGCTTAGTTTTTACAAAAAGACCGAAGACCGAAGAAACCCTAAGCCGAATTCAGACGAATTAGCAGCACAAGACACACCCTAAACGAAGATACAAGAGCTGTAAGAAGGTCCTGCATGTATTCAATTCATTAAGTAGTTTTGTTTTATTGTATTAGTACACTTTAATTCATCAGGATTGATGGGCCGATTCCATGTGACTACGGAAAATCATGGGCACCCCTTAAAATTGCTTTCCCATTAATTAAAGTTTATATGTTGATGTCTTTGGTGACTTTTATTAGTGCATTGATAACCTCTGTGTCTAGCTGAGCATTGCTTGGGTCGCCATGCCCCTTCCTCGCCTATCTGTTCTAGCGTATACGAAACGTGGGCATCACAAGTGCTCAATATTCTAGGATAGTGGGATAGACATAAGTGATCATTAAGGGTTTACTCGCCGATAAGATTAGAGCCAACGAGAAAGGGTTAATTATATACACTTCATATAAAACTAGCAATAAAACAAGTGACAAGCTACTTAATTATCAGGACAGGTCTTCTTATTGTCTCAAGTATCTATCTGTGTACGTGTGTGCTAATCGCTGATTCGTGCTCATTAGTTTAGTTTTCTATTTAATCCTAACCAAACCGTGCCAGTCTCTCAGGCTGAACCCCCTTGCGTTAGATTAGGATGTATAGCTAATTTAAGATATTAAAATACTGATTAGAATAACTAGATAATACGTTCCACTCTTAGTGATCGACACTCTACTTACCAATATATTCATACTGACCGGGTACACTGCTCGTTAAAGTGTGTGTTTTATTGATAAGTCGGCCAAATATAAATTTAAAACTTGAATACTGCTAAAACCACAACAACATCACGCGCGCACCAAGTCTTTGGAGCCGCTACCGTGGATATAAAAATTAGAGCAATACAAACACCACATCAAGTTTTTGGCGCCGTTGCCGGGGAGTGAATTGTTATTATCTGTTAATTTGATTAGTATTTTAATTAGGTTTTCTTTTTAATTTTTTTTTATTCTAACCGCTAACCCTGTTATATATTAGTTAAATTGCATTCATTGTATTATTTGCATATTTTCTGTTTTGTGTGTTATTTGTTTTCTTTAATTTTTGTTTCTTTTTGTTTGATTTTATTTTTGTTTTTCTTTTTATTTTTCTGCATTCTGCTATCGTTGTGCTGTGCTGATTCAAACGATACGGCATATCTGTTTTCACAGATACGGCGTATTGCGTTTAATTTTTATAAAATACAACGCGTTTAATAAATTCGATACGACGCTTCTTTCTCCAAGATACGGCGTATTCTGTTTTTAATAAGAAAATTTTCTAAATGATAACGCCATACGACGCATCTGTTTTCACAGATACGGCGTATTGTCTATTTAAATTAAAAACAGGTTTTCGGATTATTAAACAGATACGACGCATCGATTTTTATCGATACGGCGCATCTTCTGAATCAAAAATCTTGTATTTTGAAACGTAACGAAAATACGGCGCATTAACTTTTGTTAATACGACGCATTTAATTTTAATAAATATAATCGATTTTTGATAATTAAACTGATACGGCGCATTCTAAATTATAAGCGGCGTATCTGCTTTCTGAATAAATGTCTGATTAAATTTTAACGATTATAAGATACAGCGTATCCAACCTTTTGGATACGGCGCATCGTCTGCAGATATCAGTAACTTTTATTTTTCTTATTCCGTTTTCGTTGTTAATTTTCTGATATATTACTTTCTAGAACATACCCTACTGATGCTTTTGTGATAGTTTCAGGAAGTGCATGACCAGGAGTTCAACTAAGAACTTGATTACACCTTTCGAAGATCCTGAACGAGCCTTACATTCGCTTAAAAGGCTTTTCAACACAAAAAGCTTTGATATCTCAAATTCGTTCGAGCTTGATTACTTTTCTGAAGAGAAAGAGGAAGAAGAAATAGAAACAATGGCGGAAAACACTACTATGGAGGAATACATGAACAAAACCCGTGTTGATTACAGTTTAGGAGTTGCTAGACCAAAGTTTGATGAAAATTCAAAGTTTGAGTTGAAGGGTCAGTTTGTCAAGGAGCTAAGAGAAAATGCTTTCAGTGGAACAGAACATGTAGATGCTAATGAACATGTTGAAAAGGTCCTCGAGATTGCAGATTTGTTTACTACAGAAGGAGTCTCTGACGATCAACTCATGCTAAGAATCTTTCCAATTTGGCTTAAAGGAGCTGCTAATAAGTGGCTAAGGAATGAACCTGCTAGTTCAATCACAACATGGGAAGATTTGAAGAGCAAATTCCTGAAAAGATATTGTCCACCTGCTAAAACCGCTAAAAAGATGGAGGCTATCAACAGTTTCAAGCAAGAGCCTGATGAAACCCTTTATCAAGCTTGGGAGCGATTTAAAGACTTATTGATGAAATGCCCTCAACATTATCTAAGTCCAATGCAGGAGATAATATTGTTCTATCAAGGATTGGACGTGCCTACTAGACAAATCTTGGATGTTAAGGGAGCTGTGCCTCAAATGAGTGCAGCCAATGCTAGAAAAGCTATCCAAGAAGCTGCTGATCATTCTCAAAAATGGCACGACGGAACCTCTACTAGATCTAAGAGCAGCACTAATTTTGACGGGTTTGCTGTTATTCAAGCTCAATTGGATAAAATTAGTAAAGAGATGAAGAAGCGTGATGAGAAAGTTTATGCTGCCCAAGTTGGATGTGAAAAATGCGAAGGACCTCACTACACTAAAGATTGCCCTAATAAGAATGAAAGTGAGACTTTTGAAGAAGCATACTATACACAATTTGGACAACCATTCCGACCTTCAGGAAGATTTAGGGAAGCTACTCCGGGATTCTATCAAAAGAACAACTACAATCCCACTTATCAAGAAAGGAGGCAGACTTTGGATGACACTTTAAAGCAAATTATGGCCGATGCTGCTAAAAGACATGAAGAGAACACTGCTATGATCAAAGAAATCCGAGCCTCAACGGATACTATAACAAGAAATCAAGGAGCTTCGATCAAAGCATTGGAACAACAAATTGGACAAATGAGCAAAGTTCTTCAAGAAAGAGGATACGGAAGTTTACCTAGCTCAACTGAAACCAACCCAAGAGATCATGTCAAGGCCATAAGCACCACTGAAGAAGTCACGTCTAACATACATTTTCCTAGAAGATTGATGAATGGTAATGATGGTGCAAAGCCCGAATTTTTCTTTAATTCTTCAATCAGTTTAAGGAGACTACTAAAAGAGAAGACAAAGATTGAAGAGGAGATCAAGGCTACAATGAAAGAAGAGAGCTCTGCAACCGACTTACATGCCTTGCCTCATAAAGAAAAGGACCCAGGAAGTTTTACTTTACCTTGTTCAATTAATGATATATCTTTCAATAATGTGTTAGCTGACTTAGGAGCTTGCGTTAGTGTTATGCCCCTTAAGACATTCACTACCCTAGGACTAGGAAAATTAGCACCAACTAAGTTGCTTATTGAATTGGCTGATAAAACGGTAAAACGACCTGAAGGGATTGCTAAAAATGTGCTAGTTAAGATTGAGAAGTTTGTTTTCCCCGTAGACTTTGTTATATTAGATATGCCCGAGGATGTTAAGATTCCTTTAATCCTTGGAAGACCTTTCTTGTCTACTGCCCATGCTAAGATTGATGTATTTAAAAGAAAAATCTCATTAAAGGTAGGGAATAATAAACTAGTCTATAAGTGCCAAAATCCTGCTAAAAGCATAATTAGAGGCGTCTATGTGCTAGGATTAAGAGAACGTATGGACCTCGATCTAGAAGCTAGGCTTATAGGGGAAACATTGATTCAAAACAACTCAACTAATCCTAATCATGAGAACTTCGAGGAATTTATTGACCTTAATGTGCCTACCGAACTTAGGCGCGATATTGTTAATGATTCTGATGATGAGTGGTATGATTGCGAAGTAATTAACAAACGTAGGAGAATAGTTGAGAGTACAAATTTGAATAATGATGTGTTTATTGAACTACCACCCCACCTTGCATATTTATGCCTATATAATAATAAGAATTTCCCGTCTATCATTTTGTCATCTCTGCCCGAAAGGGACAGAACTTTGTTTATACAGATATTAAAGAAGAATGGCGTGGAAATTAAGGACAAGCAAGGAGTGTTCAATATTACTGGACTGGCGATGAGGGGGCGCGATGCTTCCGACTCTTTCAGTGATCGGTATTAAGGAGTTGAACGTGAGTCTAACTTGAAGACTCTGGAATAAAGACAAGTGCTGACCGGGAGACAACCCGGAAAATTTTTACTAATCTGTTATGTGTCGAGTCTGTCAGGCCTGCAGAAGATACGGCGCATCTCAATCCAAAGATGCGACGCATCGCCTGCACTGGTCATATCTTATTTAATTTTCTGCATTTTTATTTTTTGACTTTAAAAACTTTCTGTCAGTTTATTTAATGTGGCGCATCCCTGGTTAAGGATGCGACGCATCTTCTATTCTGATTCGTACTTATTCCAGGCTCGATACGGCGTATCTTCTTCCATAAGATACGGCGTATCGACTGACCTGATGATTTTCATTTTAATTTTTTATGTTTTATTTTTCCTAACTACTAATGTATTATGCAAGTTTGAACCTTCTTAATTCAGGTGTGTTAAAGTCTGAATGGTATTATAGATTCCTGCATTTCCTGTGGATACATCATCTATGAAGCTTAAACGTTCTCATCCACAAGAAAGTTGATTTTTGCTCTTATACGAATAATGGAGGATCATACCGAGCAAATCTCAGGGGAGTTTTTCTGTTCTAATTCTTTTATTTTCCAGTTTTTAACCTTTGACACAAACAACGAGGACGTTGTTTAACTTAAGTGGGGGGATTGGAGAATTAGAACACTTACTTGTCCTAAACTTTTTCAAAATATGCTTAAAATGCGCTTAATATATCAAAATTTAAAATTTTTAGCATGTTTTTGTTTAAAGTCTAAATTACATAGCTGCACACATAACATTATTTTCAAAAATTGTGAACTTTTCAAAATTCACAAATCTATGAGTGTGCCGGTGACTTGTAAACTTTAGAACTTGGCTTGTATACTATTCGAGACCACCATAATAAGTATTATTTATATAATTGGAATGACTTCTCTAAATTGGTAAATTTCTAGGATTACACCCAAATAGCCTTTATATGTTATGTGATATTAACTAACTACACTGGTTAGTTAACCCCCGTATAAACCCTTTTGTTACTCTCACTTTTAGAGTAAGATACCCCTAGAAAAACACTCAGAGCCATTCCTTTCGTTTCTTACACCTTTGTTATAATGTTTCGTTACACTCTTACACCTTAGCCTACCCTGTAGATTAAAATCCGTGGTTAATTGCTTTAGGCAAAGTGTGTTTCCTTACATTACCTGTGTTCGCGTGCGTAATTCATTATCTTTGGTTGAGTCAGGAAATTGCACAATGCAATTGGTATGAAAGTAAATATTGTATATCTTTGAGTTTATTTTTCGTGTGTTTACTACTTTCGCTATTACAGTTACTTCTGAAAGTATGAAAATTGTGGAAAATTATCCGGAAAAATAGTGATAGAAAAGTTGTGAAATTCTACACATATATGTTGAAAAAAAAATCGAAAAAATAGAAAAGAAAAAAAAAAGGGAAAAGTTGGAAGTTTGTTTTAACCAACTTATGTAAAGTTTTGTATTAAGTGGTCGATATCACCACTATTTGTTGTATATTATATTTATGGATTGAATGGGAGTTGGCCGTTATGGGAACGCCAACTAAGGTTATTCTTTGATTGAGATCTTGTTGAGTATAATTCGTGTCTACCTAAAGCGTGTGTTTCAAGTGTTAAAGTGTGAGTTATTCAATGATATGAGTCTTATTCATGGGATGGTTGGGAAAGTAATTTACCACACTTAGGATTTTAATTTATCTGTTTTGTTTATTTTTCATTTTACACCAATTTGTATCCCAAATATTATCCATACCCTATATTATTCTTTATCCAAACCTTTGATTTATTGAGATTAGGGATTTGAGCAATCTTAAGTATCGTAGTCGTGGATTCGGCTATGTATTTATGATTTTGTCGCCCTTTTTGATATAATATTATTGGTAAAGATTACTTGGTCCTATCTTTAGCCCATTCGAGTTAAGGATTTGAGCAATTGTAAGTATCGTGTTCGTGGATTCGATCATGTATTTGTGATTTTTTCGCCTTTTCTGGAATTTGAGATCGATAGAGATTAAGAAAAATGATTAACCCTTAACCAACAAACCCTTTTTACCGCTTTAGACTTGTTATTTCTTGGCTTTAGTGGGGGAGATGCGTATACTTGCCAAGCTTATGATAGAATATTCGTCACGACTGGACAGTTAAACGATTAGATTTGCTTTTATCAAAATATTTTATTTTATTTCTAATTCGTTAAGTGTTTAGTTGTGCAATTATGACAAAAACGAATACATGCTTAAATATAAAAATAAATCCTAATATCTTTTAGGATACATTTTCATAAGATTTATTCTAAGGTTTACTTGGGGACAAGTAAAGTTCAAGTGGGGGGATATTTGATGAACTCAAATAAGTACATTTTATTACCATCATTTATCCTATTTATTTGACTTGTTTTATTATATTATATATGAGAATTGATACGTTAATGTTTACTTTTGTAATTCTCAGGTAAAAACAAGTATTATGTGAAACTTGGCGATTTTGGACTAATTATGGAGCAAAACAAGCAAGATGTTAAGAGTCTACTGTAATGATCATTCTACTCCAGATACGCCGCATCCTACTTCTTACATACGGCGCATCACTATCAAGATTTCACAAGTTACAATCCAAGACGGCAAAGGACATGCGCCGCATAGAGAAATGGAGTTACGCCGCATCTTAAGGCGGTGTACGAATATTCCTGAATATATTAATCTTGGACCCCACGCGAAGTTAAGTCAATGCGCCGCATCTACTTATCCTATGCGCCGCATCTATCCTTCAGACAGAAACTATAAATACCCCAAGGCCAGACGAATTTCGAGAGCTTAGTTTTTACAAAAAGACCAAAGACCGAAGAAACCCTAAGCCGAATTCAGACGAATTAACAGCACAAGACACACCCTAAACGAAGATACAAGAGCTGTAAGAAGGTCCTGCATGTATTCAATTCATTAAGTAGTTTTGTTTTATTGTATTAGTACACTTTAATTCATCAGGATTGATAGGCCGATTCCATGTGACTACGGAAAATCATGGGCACCCCTTAAAATTGCTTTCCCATTAATTAAAGTTTATATGTTGATGTCTTTGGTGACTTTTATTAGTGCATTGATAACCTCTGTGTCTAGCTAAGCATTGCTTGGGTCACCATGCCCCTTCCTCGCCTATCTGTTCTAGCGTATACGAAACGTGGGCATCACAAGTGCTCAATATTCTAGGATAGTGGGATAGACATAAGTGATCATTAAGGGTTTACTGGCCGATAAGATTAGAGCCAACGAGAAAGGGTTAATTATATACACTTCATATAAAACTAGCAATAAAACAAGTGACAAGCTACTTAATTATCAGGACAGGTCTTCTTATTGTCTCAAGTATCTATCTGTGTACGTGTGTGCTAATCGTTGATTCATGCTCATTAGTTTAATTTTCTATTTAATCATAACCAAACCGTGCCAGTCTCTCAGGCTGAACCCCCTTGCGTTAGATTAGGATGTATAGCTAATTTAAGATATTAAAATACTGATTAGAATAACTAGATAATACGTTCCACTCTTAGTGATCGACACTCTACTTACCATTATATTCATACTGACCGGGTACACTGCTCGTTAAAGTGTGTGTTTTATTGATAAATCGGCTAAATATAAATTTAAAACTTGAATACTGCTAAAACCACAACGACATCACGCGCGCACCAAGTCTTTGGAGCCGCTACCGTGGATATAAAAATTAGAGCAATACAAACACCACATCAATAAATCACTATGTTCCTTAGCAATCCTATACCAAAAATTGATCGCTTACTTACCATAGTACCCAGACATGTCGTAATTTTTGTGATTTTCAATTTAATCGTAATTTCACATTATGACAATATTGTTAGAACTCATATACTCACTCCCCGTATTACTCAATTATTCTAACTTGGTCATTATGCGAATCCTAAATCTATATGTTCTTGTGGCATTAATAGAACTATGGCTCGCACGAGAAAGGAAACCACCACTCCCCCACAGGCAATGACTCCTGCAGCTGTTCAGAAAATGATTTCCGATGGCATTGCTGTGGCTCGTGATACTCAAACAGCTACCCCAGCCCGCTCAAGTAACAACATCGGGGCAACAACTGAAGGCGAGGCATCTACACCTCGTAAGTGCACTTATAAGGACTTCGTAAGTTGCCAGCCAACTTCCTTCAAAGGTTTAGAAGGAGTGACCGAATTAGCCCAGTGGTTCGAGAGTACAGAGACGGTATTCATGAGAAGCAACTGTGCAGAGAACAACAAGTTCACCTTTGCTACGGGGACCCTACGAGAAGATGCATTGTCTTGGTGGAATGCTACCGCCCAGACCATGGGTATGGAAGTAGCATTTCAAATTTCCTGGGCTGAACTGAAAACTAAAATGCTAAAGAAATACTGCCCCCGTACAGAGATAAGGAAACTGGAGGATGAATTTCACCAACTGATAGTAAAAGGGAATGATTTGAAAACCTACAACCGAAAGTTCTAGGAATTGCCTGTGCTATGTCCAGCTATGGTGCCGGATATGGAAAAGACATTGGAAAGATACGTTGAGGGACTGCCCCAGAGCATCGAGGGGGACGTCACCTCATCAAACCCAAATACTCTTGAGGAAGCAATCGTGCTTGCACAGCGATTATTGGATCGGGTAATCAAACGGAGTTCTACCTCCGCGAACAATGAGCACAAAAGGACTCTGGATAACCGTGGAACCAACAACAACAACAGTAACAGGAACTACAACAACAACAACAACTACAACAACAGGAAACCCAACAACAACAACAACAACCGCAACCAAAACTACCAGCAAAACCGCAACAACCACCACCACCAACAGAATCTCCGATAGGAAGCCGCTAGGGCTTATGTGGCTGTGCCCACCGAAGGAAGGGGTTATGTCGGGATACAACCCCAGTGTACCAAACGTAAACTGCATCACACCGGGCCTTGTAAAGCAATCTGCGGCAACTGCCAAAAAGTGGGACATAAAACAGTGGACTGCAGAGCCACAGGTGCAAACGCATAACCAATAGCAGTAGTGTGCCATGGTTGTGGCGAGAAGGGGCATTACAAGAACAATTGCCCAAAAAACCCCAACAACGTTGCTCGTGAGAGAGCATACGTGCTTGGTGACAGAAATGCACCTCAGGACCCCGGCATCGTTACGGGTACATTCTTACTAAACCAACGCAATGCTAAAATATTATTTGATTCTGGAGCTGATAAGAGCTTTGTGTCTACTTCATTTTCTTTACTGCTTAATATTGCCCCCATAGAACTAGACACCACCTACGAAATCGAAATAGCAAACGGAAACCTCCTAGGCACCAACACCATGATCAAAGGTTGCACCCTAACTCTTCTAAAAAAACCTTTCCCCATTGATCTTATGCCCATTCAACTCGGTAGCATTGACGTCAGCATTGGCATGGATTGGTTATCCAAGCACCACGCCAGAATCATTTGTGACGAAAAGGTCGTCCAAATTTCACTCGACGGTGAAACTCTTATCGTTCGTTGCGATCACAGTAAAACCCAACTCAACATTATCTCGTATATCAAGACGGTGAAATACATAAACAAAGGGTGTCACGTGTTTTTGATTCAGGTGACGGAAAATGAATCAAAAGAGAAGGAGAAACAACTCGAAGAAGTACCAGTTGTCAAGGAATTTTCTGAAGTATTTCCAGAAGATTTGTCGGGTATTCCACCAATTTGACAAGTAGAATTTCGAATAGATTTAGTGCCTAGAGCAGCACCTGTTGCAAAAGTACCTTATCGATTAGCACCCTTTGAAATGAAAGAATTTTCTAAGCAGTTGAAAGAACTGTCAGATAAAGGATTCATTCAATCAAGTTCATCACCTTGGGGAGCACCGGTCTTATTTGTCAAGAAGAAAGACGGGACGTTCCGAATGTGTATGGATTATAGAGAGTTGAAAAAACTCACGGTGAAGAATCGATATCCATTACCTAGGATTGATGATCTATTTTATCAATTGCAAGGATCGAGTGTTTACTCGAAAATTTATCTGAGATCGGGATATCATCAGTTAAGAGTCAGGGAAGAAGACATTCCCAAGACAGCCTTTCGAACACGGTACGGGCATTATGAATTTCAAGTAATGCCATTTGGTCTCACCAACGCACTAGCAGTATTCATGGATTTAATGAACCGAGTATGCAAGCCATACTTGGACAGGTTCGTGATTATGTTCATTGATGACATCTTAATCTACTCAAGTAATGAAAAAGAACATGCTGAACACCTGAGAACCATTTTGGAGTTACTCAAGAAAGAAAATTTGTACGCAAAATTCTCAAAATGTGATTTTTGGATCCCCACTGTACAATTTCTAGGCCATATCATCAATAGCCAAGGTATCCACGTAGACCCTGCCAATATTGAAGCAGTTGAAGGTTGGGCATCACTTACAACTCCAATCGAAATTCGTCAATTTCTAGGTCTCACTGGTTACTACCGAAGGTTTATAGAAAACTTTTCCAAGATCGCAAAGCATTTGACAGAACTCACTCAGAAAAACAAGAAGTATATCTGGGAAGAGAAACAAGAGTCAGCCTTTCAACTCTTAAAACAGAAACTCTGTGAAGCTCCCATATTAGCACTACCTAAAGGAAGTGACGACTTTGTAGTGTATTGTGACGCATCTCATCATGGTTTAGGTGCGGTACTAATGCAAAGAAACAAAGTTATAGCCTATGCCTCACAAAAGCTCAAGAAGAACGAGGAAAACTACACCACTCATGATCTAGAATTAGGAGCAGTGGTCTTTGCTCTTAAGATTTGGAGACATTACTTATACGGTACCAAGTGTACAGTTTTCACCGATCACAAGAGTCTTCAGCACATACTGGATCAAAAGGAGCTGAACATGAGACAACGCCGATGGTTAGAATTGCTCAACGGCTACGATTGTGAAATTCGCTATCACCCCGGTAAAGCGAACGTCATGGCTGATGCATTGAGCAGAAAGGAAAGAATCAAAACCCTTAGAGTCCGATCTCTAGGAATGACCATTTGTTCACTACTTCCATCCCAAATCCTCATATCCCAATCAGAAGCTCTCCAAGAAGAAAACCGACCTCATGAAAAGATTTATGGCATGCCAGAAAGTGAAAACGGTTTCGTAAAAAGATCTGACGGAATGCAATGTTTCAAAGAAAGATATTGGATTCCTCTCTACGGAGGTATTCGAGATCTCATCATGCATGAATCCCACAAATCCAAATACTCCATCCACCCAGGTTCTGACAAGATGTATCAGGATCTCAAAAAGATCTACTGGTGGCCGAACATGAAAGCCGAAATCGTTGAGTATGTTGAGAAATGTTTAACTTGTTCAAGGGTCAAGGCAGAAAGTTAAAAACCGTCAGGACTACTCGTACAACCCGAATTACCAGTCCGGAAATGGGAAAGAATCAACATGGATTTCATTACCAAACTACCAAGGACGTCAACTGGATTAGACACCATCTGGGTCATCATTGATCGTCTAACCAAATCCGCACATTTCCTACCAATCAAGGAAACTGACGAGACGGATACACTCGCTCAGTTATATCTCAAGGAAATAGTGATTCGACATGGAGTTCCAATCTCCATCATCTCAGATAGAGACAGCCGATTTACCTCGAGATTTTGGCAAACTCTACAAAAAGCTCTCGGTACTCGTTTAGACATGAGCACCGCTTATCACCCACAGACCGATGGACAGAGTGAAAGAACGATCCAAACCTTGGAAGACATGCTCCGAGCATGTGTTATAGACTTCGGAAAAGGTTGGGATAAACACTTGCCATTGGCTGAATTTTCGTACAATAACAGTTACCACGCCAGCATCAAGGCAGCACCTTTTGAAGCACTTTATGGATGAAAGTGCAGATCACCTGTTTGTTGGACAGAAGTTGGTGACATACAACTCACAGGACCAGAACTAATATAGGACACGACAGAAAAGATATTCAAGATCAAGCAACGACTGCAAGCTACTCGTGACAGACAAAAGAGTTACGCTGATGTAAGAAGAAAACCCATGGAATTTCAAATTGGTGACAGGGTTATGTTGAAAGTTTCCCCATGGAAGGGAAAGTTGAACCCAAGGTATATTGGACCATTCAAAATCCTCGAAAGGATTGGTCCAGTTGCTTCCCGAAGAACTCAGTAGGGTACACCCCACACTTCACGTGTCACAACTCAAGAAATGTTTGTCGGATGAAACTCTCGTCATCCCACTGAAAGAAATCAGACTTGATGACAAACTAGTGTTCACGGAAGAACCAGTAGAAATAATGGATAGGGAGATAAAACAACTTAAGCAAAGCCGTATTCCCATTGTCAAAGTTAGATGGAACTCTAAACGAGGAGCAGAGTACACATGGGAACGCGAGGATCAAATCCGTGACAAATATCTACACTTATTTCCATAAAACAACCCTCACAACTATCTTAGACTTTAATTATGGGACGGAATTCAAAATGACTGGTGGGTACTATAGCACACTGTAAATTTCCACTGTAATTGTAACTGTTAATCAGATATTAACTTCTATTACCGTTCTGTTTACCATTTTTATTGGAAAATTTGAATTTTTGTTAATTATATTATAATAACACGAAAACGTTAATACGTGATTCACCAAATATTGGAACGAGCTCACACGCGGACCACGAAAACCAAATTCAATCACAAACATAACCAATCAGACCTTAAATAACTTTAGCCCACACAACTAGCCGGTTACTGTTCACCAGGCCCAACTCAAGCCCATTGACCTTAATATTTCATTTTTACCTTCGACCCAAACCCTTCAAGCTTTACCTCGTTTTCTCCCACATTCGAAACAAACCATATTCGACAATTTGTACCATTCGATTCTCCTTCCACAAAATATTTAGGATGTCGAATTTCAGCTTTTAATCCTAACTCTTGATACGTGCCATGGATCAAAGTAAATCGCCCTTCAAAACACCCATTCGAATTACTAAAATTTACCAAGTATTCCATTTCGACCCAAACTCAAATTTACCTAGACCTAGTATTTCTCTTAGTTCATTTGTGAGTTACCAAGTGTGTTTCACACCTCCTAATCCCATATCACACGTTGGTTATTGTTTTGGACCCATAAACAAGTATGTCAACATACTTTATACACACAAAATCAAACCAAATCCTTCCCTATACTCACAAGCTTCTAAATACTCATCACACACCTTCTTAAAGTCCACCTTCCTTACATATTTCCTGCCAAGTTACTGTTCGAACAAGTGGGGTTATGAAAATATACATATTTGCAACATGCGTGTATATAAACACTAGTAATTCACGCTTCATTTACTTCCTTTCACACTTAGCAATTTTTACACATTCCCTAAGCCTTTCTCAGCCCATTCGAACCATAAAGAAGACCAGGAGGTATTCTCTATTGCCATTCGAGTTGCATTCGGAGGGTAAAGAAATCATTCGAAGCATTTTATTGATCTAGCGAGCTTTGTGGGAGTTTTCCCTTGTTCTAATCATTCCTACACGTAAACTCTCCACCCTTGAGGTGTTGTAAGTCCTCACAACTCATTTCTAATTCATTTCATTGAGTTTCAAGCTTCCATGCATCTCGCATTTATTTATTTCGAACGTATCATGTTTTCTTTATTTTTTTTTTACGTCTCGTTTTATTATTTCTAGGCATAAAACTTGGTTGCCTCCTTTTATGGAAGGCTAGGAACCAAGGATCACACTCACATCACGTTTATTCACTTGTTTCATGCATTTTCGAATGCCATATTATAGCCTTGTCACACGTATAAACATGCAACACAAATATATTATAAGTCTTTGTTAATACAAATATCGTCCTAAAAACGTTATTTATATTTTACGATCTTTGCTTTATTTGGTTAATGACAATTGTAAGGTTTATCTTTAGCAAAGCATAAATATAAGTTAAAGTCTTTTACATTTATAGTAACAAGTCTTTTAAAACACATTTTCTCATTACATGATCACTACGGCTTTTATTTCTTAAAATTATATATATATATATATATATATATATATATGACATATATATATATATATATATATATATACATGACATCATCGCATACCTCATTAGGAAATCTTTATATATCTTGGTAGATTTGTTATATATTTTGGAAAGATCTTGAAGCTAAAGAGTTGACTTTACAAGATCTTGACAAGACCTCACAAGATATGGAAAGATATGGGAAATCCTTAGCTGGCATGTCCCGGCGGAACCAAACCAGTATATTGGGATCCGCCGGATCCGCCACCTGTTGATCAGCTTTGCCTATAAATAGCAAGCTGATCATTCAGGCACAATCATCACTCATGTAGCTTAAATTATATATTCATTCATTTATACATCACTAACCCATATCATTCATTTCATTCTTAGTGATCTATCTTTTGTAGCAAAGAAGATCAAGCATACAAGCTTCAACAGACTATTGCAATTTTTTGATAATTAGATACTATGTGATTTGTTAGTGTTCACACATCATTGTTATACCTTTCATTCAGTAGAGTTTGGTTAGTGTTTTAGTCCTTAAAACACAAAGAGTGTCGGGAGTGGTTGTACCCTTGTTAAAGAACCAACGGGAGTGGTTGTACCCTTGTTAAAGAACCAACGGGAGTGGTTGTACCCTTGTAAAGAACCCGGTGTTTAGCTTAGTACCGGATAAAGAGTAAGCGACGTGTAAAGGTTTTCTCCGCTTAGAAAGGGAGCTTGTTTCATAGCGAAGAACAACTCTCGAGTTAGAGGCTCGAGGAGTGGAGTAGGGAAAGAAAGAGAGTCCTTGTAGCCGAACCACTATAAACATCCGTGTTGTGTGGTTTGATCATTCCTTTCCTTACTTGCTTTATATATATTGCTTGAATGTTTGCTTTACTTTGAAATCACGTTAAGTATACAAAGCAAATTAATTTTAAAAACGGTAAAAACTATTCAACCCCCCTTCTAGTTTTCCACAATTGGCATCAGAGCTCCGTTACTCAAGATTTTCAAAATATATTGTATTTTAAAACTTGAAACGATCAATGGATTTTGAAAACTTTAAAGAAGGGCAATCTATGCAAAGACCACCACTATTTGAACCAAATTGTTTCATATATTGGAAAAATCGCTTTGAAACTTATGTGAAGTCAAAGGTTATAGATCTATGGTATATTATCGTAGAAGGTGATTATAAACCTATATCAAATGTATTAGGTGGTCGGGATGAAGGTACTTCTCTTACTCGTCACAGTGATGAGCAAAAGACGTTGATTGCCAAAAATAATGAAGCCAAAATGATGCTTTATAATGCCTTACCTAAGAAAGAATATGAAAGAGTTTTTATGTGTAAAACGGCTAAGGATATTTGGCAATCATTGATTATCACTCATCAAGGGAACTCACAAGTCAAAGATAACAAAATTAATCTTCTTGTTCAACAATATGAACAATTTGTTATCTCTGAAGATGAGACCATTGATAGTGCTTTTGCTAGGTTTAATACTATAATTACTTATCTTAAAGCACTTGACGAATCTTTTTCTAGTAAGAACTTTGTCAGGAAATTTCTTAGAGCACTTCATCCGAAGTGGAGAGCAAAGGTGACGGCTATTAAAGAATCCAAGGATCTTTCAAGCATGACACTTGACGAGCTCATCAGAAATCTCAAAGTTCACGAAATGGTGATGGAAAAAGACTCGAAAATAGTTAAAGGTAAAAAAAGAGAAGATGAACACTACAAAAAAACAGGCTTTCAGAGACTGAAAAATCAGTCTCCGATACACCATGATCAGTTACGAATGGTCTATCAAGGACTGATTTTGCTAGTCACTAATCAGTTACAACAGCTTAGTTACGGAAAGTGACGTTATCAACTGAAATTCAGTCCTTGTTGTATCGAACCAACGAGGACCAGAGATCAGTCTCCAAAATAAAAAAAGTCAGTCCTTATTTCTATGGGTTGGTATCATGTTATTTCAGTCCCTAATGCATATTATCGGCGACTGAAAAGTCAGTCGCCAATACTATATTGGATCAGTTACTAACACATGGATTTAGAGACTAAAAATTAGTCCATAAACATTGTTTATAGTCCCTAATACGTTTCATTGTTTTGTAGATTACCGTACCAAATCAGTCTCTAATAATAGGATTTAAAAACTGATTAGTCTCCGATGAAAGGCTTTAAAGACTGATTGTTAGTCACAGAATACAAACGATTTCAGTCTATGATTTGCTACTTTTGGTGACTGAAAATTAGTTTCAAATCATCACCAAATCATTCTCTGTTAAAAGGCTTTGGTAACTTATAATTAGTCCCAAAAACTAGGCAATTTTAGTCCTTAATTTTATCTTTTTAGAGACTGAAATTTAGTTTTAAATCAGTCTGCAATAAAAGGATTTAAAGACTAATTAATAGTCCCAGAATTCAGATGATTTCGGTCAACAAATTGTTACTTTTTGAGACTGAAAATTAGTTTCAAATCGTCACCAAACCAGTCTCTAATAAACGGCTTTAAAAACTAATAATTAGTCACAAAAACTAAACGTTTTCAGTCCATAAATTGCTTCTATTAAAGACTAAAATTTAGTCTCGAATCAGTATCTTATAAACGGATTTAAGGATTGATTATGAGTCGCAAAAACAGATGAATTAGTCCTTAATTTGTTATTTATTACTCTTTTTATTTATTATTTTTGTTTCTGTGTTTTCAACATGTCACGAAGGTTACTAAACGTATCGAGTCACATTCCCGTTAAGTCTCGCTGCCACAAGCCGGGTAAAACAGTCAAAAATCCGTAAGTTCAAGTTCACATTACTAACTAATTAACCAACATGAGCATAACCAAGGTCACCCGAGACCACAAGGTCGCGTTTAACTCTTGTCGCGGCCAATTCATAAACTTAAAACAATATACTACTGCTACTAAAATACCATAGTCAACCTTATATGTCAAAGATTCAAAGAGAAGTTTCATGCTGAAAGTACAAGTTGATATAACGCAAGGATCGAAGTGGAAGTCTAATTTATATACTTGAAGATAAAATAAGGTTCTACGTAATCTTTGTTTATCTCCTAATAACTTGATTACACTGCTGATTTTCAATCTTCGCTTACTTTCTAGTATTCTACAAGTCTAATGCTTCATGTGATTATCATATTTGCCTCATTATTTTCTGTTTTGTACTGTAATGGCAAAATGAAAATAAATCAACAGAGTCAAAAGCTTAATAACTATGTCACAAATTCATTTCAAAATGTACTTCTGATAACAGATTGGGTTGCATTGACCAGCATAACAAACTCAACAATATAATAACTCAAACAAAACAAGCAGGCCCTTGGTCTCTCGGCTGCCATTCCCACACAACCAAAATCTTCAAACCCAAAATTAATCTAAACTCTAGTATCTAAACTGACCACAAGCATGAAAATAAGCCCAAGAACACTCGACAAGACTCGATACGCAATTCAAAAGGCTCGGCCGTGAGCTTATGCTCACGGCATCACCCAACTCGACACTAAACTTGACCCAAAATGATGATACCAATTTTTAAGTGATTTTTATTTCGTAATCGGTACCACACCCAATCAAACGTTAATTGAACCAAAACACTGATACAAATACGGTTTTCTGATTCACACTCTTGTCAACGACCACCATGGGTGAAACCCATCGACGGGGTTTGGACGTCCCTTAACAACGTTTTACCTTTTCTTCCTCGGATCTACTCGGTTAGTGGTGGTGGTGGTGCGTACGAGGTGATGGCGAAGGTGTTTGGGCGCGTGTGGTTGCTAAACGGGTTAAGGAGGTCGTGATGAAGGTTTGTGTGGTGGCGGTGTGGCGAGGTGAGTGGCGGTGGTGGTGGCCGGAGATGTGGCCGGAGGTGGGGGCAAATGTGGTGGCGGCTAGGTGTGTTGGAGAAGGAGAAATGACCTAGAATTATTATAAGTGAGTTTATATACCCTCCATACCACTCATAAGGACCTTAGTTGCAAACCCTAGTAAACCTTAGGACTAGAAGTATAATTTCAGGTAGGGGCCTTAGTTGTTATTTAACTAAACTTTCCGTTATAATTTCCGAGCTTCGTTTGACACACCACAAGTGACCGTAAAATTTTCTAGGTTGCGCCATTATTTCTAGATTCGTTTTTCCGTTAAGATTGACTATAAATATGTCCATATTCGTTTTAACGCGTCAAAGTTCATCATTTCTCATATTATTAAGTTCTATTGTGCCGACTCACGTTGTGTGGTCTAGCTCATAAACACACCTAAAAGTGAACACATAACTAAATAAACATATCATAACGAACTCAAGGTCGCGCAAGGACCTGGAAAATTCACGGTTGCTACAGTCTACCCCCATTAACAGAATTTTGTCCTCAAAATTCAGTTGACTAAGGGTCTGAGCTTGATCGGACAGTTTTCACCCTTCGATTTGGTTGCACACAGAAGGTAAGGGTGTGGGTGTCAATCCAAATAGTACCGGGTGCTACTTCCCAATTGGTACTATCAATACTTCCTAACCTCTAGAAATCACATAAATGAAACCACATAATAATCACACAGTAAGGCAAGCTTTCTCGTCCTTGAGCAAAGCCATCAAAAACCTTAGGTATCCTTTTGGTAGTTTAAGTTCAGCCTCAACTGAAATCTAGCTTAACCACACAACTCATCAAACAAGAACTGTCATGAGATTAAACTAAACCACAGTTTAAGCCAGTAACAACTTGATTTCAGCTTAATCTCACAACTCATCAAACAAGAACTGTCATGAGATTAAACCTAATTTTAAACTACGTAACAACTTGAATCTAACTTAACTTCACAACTCATCAAACAAGAACTGTCATGAAATAAGTTAGGTATCAAGTTGTAAGAAAAGAAACTCAACATTCTTGAAGGATTGACTCAATTTTGGGATTGCTTTCAAATAAACAATTAGTAGATAACCAAGGAGAAGGTTCAACTAAGGGGGATGTGCATTCCTGTTTCCTCCAAAATCAATAGTGCATGCCCTAAGCATATCTCCTAATGTCGGATAGTATGCTCACCCTGACCATCGGTCTAGGAATGGTAGGTCGTACTCCAATCTAACTGTGTTCCTAACGCGTCCTATAGTGTCTACCAAAATCGCGATGCGGATTGTCTTTCACGATTAGATATAATAGGTAAAGCGCTCCTCATGTATGCCACTCTAACTGGATTCCTTATCTTTGAATACTACGGAGACATTGGTCAAACCAAAGGACTTATCCTAAAAACTCGAAATGCCTGTATATCGTTCTCAACGCGGTTTTAGGGTTGTCAGTCTTGTGCACTCTCAACTAATGATATCCGGGTTTGGAATCTTTCTTCGAGAAGTATCGTGTATCATGAAATTTGTGCCGCTCCGGGAGTTAAGTTTATGCACATCTCAATTCTTCAAGGAAGGGTGAATCCTGTCAGGCCTTTGTGCCTTTATCCATTTCCAAAGAAATTTTAGTACCCTTAGGCAAACCTTCTAAAATCTTTATTACCTTTTTATTTGTATTTTGTTTGCGCTTGTTGGGTGGGTTAACAGCATTTGCGACCTCAGCATTACTTGGTTGTTCAATAGGTTCGACTTGAGCATTACTTGGTTGTTCAATAGGTGCGACCTCAACATTACTTGGTTGTCTAATATGTGCGACTTCAGGAATAACAGTATGATTCAAGCAATCACAACAAATCACTAAAAACTTTATTCAATAATTATTATATACTTTTTTAACGGCATATTCAATAATTATTATTATTAGAGTAAATTACATGGTTCGTCCCTGTGGTTTAGGGTAAATTTCACTCTCAGTCCCTATTTTTTTTTTCTTGCATCGTTGGTCCCTATTTAGTTTCAATTGCACACCGGTGGTCCTTATCGTTAACTGGCGTTATCTTTTCCGTTAGCAAGTGGCAACGTTAGTCCATTAACCAAACAAGCGTTTGCAACGTTAGTCCTTTTACTAACGGCCGTTTTATTTTTTTTTCCAAAATTATTTTTTTTTCCAAAATTTTTTTTTCTGAAAAATAAAAAAGAAAGAAAAATAATTTCGAAAAAAAATATATTTTTCTAAAAAAATTATTTCAAGAAAAAAATTTATAAAAAAAAAATCTAATTTTTTTTTCGAAAAAAATTTCAAAATTTTTTTTCTGAAATAATTTTTTTAGAAAAATATTTTTTTTTTCCGAAAACTCTTATTTTTTTTCCATTTTATTTTTCTGAAAATTTTTTTAGAAATTTTTTTCTTGAAATAATTTTTTTAGAAAAATATTTTTTTTCCGAAAACTCTTATTTTTTTAGAAAAATATTTTTTTCTTGAATTAATAAGAGTTAATTCAAGGGCAATATTGTCTTTACAAGTATATTATATTGAAAAATAAAAACACATATATACCTGTGTATCCACCAACACCATAACATAAACACACATTTGACATCTCACTATTGCAAATCTCATCTCCATCTTGCTCTCTTAAAAACCACCATCTCGTCACCACCACCACCATCGATCTGGGTTGTTCGTGTGGTGTATAAAAATTCATAACCTAATGTGGGTTTTGCATATCTTGTGAAGCTAAAATGGTCAAAAGGGTCTTGCTTTTGCTTACGGTGGTGGCGTGGTGCTAAAATGGTAAAAAGAAAAAGTCTCGCATTTTGACCAAATCAATGTTATGGTGCTAATAGCAGAAAAAATGTAGTGCTTTCGAAGAGGCTAGTTATGAAATGGTTAATAAAAGCCACTTAGAACCAAGGTTGAGAAGCAGTAGAGATTTATAGTTTATATGATGTAAAAGTGAGTTTTGTGGAAGTGGGTTTTCTTTTATTGGTTCTTGTAAAAGTGAGATTTATAGTTTATATGGCGTAACAGATTTATTTGATGTATGTTAGATTCTTGAATGGTGGAAGTGGGTTTTGTATTATGGGTTTATGAAGGTCGGTTGTAAGTGGCCGAAATTGGTAACGAGTTGCCGTTTGTTGTTTATGGAGATGTCGTTTGTGGGTTTTAAGAAAAAAATTTCATAAAAAAAATTTCAAAAATAAAATTGAAAAGAAAAAAAAAGAGTTTTCGGAAAAAAAATATTTTTCTAAAAAAATTATTTCAGAAAAAAAAATTTCGAATTTTTTTTCGAAAAAAAAAATTAGATTTTTTTTTATAAATTTTTTTCTTGAAATAATTTTTTTTAGAAAAATATATTTTTTTTTCGAAATTATTTTTCTTTCTTTTTTATTTTTCAGAAAAAAAAATTTGGAAAAAAAATTAATTTCGGAAAAAAAAATAAAACGGCCGTTAGTAAAAGGACTAACGTTGGAAACGCTTGTTTGGTTAATGGACTAACGTTGCCACTTGCTAACGGAAAAGATAACGCCAGTTAACGATAAGGACCACCGGTGTGCAATTGAAACTAAATAGGGACCAATGATGCAAGAGAAAAAAAATAGAGACTGAGAGTGAAATTTACCCTAAACCACAGGAGACGAACCATGTAATTTACTCTTATTATTATGGTCATAACATAAGTAATCAAAATAAAATCATACATAAATTTTAATAGGTATCGGCATAGCAAAAATAAAAATTAACAGCAATGAATTAAGACTAGTTATATGAAAAACTAAAATTTAGGAACCAACGAATTAAATATCAATTAAGCATAGAAAATTTTGTGAGAAAGTACCTTAATCTTCAAATTAAATGGGAGAATTAAATATATCTTTTGCCCTTTTACATAATATTTTTTTTTATGGGTATATAAAATGGTTTATCCTGACTTCGTGGCACATGGTTGGCATTTGATTCATTACAATTTTGCCCATCACGTTATGGCTAGATTACTGGTGATGGAACAAAGCATTGAAATTTGTAATGCAGCTACAAGCGATAAATTAACGGAAATGGATTGGGCCAAAAGAATTGAAATTTGTGAATTAGTTACTCGTGATAATAGGTAAAAGTCAATAACCTTGCTAATGAACGGAGTTAAATATATACCAGTCACAATATAAGTCACAATATAAGCCCACGTTTCCAATGAATAACTGAATTTTAGTCTTAAATATGTTGCCTATGTATAAGACGTTTATGTGGGATTGAAATTTAGTCACAAATAATTGTCTCTCCAAACCTTTTTATTTTGCATACGTATTTGTAACTGAAATTTAGTCATAGCTATGATGTTCATGTATTAGGGACTGAGTCGTGATTGAAATTCAATCACTAACAAATTTCCCTCCAAACCTTTTTTATTGCGCAGACATATTTGTAACTGAATTTTAGTCTTAGGTATGATGTCCATGTAATAGGGACTCAGCTGTGACTGAAATTCAGTCACTACAAATTTTCCCTACAAAACTTTTTATTGTGTAGACATATTTGTAACTGAATTTTAGTCTTAAATATGTTGCCCATGTATAAGAGGTTTATGTGGGACTAAAATTCAGTCATAAACAATTTTCTCTCAAAAGTTTTTTTATTTTGCATACGTATTTGTAACTGAACTTTAGTCTTAGCTATGATGTCCATGTATTAGGGACTGAGTTGTGATTCAAATTCAGTCACTAACAAATTTCCCTCCAAACTTTTTTTATTGCGCAAACATATTTGTAACTGAATTTTAGTCTTAGGTATGATGTCCATGTAATAGGGACGCAGCTGTGATTGAAATTCAGTCACTAAAAAATTTCCCTCTAAACCTTTTTATTGTGTAGACATATTTGTAACTGAAACTTAGTCTTAGCTATGAACTCCATGTATTAGGGACCAAACTGTGACTATAATTCAATCACTAACAAATTTTCCGCCAAAATTTTTTATTGCGCAAATATATTTGTAACTGAAATTTAGTCTTAGATATGATGTACATTTACTAGGGACTGAATTGTCACCCTTATTCAGTCACTAACAAATTTGCCTCCAAATTTTTTTCCCGTACAGACATATTAGTAACTGAAATTTAGTCTCAGATATGGGGTCACTGAATCGAGGACTGATTTTTAGTCGCCGCAATCAGTCAATAAAAGGTCAGTCCTTAAAAGTATCAGTAACTGATGTTTCAGTTACCGATGCTATGTATCAGTGACTGATATATCAGTCCCTAGAAATTCAGTCTCTGAAAGCCTGTTTTTTTTGTAGTGTGTCCATTACCTTAAAAGCTAAAGTAGAATCAAGTGACGAAGAGTCTAGTTCGGATAGTGAAGACGAAGAGTATGCCATGGCCGTTAGAGATTTCAAAAAGTTCTTTAAGAGACGAGGAAATTTCGTAAGACCACCTCATGAAGAAAAGAAATCCTTCCGAAAAGTCCGTGATGATAGAAAAGGAAGAGTAGATAGGAAGTATTTTAGGTGCGTGGATTCTAGTCACCTAATAGGAGAATGTCCAAAGCCTCCAAAGAACAAGTCTCAAAAAGCATTTGTTAGTGGAGCTTGGAGTGACAGTGATGGTGATGACGACAAGCCAAAGAAGGACGAAGTTGCTCTCATGGCTCATAACTCAGAAGAGGTACATTCTGACTCGTCATATTCCTCTATTGATGATGAAACCTTAGAAGTAGAATATAACAAACTGTGTGATATTACTCTAAAAATCATAATAAAAAATAAGTTCTTAAAAACCAAAACGACACTTTTAGAAAACGAAGTCCATTGGTTAAAAGAAAAATAAATACGATCAGAAAAGGGTAAAAGTGTTAAAGAAACATGTGGCTCGTGTCAGGAACTTAAACTACAAATAGAAACACTTAAAATCACACAGGAAGATCTTATCAAACAAAACTCTAAGTTTAAAAGGTTTGATAAAAGCATTTGTTTAGCAGATGAGTTAATGCAAATTCAAAAGTTGCCTCGTGAAAAAACCCGACTAGGATTTATGAAATCAGGAAACTTAAATGACTTTATGAAACAAAACAGTGAAAATGGAAGTAAAATACTTAAGGATGGCATAACCGTAGGAAAAGGTGTTTTGAAGAATAACGTTTACGTTATGAAATTAGACAAAACACCTAAAGACAAACTTTGTCTCACCTCTCTGGATGAAAACTCAACTCTATGGCATAGACGTTTAGGTCACGCCAATATGAGGCTAATCCAATCCTTATCATCTAAGAAACTCGTTAGGAACCTGCCCAAGTTGAAATACGACCAACATTTTTGTGATGCTTGAAAAATTGGGAAATAAGTTCATAATAGCCATAAGGCTAAAAACATGGTGTCTACATCTAGGTGTCTAGAATTGTTACATATGGATTTGTTTGGTCCATCCGCTATACAAAGTTACGGGAGAAACTTCTATACTTTGGTAATAGTAGATGATTACTCTAGGTATACTAGGACTAAGTTCTTGAAAACTAAAAACGAGGCATTTGATAAATTTGAAATTCTAAGTAAGAAAATTCAAAATCAAATAGAAAATAACATTGTGTCTATTAGAACCGACCACGGTCGTGAATTTGATAAAGAAATCCAATTTGGAGCTTTTTGTGATGCTAATGTGTCACACCCCCAGAAATCGGGTCCAGCGGAAGCATACATGCCACTGGGGTGCAACTCAATTGGTATCACAACACTAGTGCAAAGAACGGTTTTTACCTCAATCATTTAGAATAAAATTGTTTAACCAAAAGTGTTGAATTTACATTGTTAAAAGTAGTGCGGAAATAGGCCCTTAAGTAAGTTAAACGGTCCCCAAATGAATATCAGAGTCGTCTATGACCATGCCATGCCCTGCCAAATGCCTCCTGTAGCGTGCTATTGCTTAATACCTGAAAATACATGCTAAAGTGTCAACACGAGGTTGGTGAGTTCATAGAGTTTAGAGAAAAATGTAATGCATTAGAATGAAGATTTCCCAGCAAAGGCGTTATAAATCCACCCAGTTCCAAGCCCCGCCCATACAAGACTTGCAACCTGTGTGTTTACAACCCACTGCCAAATATGATTTGGTTTAAGTGAACGTCAAATGATTTATGGACCACAAAATTTAATGTTGAGTGTGACAATGTCTCCATATAAAGGTAAGTGTGATAATGTCTCCATATAACTAAATCTGACAATGTCGCCATATAAATAATTCTGACAATGTCGCCATATAAATAAACCTGACAATGTCGCCATGACAATGTCGTCATAAGATAAATTCTGACAATGTCGCCATATAATCTAATCTAATACGAAATTAACAGTCCATAACATAGGCAATATGAAATAGCTTAATGTACTAGTGTCCATAATGAAATGATCAAGGGTGAACAATGTAAACACAAAATACTTCCGAGCAACGACTCAAGTATTTTAACCAATCAATAATGTTTGAAAGACAACTCACGTCTCAAGCAAAACAAGCATGGAGTTTAAATGTAAAACGAGCATAGAGTTTAATGAAAAACGAGCATAGAGTTTAATGAAAAACGAGCATAGAGTTTAATGAAAAACGAGCATGTATTCTCCCCCAAAACAGTTACAAAACAAGTAAAAGGAGGGGCTATGAAACTCACCTGTTATGATAGCAACAATGACAACAATGGATATGATGACAACGAGACTCGATCTCTAACCGCGACCTATTTGAATGATAAGATCCAAGGTAAGAAATTATACAATGCAACACATGCAAATACATATGTTAACGATACCACTCGTTAGTTTTGAAAATAACGTTTATCGATGAAAAATACATCTTTGACGTCTCGTTAAGTTATAAACTACTTTTCGTGTAATTATGTTGAAACAGTACTCCACGATCCTTGTTTAGTGTTCTATCGGTAATTATAATGTTTTCGTCGCAATTTATTATTTTCCACAACTTGAAAAATATGCCTAAATGGCCTCGCAAAAACTAGTCGCGAAATGATGAACGTTATGTGTTAGAAATTAAGCTTGGCGTTTTTAGAAACCTTATAACTTTATCTTGAATTCATATGTTTGTCATTTTGATCATACGCGTCACGATCAATGAGAAAATCGGCTATCAATATAGTGCCTTGTAAAAACAATTTCTATACTTAGAATTATTTTCATATAGTGGCTGTCAAAATAGTTTGTAAATTGTCGGGCTTCAAACACCCGTATCTTGGTCGTTATAAGCTCGTTTTCTACGTTCTTTATATCCACGGCCTCGTATTAGTATGAACTAACATATTTCCAGTAGGTCGGGTTGTCTAGATCACGTCTAACGCCTCGTTGTGTCCGTTGAAATTCGGCAAACAGCACGCAATTTTCAGAAATTTAGTTTTCGTCGTCCAACTTTGAAAAATCATAACTTTCTCATCGTAAGTCGGTTTTTACTCATTCTTGCGGCCACGGTTTCGTTTTTGAAAGAAATTTCTAAATATGAAGGCCAAAATGTCTCAATGTTTACTATTTTTCCAGTTTTCACATTTTTGGACAGTAGGTTTATATACTTGTTAAAAACACATTTTTCTAGTTCAAGTCTAGTTTATACCACTTCCAATCAACACCACAAGTACTCTAATCCTACCATACACCTTCTTAGGGTGTCATGGGGTCCTAAACATCACCAAACTTGGTGGATTTCATGAGATCACTAGTGAAACTTATAGATCTAGTGTTAAAGATAGTTTATGTGCAAAGTGGTATCTAAAACATAAATATGTTGCATGAATAACTAATATAACTTGAAAATACATAATTATATGGATCAAATGAAAGTATAAGATGATCAAAATGTGTTCTTGAAACTTACTTGACTATTTGATGAGTTTTAATGAGAAATGTGTAAGAAACTTTGAGGTTTAACCACAAAACCTTAACAAGGAAGGTAAATGGAGCTTGATTATGACTTTAACTTGAAAAATTTATGGATTTGTGGTGGTGTTCTTGTCTTGGCCGAATGGGGAAGAAGAAAAAGAGAGAATATGTGTTTTTTTTTTGCTAGTGAAATTGTAAGAATGAGATGTTATAGAAATTAAATCAAGTTAATTCATTAAATGCAAGTGTACTAGTGATCATGTGCTAATGAGAAATGGGAGAGTAGGGGGCGGCACATGTGGGCTTATGGAAGAGGATTTGATGTAAATTAATGCACTTGTCTCCATTTAATTAGATTTTGGTTAGTTTAAGGTGTACATTAGGTGTTATCGGGTACTGAGTTAACTAGAAATGAATCATGATGAGGTGAAATGAAATACGACGAAGTTGTAAAAATTGTAAAACCATATTCCTTGCAAGAATCGGGGGTTAGAATGATTATCGGATTGAAATTTCGTAAACCGACGGAGTTATAAGCGTCAAACGAAAAATATAGCGATTGGTTTAAAAACACCGGGTAAAGTAATAATATATCTCTATATCATTATAATTAGTTTGAAAATGTGTTAGGATTATAGTCGGGAGTATTGGGTATTATGTTAGTAGAAATGACTGAGTGGTAACGTTAATTAAACAATTAAGCATACGTTAATGAAAATCACACAAACCCGTGCATGACTTAATATGATAATGATGATACTGATGATATGTAGACTACTCTAGTCTATATGAAATGTCCTTACTGATGATGCATGAATACGCAGCTAAACCTTACTGGTTACGCGAATTTGAATACCCGTAAACCTAGTTTACGTAATGATGAATGATGATAATGAATAGTGATTTTTCTCCGGGAATGAATATGTTCCGTGAATAGTAAAATTTTTGACGACCTCTCAGAATCTCAAACTGACTCCGAAAATGATGAATAGTTAAATGATGAATAGTAACCCATGAATAGTAATTTCCCGAGATGAATAGTGAAATTTTGAAGCTTGAAAAAGGGCCTGAAATTACGAGTTGTGACATAATGGCATAACACATAATTTCTCGGCTCCTCGAACTCCTGAATCTTATGGTGTAGTAGAACGCAAAAATAGGACAATTCAAGAAATGAGTAGAACAATGTTAAATGAACAAAACATACCTCAAAAGTTCTGGTGTCATGTCGTAGATATGTCCACATACATCTTAAATAGAGTATTAATTAGACCATTTTTGAAAAAGAATCCATATGAGTTATATATAGGCAAAAAGCCTACTTTAGGATATTTTAGAGTTTTTGGAAGCAAGTGCTTCATTTTAAACACTAAGGACTATCTTACCAAGTTCGACCCAAAGTCGTATGAAGGTATATTTCTTGGGTATTCACAAAATAGTAAAGCCTACATAGTTTTGAACAAAGAAACCTCAAGAGTCGAGAAATCATTGAATGTAACATTCGACGAAAGTCCACCTCCCTCTAAGACATCACCTTTGGTAGATGATGACTTAGTTGAAAGTCAAATGGTTGAAAACCAAGAAAATGTTGAAAGTGACAAAGAAGATGAACCTGTAAAAAGATAAATAGTTAACATCAAAGAAACCAAAAGTCATCCATTAGAAAACGTCATAGGAAAAATTAATGAAAGAACATTAAGATCTAAAGCTCAAAACCAAAGTAATTTCTTTTGTTTTGTTTCAACCGTTGAGCCTAAAAATATAAATGAGGCCATAAAAGATGAATCTTGGGTCATAGCGATGCAAGAAGAATTAAATCAGTTTGTTAGGAATGACGTTTGGACATTAGTACCTCAACCTCAAAATCAAACCATAATTGGAACTAAATGTGTGTTTAGGAACAAAATGGATGAAAATGTAGTAGTGTCTAGAAACAAAGCTAGGCTAGTAGCTCAAGGCTATAATCAACAAGAAGGTATAGATTATGACGAGACATTTGCACCCGTCGCTAGGCTTGAGTCAATTAGAATATTACTTGCTTATGCATGTGCACACGACTTTAAACTATTCCAAATGGATGTTAAAAGTGCTTTTCTAAATGGTTTTATTAATGAGGAAGTATACGTTGCACAACCTCCCGGCTTTGTCGATTTTGAAAACCTAATCATGTCTACAAACTTAAGAAAGCATTATACGGACTTAAGCAAGCACCAAAAGCTTGGTATGATCGACTTAAGACTTTCCTAGTTGACCATAAGTATACCATGGGCCTAGTAGACAACACTCTTTTCACCAAGAAAAAGGGATCACATATTATCATAGTCCAGATATATGTGGATGACATTATATTCGGTTCAACTTATCAAGAGTTATGCGATGAATTTTCGAAAATCATGCATGATGAGTTTGAAATGAGTATGATGGGGGAACTAAACTTTTTCTTAGGTCTCCAAATAAAACAATTAGAATATGGGATATTCTTCAACCAATCTAAGTATATAAGGGATATGCTTAAGAAGTTTGGCCTTGAAGACTCGAAACCCATGAAAACACCAATGTCTTCCGAAATCAAACTCACCAAGGATGACGAAAGTGAATCCGTAGATAGCACTAAATATAGAGGAATGATTGGTAGTTTACTCTATCTTACGGCTAGTAGACCGGACATTATGTTTAGTGTTTGTCTATGTGCACGCTCTCAAGAAGATCCCAAATTATCTCATCTTGAAGCCGTTAAACGGATATTTAGGTACATAAAATGCACTACACATTTAGGATTATGGTATTCCAAAGGAACGGGTGTAGAAACCATAGTGTATGCCGACTCAGACCATGCTGGTGATTATGTCGATAGGAAAAGTACAAGTGGTATTTGTACCTTTGTAGTACATTGTCTCACCTCATGGTTTGCTAAGAAACAAACGGCCCTCGCAATATCAACAACTGAAGCTGAGTACGTGTCAGCAGGAAAAGCTTGCCAACAAGCTCTGTGGATGAAACAAGCTCTCGTCGACTATGGAATTGAACTCAACGACATTCCCATTCTTTGCGACAACAAAGGAGCTATCGACCTCAGCAAAAATCCAGTCCAACACGCTAGAACCAAACACATAGAAATACAACACCATTTCCTACGCGACAATGTTCAGAAGGGAAACATCTCAATTGAGAAAGTATCCTCAGAGGACAACATTGCCGACATCCTCACAAAACCTCTTAAGAGAGAACCTTTCAACTTTCTTAGACTTGGTTTAGGATTAATGGAACCTAGTGAGTAGATAAAACATTAGCTTAAACCTTAGATTAACCAAACACGGCAATAACCAAAATTTCAACTCTGATCCTGCGGATCCAAACGACAACAAGGGCGGATCCCTTATTTTGGTTTCGCCGAATCCGCGGCTTGCTGAGCTAGTTTTTAAGTTTATTAAACAAACACCCTGTACTATTCATCACACTTCCCAAAAACATACTAACTACTAGAACTCGACCCTTATCACACCAAACTCATAATTTAGGTCATCTTCCACAACCAATTTGTGCTATAAACATCTCTGTAAGTATCCTTGTCATATCTACATTCCTGATCTGCGTCTAGGAATTCTATTTCATGCACAAAATCAAAACTTGGGGTTTATGCATATTTTTAGCAAAAAAACATGACGAACATTTACTGAGTTGCATATCAAATCATGTTTTCCTTAGTTAGGAATTGCATCTTGTAGTACATTATCATAATTCATCAAAAACCCCATGAGAAATTTTTGCAAAAATCTTCTCACGACTCGGAAAAATGATTTTTAACACATTGTTCATACAAATACAAAAACATTATGTTTTAAACATCACTTGCATAATGTCTCTTGAATGCTAAAGGGAATACATAATTAATATGTATTTTCAGGTACATTCAATCGTAGCCACATTGAAGTAGGAGCATTTGGGTTATCTCTTGTTTTATCATAAAACTTGCATAAACAAAATTTTCATGCATCAAAAGGAGTCGAGATAACCGCACCTCCACATTGTCCCCATGTAGGCACACACTAGAAATTAATATACGTAGTTTCGATAGTTTTAACTAAATTATGAAATTTTTGTGTCTAGGATAATCATGCCTCCCGCGACAAATTATGATCACAAAGAAACCACCAAATACCTACCCAAACACCACAAAACCAAAGGTCTCACCGAAGATCAAGTCAAAATCTTCAAAGCCTTAGAAAAACGCTATGTTCATGAGGGTAGAACCGTAGACCCCTCCTTCTATGAAGGAACCATTCTCCGAGAACAACTAGCCGCTATCCACTTCGATGGTCTTCTAGATATCGATGAGCCCATCATCCCTAGGTCCATACTAGAGTTCTATGCTAGTGTAGGTCTTAGTTCAAATGACTATGGTTACATGAATGTCCATTTCAAAGTCAACGAAACCCAATTCAACATTCCTTTAAATCAATTTGGAGAAGTCTTAGGAGTTCCGAATCAAGGAACTTGCTTCTATTCGGACAAATGGTCATTGTCCATTCTAGAATCCAACCTTGATCGTTTGGCACCATATGAGACACCATTAGCCGCTAAAGAAACCATTCGTGAGCATCTATTTGTGCCTAAGAATAATCAAACTAGGTTAAGTCGAGGTCGTCAAGTAGATCGAGATCCATTTGCCATGGAGCTAAATGAACTTAGGCCCCAATTTAAGAAGCTAGAAGAAGTTTTGAGGGCTAATGTCATAAGCACCATAGGAAATAGAGACCATATCAACGCAAGTCTTTGCTATATGATGTATTGTGTGTCAAACCACCAACCATTCAATCTCGCCTACTATATCGCCAAAAGAATGGCCGATATTCCAGTTCAAGGTACCACCGCAATGCCTTACGGGATGCTTTTGACCCGTCTCTATAGAGCTTTTGCACCCATTCCTCGAAACGCTTTAGGTTTTGTTCCCGACTACACCGAGATTGACCACACCTTTGTTTCTCTAAGTGATCATAGGGTAGCCGTAGCAAGAGGAAAACGTGCTCATCCTCCTACATCATCATCATCATCATCCATGAGTGAAGAGGATGGTTTGCCAAACTCTAGGATCTCTCCACCCGAGTACTTGAGCCAACTTCCTCCCATCCCGAACGAATCAGCAGAATTTCGACAAACAAAGGGTATGATGAAGAATCTTGGACGATGGGTAATGAAGCTCCACAAGAAGATGAGCAAGAAGTGAAGTGTAGGGAGTGTTTGGTATTAGACTTTTTGAAAACAATGATGTGATGAACTTGTGTGTTTCTTAGGATATTATGCTAGTACTTAACTTGTATATGAACTAACTTAACATTGCAGGATGATAACACGTGTTGTTATCGATTTTCCATGTTTAAGCCACCGTTTGGCTTAACCACTTTTATGGTAAGTTATTATCATCAAATTAATCTATGTGCAAACGTATGTTAGAACCCGTGTTTTTAGTTTTATTCTATCACATATTAGTAGTTACATATGTTTTAGGAGAATTTTTTAGATTTAAATGGGTAACACAAAATTTGACATGTTCTCTGTTTAAAATCAGTACTTTTGAACGGCGGATATGGCGGATCCAAATTATGGGATCCATTTGTTGTACACTTTGGCTCCGCCATTTCACACCCTGCGGATTAAGCGGAACCAAAATTTTGGTTCCGCCTTTGTTATCGGTTGGATCCGCCAACTCCAACAGTAACTTTTCAAAAATTCCTGACTAATCCCGATCCATAGATTATTGATTCTAGTTTTTAGAATTCTTCTACTGATCATTAGACCCATTGGGATGATTTAGGAACACTTAGAATCATAAGAAATCCATTTCCCACCAAAATTTGAATATTCAAAATTTTCATGTGAGTTACCTTTCTGTAACAAGCAAGGAACCCTCAAATTGGTTCCTTGAAATCCGTGGGAACATCACATCAACTGATTTTTCACTCACTCCTTGCATTTACTGCAAATCTTCCATAACTTACTCAACTCCATTTATATGGATTGACCTTGGAGATGTGACAAGCTCATTTACTTGCTCCAAATCATTAGGAACCAACATTCCCCATTGGATTCACATCAAATCCAAACACAAAGATCAATATTCTTACTGTCTATAAATTAGGAAGATCAGGATCATCACAACTCACTCACTCACCATCATCTCCAACTATCATTCATGTACTCTAGAACAAATCTTTTCACTTTCCAAATGACAAAATCAAGTAACTCATCCACAAGCAGACCCGCAAGAAGGACAGCTCGTATAAGTGTCCGTCCTTGTTGCTTCATAAACTTAGCCAATTCATCATCAGAGGAGTCATCTCCACTTAACATATCCTCACCAATAGCCAATGAGAATTTTCTCAACCTTGCTACTCCAACACCACCTAACACCATCATCAATACACCACCACCAACAATCACTCCTGTGGCTACCACACCACCACCCGCTCCATCACAACCGACTAGATCACCTTCACCACCACATTCACCACAACTTCAGCCCCTAGAGTTGTTTAGAACTCCACCTTCATCACCTCATCCATATTTGGATGATTTGGAAGACCTTCCACCAAGGTCCACCAATCCTCCTCCCATGACCTTTGAAGGTCAAGTACCTATGCTCTTTCATCCCATTTATCGGGATATCCACGGTCCTCTCTACCGTGATCCACCACCACCTCAACCACAAACACAACCCCTCTCACCAACATCCACACTCATTGCCATTGATGAGGCAATGTGGATCAATCAACCACAAACCTATAAGGAGATCAATGAGGAGCTCACCCGCCTCTATGCTCTCTCCAATATGGTAGATTCCCGCCTTGGTGAAGCTATGGATCTTCAATCCATCTTGCTCAACTCCATCACCCCTCCAACATCAAATAACCAACCACCACCACCACCGTCAAACAACCAACCACCACCACCCTCACCAAACAACCAACCACCACCACGACGACAAAACAATGAGCCCACTCTTCCTCCTGACTTTCCAAGGCATGATTGCTCACAATGCGAGAGGACCGCTCACTTGGCCCAAAGGACTAACATTTTGGTCCATGAGCTCCAAAATGAAATGAGGTTCATTTTGAACCACATTCTCGAGCGCCTTAATGCGCTTTCTCACCCTCCTCAATAGGAGCCTTTAGTTTCTTCCTAGTTTCCTTTTATAGGAACTTTTAGGACTTTTTAGGATTTATTTAGGTTGTTTTTCTTGTAACATCATGTTTTGTGACTTATGTCACAAACAAATTTTCAATGAATGGATGTTATTTTTTTTATGCTTATGGGTGATCACTATTTGGCATAATATCTTGGTTTGTTTGATTTACTAACATTATTATATGCTTGGTTTGAATTCTCATAATGATTTGACCACTTGTACTTAGGTGCATTTTTTTATTAGACAAGTATTTTGGACTTTTTAAAGTTAAATGGGTTGAACTATCATGCTTGGTTGGCCTATACATATGCATTATGCTACTTGGTTGGAATTATTCCCAACTAACCTTTGTTTTGTATCCTCTCTCAACCTTGAATTATATATGTTGGTACCCTAGCAACGGAGAGTATAGATCGAAGGGGAGTATATCATGTACTAACTCATTACTTTGTAGCATTTCTCATCCTTGAAACGTATATGTTGGTACCCTAGCAATGGGGAGTATACATCGAGGGGGAGCATATTATATTCTAACCATTTATTTTGTAGGATCATGCATCATAACCTTGGCACTCCAATTAGGGGGAGTATTATCCAAGGGGGAGCTTTTAAAGTTCTCAAAATCATTGAAACAATCTTGGTACTCCAATTTAGGGGGAGTAATAACCAAGAAATGTTCACCACATTCCGCTACGCATATCTTCTTTTAGTTTCGACAAAAAGGGGGAGATAGGATTAAGTTTATACATCACTGTGATCATCACAATACATATTTTTTACATCACAGTACATGTTTTCATGCTTAAAATAGTTTTTAAACTTGCATAAAACTAACTTAATCTATATTTTTAAAAGACTTTCACTTTACTTATATCATTGCTTAAAAATAACCTTTATGTTTTGTCATCAACAAAAAGGGGGAGATTGTTAATACAAATATCGTCCTAAAAACGTTATTTATATTTTACGATCTTTGTTTTATTTTGTTAATGACAATTGTAAGGTTTATCTTTAGCAAAGCATAAATATAAGTTAAAGTCTTTTACATTTATAGTAACAAGTCTTTTAAAACACATTTTCTCATTACATGATCACTAGGAACTACATTGCATACATATATACCTATACATGTTTAATTTTATTTCTTAAAATTTTATATAAATATATATATATATATATATATATATATATATATATATATATATATAATTATACATGACATCATGGCATACCTCATTAGGAAATCTTTATATATCTTGGTAGATTTGTTATATATTTTGGAAAGATCTTAAAGCTAAAGAGTTGACTTTACAAGATCTTGACAAGACCTCACAAGATATGGAAAGATATGGAAAATCCTTAGCTGGCATGTCCCAGCGGAACCAAACCAGTATATGGGCGGATCCCATATTTTGGATCTGCCGGATCCGCCACCTGTTGATCAGCTTTGCCTATAAATAGCAAGTTGATCATTCAGGCACAATCATCACTCATATAGCTTAAATTATATATTCATTCATTTATACATCACTAACCCATATCATTCATTTTATTCTTAGTGATCTATCTTTTGTAGCAAAGAAGATCAAGCATACAAGCTTCAACAGAATATTGCAAGTTTTTGATAATTAGATACTGTGTGATTTGTTAGTGTTCACACATCATTGTTATACCTTTCATTCAGTAGAGTTTGGTTAGTGTTTTAGTCCTTAAAACACGAAGAGTGTCGGGAGTGGTTGTACCCTTGTTAAAGAACCAACAGGAGTGGTTGTACCCTTGTTAAAGAACCAACGGGAGTGGTTGTACCCTTGTAAAGAACCTGGTGTTTAGCTTAGTACCGGATAAAGAGTAAGCGACGTGTAAAGGTTTTCTCCGCCTAGAAAGGGAGCTTGTTTCATAGTGAAGAACAACTCTCGAGTTAGAGGCTCGAGGAGTGGAGTAGGGCAAGGAAGAGAGTCCTTGTAGCCGAACCACTATAAACATCCGTG
Source organism: Artemisia tridentata subsp. tridentata (assembly GCA_021014915.2). Lineage (NCBI taxonomy): Eukaryota > Viridiplantae > Streptophyta > Magnoliopsida > Asterales > Asteraceae > Artemisia > Artemisia tridentata. The sequence continues at coordinate 244,766,500 of CP139507.1, read as the reverse complement.
TTATGTGGTTTGATCATTCCTTTCCTTACTTGCTTTATATATATTGCTTGAGTGTTTGCTTTACTTTGAAATCACGTTAAGTATACAAAACAAATTAATTTTAAAAAAGGTAAAAACTATTCAACCCCCCTTCTAGTTTTCCACAGTCTTTCTAGTATAGAAAATGTTCCAAGTCGACTTATAAATGAACTTGTAAAAACGAATTCGAATTAATAACATGTTGATATTTTTGCTCGACTTGATTCTACATACACCAAACTAATAGATTCATGTTTGGAGTTTTCCATTTTAAGCTCTTAAAAGCCATTAAAAATCGCAAAAGCTCACGCTACTCGAAACTAGTAAAAACATGTATTATAATTCGAGTGGGCTCAAAAGCCCAATAAGCCAAAAATAAGCAAACCGAATAAGCTGGACATATAAGCTCTCTTGATATGATTTTGTAACATTAAAAATGAGCCCAAGGATAAGCCCAACTTGTCTTAAAGCCCACGGATTTTAAAACGTTATTGGGCCTTAAAGTTAACTCGTTAAGGCCCATTAATAGAGAAATAAGCCATTTTAGCTAATAAGAAATTGATTTGAACTTGAATAAGCTTTAATAAGCCATAGAAACTCCCGGATTAATTTTCCCCACTTTTTTTGTAATTTTGGACTAAATTTGCAAAATATTTCAACTAGAGGGACTAAAACTGTCAACTGTGAAAAATTGTGATTAAAACTGCCAAAACAGTAACTTTAGGGTAGAAACTATTTATATATTAAACTATAAGCTCAAAATGTCATTTTGGATGATTATGGACTAAAAATGTAAAGTTTATATAACTAAGGACTAACGGTGCAACGCTAACTCCGTTAGGGTATAAAATGTAAAAACAGTGAAAGTTCAAGGACCAACAGAAACTTTATTACATTTTCATTTCTATTTTGTATTTTACGATTTCCCGTCATTTCACGTGCATTTTTACGTTTCGTTCGTTTAATTAATAGCGTTACGTTATATTTATATATAACGAGTTTTAAACGATTTAACTTAACGTTTCGTTTCACCACTTTCGGGGAAATGATATTTTTGGAATTTAAGACATAAAAACAAGATAATATTATATATAATATTATTTTTGAACTTTAAGCATTTTAAGCATATCACACACCCACATCAGCGATCAAATCGTTATCCGTTACTCACTTTCACACCCACTATACATATTAAGTCAAATTCTCAGACTTCCCTATTATTCAGGTCGTGTGTTGAAGCCATTTCCGTATTCTCACCTGAACTCACGTTCCACCTTACTAGTACCACACAAGGTGAGACATAGCCTCACTTTTACTTATTTAACAACTTTATACTCCATGGGGGAGATACATGCTATAAACTGATCACAAGTACTTTTATGTATGCTTCACCTGATTGATATTGCCTAAGTTACCGTATCGCCACAAGCCCCTTTATCATGAACCATTAATCACTGCGAGTGAACGCAAATATAGTGAATAGATCTATTGGAGGCTGGCTGTCTATTCCACTAATACTTGACAAATAGCCTTAGTTGCTAGTCGTGTTAGTCGCAATGAATTATATTTGAACTAAATAGGAAGAAGGCAATCTCCTATTACCCGAGGGCCATAACTCATGCCATTAATTTTGATTGTTTCCCCCCTAGGTAATCTCGGTACTCTTTAACGTTTGCGTGTCATGAGACTTAGGGCAATATATATATATATATAACTGCGATATCACCTTTTCAAATGATTGTATTTCTAATACAATCCTACTTGTGTTTCGAACTGATTATAAATTATAAACTCTATGATCCACTCAACAATTTTGTTGACCTTTAAGCATGTTTATCTCAGGTAATTAGCGGAGCAGTCAAGACACGGAGCAGGCAATAAACTTAAAGTTTTTATGGTGTTTTAAATAAATTATGTAATTCAGTTCTAACTACTATTTCCTTTATGGATTTCCCCAACTCTGATATTAAACTTTTGTAACTGAATTTATATGAATGACCTGTATTTTCAAAACGCCTCATTTTGAGTCGTTTTCTATGATTATGACTTCGATCCTCCCCGTAATACCTCGATTAGTCTTCCGCTGTTATATCAAAATTTAGGGGGTGTTACAGTAGGATTTTTAATAACATGACATATCATAAATTAAACACAATAAACATCAAAGTAATACGGAAGCGTAAGGAACATATAACATATAATTAATTAACTGAATATTAAATAGTATGCGTATCTTTTAGCAATTCTTCAACAAGCAATTAATTCGATGAACCCTAATTAGGGTTTATGTAGATTAAAGAATTGTCCGTTACCATTTTACAATTAAATCCAAGATACTAACAATAGTGTGTTAGTACCACGTTCTTGTACACACGTACTAGTACCGAATTAACGTTAATGCTAGTTAATGAAAACACAAAACCTTGTTTTTGGAAAAACAAAAGTCGAACACCCCTTTAAGGGTTTCGGCAAATTAACGCTAAAAGAAAAGGAAAAAAAAAAAAAAACACTTTAGGGTTTAGTGTGTGTACAAAAGTTAACCAAACAATAACCCCTTGTGTTTGTTTATATAGGATGACAAAACTTGAAGAACAAGTTGGGATTGGGTTTGGTTTACCCCTTGCCGATCGGATCTAATAACCCACAAGGGTTTCTGGATCTTTCTTGTTCTCTTATTTTCCATCTATAATCTTTCAATATTATGCTCTTTCAATTTCAATAAAAACATTTAAGTTTGATAATATAATTGTCATACTCCTAAGATAGTCAATAACACATTCCTTTATGGTCATCATAAAAATTATCAAATATATATCAAGATGTATCGAGTCTAATTGCTTAATTTAATGTATAATGGACTACGCATTACTCTTGTTATAGTTAGATTACTCGTTTTGAACCTCGCGTATGGATGTGAGTTGTAAAAATAATAACTTTTTAAATATTCATAACTTTTTGAATGCATTTTAAACACCCTACCAAGGAACTAGAGGCAAAAGAAAAAATTATAATTGTAGGAGAAGAGCTTGACGTCATTGAAGAGAAGATCTTTATTACGTTTTTTAAAGAAATGTTGGATCCGTTGGAAAAAGCCTTCTCTTTTACAAAGGCGATGGGTTCGATCCTCACTGCCTGCAAAAAAGATGGAGGTCCTCTGGAAGCAGTCTTTCTACCTTCGTAGGGGCAAAGTTGTCTACATCTCACCTCCTTCATACCCCGTGGAAGACGGAATTGGGCACCGTTGATTTTCTATTTCTTTTAAGGAGAGATGGTGAACTCATTTCTATATCTCTAAGAAGCTAAAGAGTAGTTTGGACTACAACGTTAAAGAATATGATGTGAGAGGGCTTAAGCATGACTCTATCCGCTAGGCTAATTGCATCTTCTAGACTTAAAACTGTTAAATTGGAGTATGGACTCATTTTTTATACAAACATGTACACGTTTGATATAATAGTATACATGTTATATATTGAATACGTCGAATATAAAAACAATTTATATATTGATTTGATAGTTTAATCAGTCCACTCGATTGGACTGGTCTCAAAAGCCGCTAGGTTTTACACCATTTTGAATAGTTTGTTTTAGTATATAAAAGATACGCGATACACTAAATACTAAATAGACAAAAAAATAGCTTTTTAATATATCTTTCAGTTTTGCTTATTTAATGCTTGAAACTAAAATTCAATATTTACTTACGATTACATGTTTTCTATTTTGCATTTTGTTGTTTGTGTTTATTTATTTAATTTATTAATAAGTATTAATAATCTAATGAATACTTTTTGATATTTTATTATGTTATAAACAAAGATAAAAATCTCTTAATGTAATCATTAGTTACTAAATATTTGTATGTGTTTAAGTTTATCTTACTTTGATTTGGTATAAAATTAGAAAAAATTTAAATGTATAATAATTTTTTTTTCCTTTTTTTTTTTTTTTTTTTTTTTGCTAACTAGAAATACTTAGACAAAAAAAAAGAAACAGAAAAAGAAAAAAAGTTTGAAAAGATCAAAAGAACAAGAGAAATTAAAATTTAGGAGGGACATGGCTATTAGACTTATCCCGCATTGTTTGAAGAGGAAAACATCCAAGGAAAAAAAAACTCTATATAAGCAAAACCCCCCACCTTATTTTGAAACTTAGTTAAGCATTAGATTTTATTAAACATTGATTGTGTGTTCCTAAACAAGCTTTGTTGAGCTTATGAAAAACAAAAACCTTGTGTTCGAGTTTATAAATTATAATCGAGAAACTTGAGTTTGAGTAGTTACTTAAAATTTTCAATAACTAAATGAGCTTCGAGCTTGAGATTGTTACTCGAGCTCGAACAATAAATTGTTACTCGAGCTCGAGAGGTAGTTACATAAATAGTTTCAATAACTAAACGAGCTTCGAGCTCGAGCTCGAACTCGAACAATAAATAGTTACTCGAGCTCGAGTTCGAGCAACATTTGAAAAACTTATTCGAGCTCGAGTCGAGTTCGAGCCAAGTCATAGTTAAACGAGCTGAGCTCGAATATCCTGAAACTCGACTCGGCTCGGATCGTTAACACCCCAAGCAATGGGTTTCACTCTTTTATCATTTTTGAACCGACACTCCATAACAACTCGATGACTTCTTATTCTTTCATCTCCAGTAAACCACTCATGTCTCAATCTTCATTTTTCATTATTGTTACACACACATGCATAGTTTTATTGCACTATTAAAATCCGTTTGTTACCTTCTTATCAATGTATATACCAAACATAACACGAAGGATGTTACTTGAGCTAAGGGCTTCATTTTACTTTAGTTTTGTGTTTTAAGTTAAAAATCAAGTAAAATAATCTATTTTTAGAAAAGTTGGCCAAATTTCTTTTTGCAACAAAAAGGTAAGCCACTTTACTCCATATCTATTGGATTTATTTGTTGGAACGAATTGTTTGTTACGAAATAACAACAATAGAACAAAAAAATACAAGAGAAAATTCCAATAAACTGAACACATACATAACTAATAATCAAATGACAAGGTAGTCACATAAAAGTACAATTGTTTACGCAAATATCGTAATTTAGAAGAAGTGCTTCGTTCACTAACTTACATCCAAAACTGATTTCAAGAACTGTAATAGGATCATAACAGCGAATAAAAAAAGAAGATAACATCTCTGTATGAAAACAGTCAGCAACTACACTGGCAAGGGTACTTCATATATGCTCATCAGAATCCCCATCCATGACCATCACGCTCCAGGGGGCTCACAGAATCAACAATGATTGGTTGTGACTCTTTGCTAAGATAAGAGTGTTAGGTTGAAAAGAAATGTTCTAGGTTGGTGTTTGATGATAGGGATAGTTGTTGTTGGTGATTTTCGCGTTTTTGCAGATAGCATAGGATGATATTATGCTAAATTTTGAATGCTTAGGCAATGCAACCATGTGTTAGCAGGATTATGCATTTCAGGATTGTGATCTCCTTTCAGGCACGCGATTCATGTAAAAAGTCAACGGTAAAGCTCTTCGTGTTAGCCAGCGTTTTCAACAATACTAACATTAACATTACAAGAATATAGCAAGCAGCAAACATACATGTATGATATAGAAGAATATTTAATGAGGTATACAACATGATGAAGAAGTTGAATCTGTAAAGGTATCTATATCAAAGAGATCAACAAAATGTTTGGAAAGTATAGAATGTCTTCTTATGAAAAAGAAACCAAAAAAAAAAAAAAAATGTTCTCTATTCAAATCATAATCATATTTACTTCAAAACTATCTTAATTAAAATATAGAGAAGGTGGTCCATGAACAATGGTAGGTGACTAGGTGCAGGGTTGGTAACAGAGACGGTACCTCAGACAACAAATGTATATTGTCTTCACCCATACCACCAATAATATCAATGAATCTTGAAAAATTACCGTGCTTAGATCTTGGCAACGTACATAAAAAACAAAATAGTCAATTTTCATCCAGGTTTTGTTTTATATATAACAAACTTTGAAAACAGATACTTTGGAGGGGAAAGTTGTTCAAAAACAAGTCCAAGATGTCGGTGAAACCTTGTGACTCGTACAAATACAGCATACTTCAGTCATAGTGGAGTTGTAAAACTGACCAGATGCCTGCTAAAGAATATGCCGCTGCTCGTATCTATTTGCATGGTCACGAGAACTCACTAAATCTATAGCATGTGGAACCAAAGCTATGGAACTGATATGCAGTTGCTCGACAATCATAGTATAAGCCTTGCGAAAACGAACCTGTGGGGACTCGACTATGGGGGTGTTTGAAAAATCTTTTTAGAGGGTTATTAGCTTAGCGTGTTTTCAAAACCTTAGCTTATTGGCTTATGTATGAAGAAAACAAATTCTGAGCTTTTAAAACTGATTAAGCTAAACCCAAAAGAGCCAATCAATGAAAACAAATAGATAGTTCAATGTGTTAATATCCAAGCTATGTATGTAGCTCTTACACAAAGAGGAGTCCACAAGCTATCAAGGATTTACAATCATATAATCAACACAATATATCAATAACCATATGATATCAATAGTCAAACATTATTAAGCATAAAAGCATATTAATTAATACCTAAATGAAGAATCCGTAAATTTAGATAACATATAAAAGATAAATCTTTCTCCACATATCGTCGTCACCAAGAGTTTAATAGCCTCAAAAGCCAAATTAACATCAAGTAACAAAACAGAAAAATATAAAATAAATAAGATAGAATAGGGAGCACCCGTGCACCAAAGTTCCTCGCCTTTGTGAAAGCACGAAATGAAACTCCTCGCCTAGAAACTTTCCCTGCAAAGAAACTGCTTCCAAGACCAGAATCCATAGCCATCCAATCACAAAGAAGTAACTTCATCCGTTGCTCCAGTACGGACCTCTAAATAAATAGACATAGATAACATATAACGAACTACCTAAAACATACAGCAAAAAGAGATCTCATAAGGCTTCCTAACCCCATATAATCTTTGCTTATCTCCTTCCCGTATCAGTTATCAGACTCGCTCTTCCTTGCTGATTTCTCACCACTTCGCTCCTCTAACAACTTACCCGACTCATCATCAACCGACGCAGCCTTCTTCTCCGCTTCTTTAGCCTTAAGTGCTTGCAGCTTAGCATGATTATAGTACGCCACACCCAAGAAAGCAATCCCATACCCAAACAAATTAATCGGAGTCACGGTATCCTTAATCACAGACCACGAAAACGCAATCAACAACCAATCCTTAACAACCCCAGCCACATTCATAGTCAAAGCAGACGTCTTCCCAACAAGCAAAAACACAGCCAAATTCAAAGCAAACGCACACAACGAATTAGTCCCAAATATCAAGTAATCAAAATGAAAACTCGACGTCTCCCTCAACTTAGGCATCTCAACAATCATCCAAGGAATAGACAAAAAGGCGAAACAACAAGGGGCAACATAATACAAACTCGTAATCGGGTTAAAAGTAATCCCTTTACTAGTCAACAAAATCTGAATCAAAACCAACCTAGTAGCCTCAAAACAAACAGCCCCTAATTGCAACATAACCCCCCAACTATTAAACTTAGCCTCCCCATAAGCCGCAATCGCAACGCCAAACGAAATCGACAACATATTAGTCATAACATCACCTTTAAACCCTTCCTTTTTAAACAATACACCAATTGAATAAACAGCAACAGGCATTAAAGCTTTAAGCATTTGTATAAAACTAACAGACAAATAAATATAAGCCGAATTCGATAACCATAAGCTTAACGAATACAACAAGCCAATAGGGACCACAGATTTCAGATAAATCTCCTTAGTCATTTGAACAGGCTCAACAACCTTAACAACACTAACAAGAACATAAGCCAATGAAGAACAAAAACCCATGTGAATCATGGTTAGTGAGATCGGGTAGGGCCAGTCATACATCTTACGATCTAAGATGTATTTATTGTAAACAATAACAGTAAATGATAAAAAGATCCATATGGCTACATAAGTGTATGAAAGAATGATCTTTTTCAAGACACCTTCGGATAGTGATCCACCTTTGCCCATTTTTGGATCTGAATTAGAGAGATCTGAGATGAGATGTGAGATGGGTTTTAAAGGGATTTGAGTGAATTTAAGGGAAAGTGTGTGATTGAATTTTGGGGAGTGTTTGGATGGGTGTTTTTGTGGAGTGTGAATAAATAAATAAAAGGGGTGGGTGTTGTATAAGTCTTTGAACGTGTCAAATGTGACAAAGATCATTGATTTAATTTAATGTATATGTTTTTTTTTTTTTTTTTTTTTTTTTTTTTTTTTTTTTTTTTTTAAGTGATTTACATATTTTAAAATTTGATTGTTACATTCTAATTTTTGGAGGAAACGGTACCTCCGTCCCATATTAACTGTGCATTTTGACTTTTTGGAGTATTTCTTATTCAATTTTGATCGTAAATTCTATTATTTTTGTTATATAATACTTGATGTAAAATATATGAATGGATTGGGTTTTAAATGTATTTTCATTGGTAGAGAAAAGTTCAATGCAGAACATATTTTATCTAAAGATCAAACCACTTGATCTCAACCATCCATCCAATTTTAATCCAATGGTTTATATTAATTATGATTTTAAAATAGTTAATTAATGAAGGTCATATTTGTAATTACACACATAGAAATTATACACCCACCCCGTCTCATTTCTCATTCCTCATTCCAAATTCCTCTTTCTTTCAATTCGTATTCTCTCTCTCTCTTAACTTCAACCGCCCCAAACCCTAAGAGCAAACCCTAATCCCCAATTTCAAACCCTAAGAGCAAACGCTAATCAATGGAGATAAGGCAAGAATATGCACTATCTAAAGGTGAGTCGTTGCCCCAATCGCCTTCGTTGCCGGATTCCGATAAAAATGAACCTAGAAAAGTTGCTTCAGGTATACATTTGCTTATTTTGGTTATTTTTTATGTTTTTTATGTTTATTCAACCGTTTCTAGTTGTTATTTGATCGGTTTATTTAGAGTAGATTTAATTTAGGTTATTGTATTTCTGGCTTATTGTATTTTTTATGAGAGATACTGTTTATTGTATTATTGGTTAGAATTAAAATGGGGCAAAATGAGAAGATATACAGTAAGTTAGATAAGTAGGCAGCTTATTAGGGTTAGAATTAGAGTTAGTTTAATTTAGAGTAGATTTAATTTAGGTTATTGTATTTCTTATTCAAAGTTTTGGTCAACTGCTTATTTGATTATATTGAGTGTTTAATCTGAAAAATATTTTCTTATTAGAACTTGTACTTTGATGTTTGATAATAAGTTGCTTATAAGTGTTCATTTGTTTCTAATTTCCTTCGTAATAGCTTAAAGTCAAAGCAAAAGTCAATTAAGCTTATTGCTATTTTTCAGCTTATTTGACCCCATTAGTGCTTAATATTGCCAGTTTAGTAATCTAGTTGGTATATCTCAGCTTAAACATAGTATGCCTAGTTTAAAGTACCGTTACAGTCTACTAAAGGTGTGTTTGGTTAGAGTTTTTCAATAGGTCAAAATGGGTCATATCAGATATATACTGTTCATGTGCAGATTCCTGAGTTTTGATCTAGTTTAATATAGGTTGTCTAAACAGTTTTCAGTGGCATTAAAGAGATTTTGATGATATTTGAGGTTTTTGAATAATAGAAGCAAGTTTTTTAGATTTGATACTGCCCTAATAAGCCCCACTAAGCTGAGCTTGATAGTGGCATAATTTTTGGCACGACTAGCAAATAGTGATTAAGCTGTTCATGTGATTAAGCTTCATATAGTGTAATTTTTGGAACCACTAAGTTGTTCATGTGATTAAGCTTCATATAGTGTGCTTGTTTGATTTTGATCATTGGGAGATCTTTGGTGCTAACATGTGATTTCTTAAAAATCACATGTGATTTTAAAAATCAGTGATTGTAAAAATCACATGTGATTCATATATACCTTTAACAGTTGTTAATATTTGTTGCTTAATTAACTGAGGATGAATCTCTGATGATTTGTTTATGTTTTTTATGTTAGGTGCTGGTAATCCTAAAGTTTCTCCTAGGAGATGGATTACAAAGGATATGAAGCAAGGCGCTATGGTGTTGAATCCACGTCCATTGTCTCAGTTTGATCCCAAATCTGGTGATGTTGTGTCTGATATTAGAATGAAGCCTGGTTCCGTGAAGTTGTCTGATGTTATGGATAAGGACAAGGTTCAGGCAGAGGCGCCGGTTGTTAAGCAGCCGGTCAAGGCTGTTGAGAAGGGGAGTGTTGAGGCGGAGGCGCCGGTTGTTAAGAAGCCGGTCAAGGCTGTTGAGAAGGGGCAAAGGTGTTGAGAGGGAGTTGAGGCGAGGCGCGGTTGTTAAGAAGCCGGTCAAGGCTGTTTACTTGAGGAATGTTCAGGCTAAGGCACAAAGTGTTGTTGACAAGTCTATCAAGGTTGTTGAGAAGGATAAGGCACAAAGTGTTGATGTGCCGAAGTTTGCAAAGTCTAAGGCTGCAAAGTCTGCTGAGAAGTGTCCAGATGTGTCGAAACCCAAGGTAATTTATACATGAATCACAAGTATTTAAAATCACTTGCTGTCAAGTCTGCATGTGTGAATACATGTGATCATGCATGAATCACAATCACATGTGATTCATGCATGAATCACATTGATCATGCATGAATCAAATGTGATTTATGCATGAATCACATGTGATTTTCATGCATGAATCACATGTGATTTATTCATGAATCACATGTGATTTATGCATGAATCACATGTGATTTATGCATAAATCACATGTGATTTACTTACTGTCACTTAATTCTCTACAATAAATCACCATGGTTTCGTATGTAGTAAATCACAATTTACTTATTGTCACTTAATTTTGTTAGGTGAAGGCTTCTGATGTCTCGAAGCCAAAGTTGAAGGTTGGTTCTGATTTGGACCGAAAAAGGAAGTTGTCTGATGAGGCTTCTGATGAAGGTCGTGTTGTGGTTAAGAAGGTTAAGAGCAAGAAGGTTTCTGATGAAGGTAGTAGCAAGAAGCTTAAGAAAATTTTAATGAGCGATGATGATGATATGGAGTCTTTGAAGCGTGCGTTGAAGAAATTGAGGGGTTATATGATGGATGATTCTGAGTCTGAAGATGAAGCTGTTGTGCCAAAGTCAAAAAAGGCAGTTAAGAAACCCAAGGGTAAGATTAAGAGAGAAGGTAATGATGAAGATGAAGCTGTTTTGCGAAAGTCAAAAAAGGATGTTAAGAAAACAAAGGGTAAAATTAAGATGGAGGGTAGTGATGAGGATGAAGTTAGTGTTGAGAATCCTAGAAGATTAGGGAAGAAAAAAATGTTGTTGTCACAGGATGAGGCAGAAAAGGTAAAGTATCTTGAACAATTTCCAACTCTTAGGGTAAGGAATGCTCCTTCTTCTCTATTTGCTTCTATCCATGAGTCGAAAGTCAATATGGGACAGTTTTTGCCTGAAATAGGTTTTGAGTCGTTTATTAAAATTTACATTGATCAACTTCCTTCAAAATTGGGTAGGTTTGTGGCTGCAAATTTTATGCCAGCAAATAATAAGTTGAATTTGTTTAATGGTCTGTCCATACATGTCACTCCACAAAAGATTCATGAGATGTTAGGGATTCCAGTTGGTGGTACTTCATTGTTTTCCTTTGAGGAAAGACCTGTTACCCATCGGTTTGTCAAATCTTGGGTTGATCAGTTTTATCCCAAGTCATTGAAGGACATTCGAGCACCAGATATTGCTAGAACGTTGGTTTCTGCAACTACAGTTGATGATTTTTTCAAGCTGAACTTTCTTATGTTGTTTACCAACACGATGGGAAGGTGTGATACCATGAGTGGGAATGTTTGTTTAGATGTGGTTAGACGTATTCCGAAACATCTTCCAATAGCTGAGATTGATTGGTGTAGCTACATACACCATTGCCTTCAATATAGTTACAACCCAAAAGGGGAGTGCCATTACACTGGTCCTTTAGCTGTCCTCATAGTAAGTTTATAGATTCAATTCACATTAAAACTGTTTCTTGATTTCTTTTGATTTGAAACTTTTATCCTTTTGACTTTACAAGTATATATTTCTTTTATTATTTTGATTGTTTACCAACACGATGGGAAGGTGTGATACCATGAGTGGGAATGTTTGTTTAGATGTGATTTTTCATTGAAATCACATGTGATTTTGATTGAAATAACCTTTCAGTTAAAATCACATGTGATTTTAACTAAAATCACATGTGATTTCAGCTAAAATCACATGTGATTTCTCTCAAAATCACATGTGTTACCATTTCCAGTATATAATGCTTTTATTATTTTGTTCTCAGCTTGTGTATCTAGATTCTACGAAGTTTGAGAAGTTTCATGTTGTTCGTTTGCGTCCGGCTATCTTAAACTGGTCGACAACGTTAATTAGACAACGACAGGATCTGGAACTTGCCGATAGGAAGTTGGGTAACTTAGAGCTTAATCCTGAGTGGACTGAGGCAGAGGCTAAGGATTCAGAAGGCTTTATTGATGCTGGTTTGTCTGAATCTTCTGACAAAGAGGTATGTTTAATATATTATAATTGATCATTTAATGTGATTTTATGTTGAATCACATGTGATTTAGTGTATAATCACATGTGATTCTGCACTAAATCACATGTGATTCTGCACTAAATCACATGTGATTCTACACTAAATCACATGTGATTATACACTAAATCACATGTGATTAACTTCAATATTACTTAAGATCTTTTAGTGTTATGTTAATTAATGATTATATTTTTTGTTTTATTCTCAACCAACCAATTTACTTACTGTCATTTACATCATTATTAAATACAGGTTTTGTTTAACAAACTTGAAGAAAAGCTTTCCTTGATATGTTCTGAAAGACGTGCTCTTGAAGCTGATCTGGAAAAAGCATATTTAAATTATGCTGGTGATGAAAAGTTCGTTGAGTTGTATGAGAGATATTCTCAACTTTTCAAGAAACCTGTTTCTTTGGGAAACAATGGAGGTGAGGATAATGATGAAGGAAGTGATGGCAAAGATGACAATGGTGGAAGTGATGGCGAAGATGGCAATGGTGGAAATGATGGCGAAGATATCGGTGGGTTTAAAAAAATTAGTTTAGATGATTTTGATAAAGATCCATCTCAAGGTGAGAGGGAAGCCAATTCTCAGCTTGAGAAGGGAGCTGATGGTCAAAAGGAAACGGATATTCCTGCTGACATTGAGAAGCCGGCTGAGAATGTGGTGGGTGATGAAGATTTAGAGTTTGAGATCACCAATACGCCCGAGACTTACACTCAGTGGCTAGAAAAGAATATTGATTTTGTGAATGAGGTGATTGATTGTATTGTTGATGAATACCTATATGTAATATTCTAACAGAATACGGCTTTGATTCTTTTATCTTTTAGTTTTCTCTGATTTTTAATTAAATTATGTTTTGTCAGGGTGAAGCGTTGGATGAAGAGAGGCGCCTGGGAATGCCCGTCGAGAATCAAGATCCGGCTACTCCTGAAAAACGGGCTGTGAAACCGTCTCCGTTCCTCTGCTCCCCATACATGAATAGGAAAACTAAAGTTGTACCCTTCATTACGAAGCCGGAGTTTATTGTGGGAAACCGGTTGTTTTCTATGCATGGTGATAAGATGTAAGTCTAACCCCTTTAAACCTTCATGATCATGTTACTGTATATTGGCAACTTGATGAAGTTTGATTGAGGTTAATCTAGGTTAGATCAGTTGTATTCAATAGGATTCAAGTGATTTTGATGAGTTTAGAGGTTATTGATTCAATAAGATTGGAAACTGCCCTTATAAGCTCTTTATAAGCTCTTATAAGCTCTTTATAGATCAGTTGTATTCCATAGTGCAAGTTTAGAGTTTGCATACCTGCATAATCACTTGGTCTTTCTCAGCTTTGCTTATGCTTAATCTGCTTATTCACTTTAGTACTTTGTTTTAATTTTGGTTTACAAGTAGGTAGTAGTATGGAATTTTAGATTCTGAGCTTAAATTGCAATTTGTATCTTAATTATAAGCTGAAAATCAGCCTGCAAATAAGTCATTGGAACTGCTCAGGGCTGCAAACAGTTTTTTTCCCCAAGTGCAACTGTGTTTTAGCTTAAAATCACATGTGATTTTTCAGAGAAATCACATGTGATTTCAATACAAATCACATGTGATTTCTATACAAATCACATGTGATTTCTATACAATCTGTGATCTCTTAACTTCTTTCTTTCTTCTAGCTAATCACATGTGTTTTTGTGTTCATACAGTGAAAATGTTTTTGAAACAAATTCTATGAACAAAGTTTCAGCAATTCGTTTGAATATTGAAACAAATTCTATGAACAAAGTTCCATCGAGGCATTTCTTCCCGACTGGTTGTATTGTAAGTGTTCGTTAATTTTATTACTTTTATTATATAATTATATATTTTTGATTTTTACATTTATGTTTTTTACATTTATGTTTGTTATTTTATACAGACAAAGCCTATGATCGATGGAGTTTTGAATTCCGATCAGCAATGGGATAGTTTTCATGCACAAGTTACGGCTCAGTTTAAATCAGGCGTTACTCTTAAAGATGTTGATTTGGTAATTTCATTATTTTTATTTTAGAATTATACATTGTAAATTCATTATTTATCATTTTTTATTAATTTTACTTTTTTGTTAAATCAGGCATTTTTTCCTATTTGCTGTGAGGGCCATTTTTATGTTGTCGTCTTCAACTTTGGTAAAACACCATCGATGACAATCCTCGATAACATTGGCAGTGGGGAATATAAAAAAGCATGCGACATTCTTGTAAGTATGAGTTAATTTTTTATATCATTTTATATTTGTTATTTGCATAAGTAAACAAGAGTTCTTGTTCAATATATTCCGTAAGTAAACATGTGATTTTAACTGAAATCACATGTGATTTTAACTGAAATCACATGTGATTTTTAGCTGAAATCACATGTGATTTTAACTGAAATCACATGTGATTTTACCCAGATCACATGTGATTTTACCCATATCACATGTTCATTTTTATATGTTTTTCTTGCAGAAAAAGATGTTTGCTCGTTGTCTGAGGTTTTATGGCCACAAAAAGCATGGTATCATCAGTAAATTGCAGCCAAAGATCCCAAAGCTAAAATGGAGGACAAAGTCAAATTTCCGGGATTGTGGTATTTTTGCCATGCTGCACATGGAAAGCTTTATGGGTGAAGCTCCTACAAAGTGGGATTGTGGCCTTGTTGCTGAATCACAGTTGCAGTTTGACATGTTGAGGAGGCTGAGGTTCAAGTTTGCTACAAAGATATTGTTACATGAGCTTAACGTGCATCGGGAAAAGATGCTTGAGGAGGCAAAGGAGTTTGACAAACTTGATGCTGCAACAAAGATTAATATAATTGTTGAAGCAGTTAGGAACAGGGAAGAACGTGAACTCGTTAAGCCTACACAACAAGAACAACTCATTAAGCCTACAGAAGAAGAACTCATTAAGCCTAATGAAGGCGTCACTACTACAAAAAATCTCATAAACACCTCTAATAGAAACCGGTTATATAATAACCAGTCCCTATTCTAAAAAATAACAGGTATGAAAAGTGTAAAAAACCAGTTGTCATACAATAACCAGTCTCTATAATATAAAAATGAAGAAAAACCGGTTCTGCAATAAAAACCGGTCTCTATAGATACGCAAAGACATATGTTTTAAAAAAAAAAAAAAAAAAAAGATTTTAGTATATTTTCCTTATTATAGAAATCCTTAAATAGAGACCGGTTACCGAAAAACCTAATCTTTTAAAGAAAAATTACATAGGGATTTAAAATGTTTAGACGGGTCATTTCAGAAAACCCGTTTCTATGTACCAAAATTTTTAAGCGGGGTTTTTCCCTCTTTTATCACTTTCACTAATTTGAAACCCCCACTTTCATTCTTCTCTCAACACACAAAAACCATAAACCACCCATACACCTCTGTTGGTTCCACTATGGTCGTGGGTCGCTATCTAACTATTTGCCATTCCGATTCGATTTCTTTATAATCCAGGTACTTTAATTTGTTTTATCTTCTATTTCATATGATCTTTTAGATACTTCTTGAATCCGAAATTAGGGTTCCTAGTCCTAAGCCAAAATTGGGATTTTATTTTATTTTAAATTTGTTAATCAAATTATTAATTAGGGTTCTATGTAGTTGTTATCTCTAATTTAATACACTACTCGTGTATATAAATAATTAAATATACAGGTTATTTAAATATAACCACTATTGCTAAATTGACACTGTTGAGGAGTATTGTTGTGATTATGAGACACTTGATAGTGTCAATGGAGCTGTATATATCCCTTTCACCAAAGCTAGTTAGACACATTTATTCCAATAAGGTATAGTTTATATCTTAAATTTCCTGGCTAACAGGGATATTTAAATGTACTTTTTGAGTGAAGTCCCTGCAATTGTCTTAACTGATTATGACTATGCCCCAGCGGCGTCACTAGAAGGCAATGATGATGATGGTGGCTCATGATTTTGTTCCAGTCGCCTAAGTTAGTTATTCTAAAGATAAGATAACCCAAACATTCAACCTTGGTTTAGCTGTTTAGGGGTCATTTAGCGCTTCTCTTGGTTATTATATTTCTCGCTTAAAAATTTTCCATAGAAAATTTGTTCTTTTAGATACTGCTCTTTCACCTTATTGTTGTCCAACTTTGTTATTTTCAGAGCAAGGCGGATGGTCAACTCAGTTGGAAAGTGCTGCAACATGAGAAACTTGCAGCGTTGTGAGAGAAGCTCCATTTTCGTTAAGAACAGCTATTAAAAGGTTGTATATTTAACGCCCTTGGTTAATATTCGCACTTACCCTTTACCCCGCTCTGGCGGGATTGAGTTTGTTATTGTTGGTTAATATTCACACTTGATATCATAAGATCGTTTTACCATTTATTTACTAAATTTGTACTTTATAGATAAAGCCAACTTGTAAGCCTGTGTGTAGCAATTAAGGTATCCCTGTGGTAAGATGGAATATTGTCGAGTTGTTATTTTTTCTTGAACCAGGTGGGATTACTCCAATAATTGTTATCTCGATGCCCTTAAACATCTTACAAAATTGAAAGAAGAAGGTTTAATCTTAATCAATCGTCTTCAATTCTCACTAAATTCTTCTCATGACTGGATATAACTTTATGTTCTGGTTTGCAGGTACGATTAAGACGGTAGTTTTGACTAACTTTGATACCCAGCGGCTACAGATTATATTGGAAAGCGGCATCCCAGTTGTTAACAATCAGGTAATTAAGTGTAATACTCATGGTTCCATATTTATATCTTATTCTGAGATCTGGTTTAAATGTGGCATTACTATTGCTACTATTCCCAGGTTCAACATTCACTTGTGGACGTGTGACCTCAACAAAGAATGACAGAACTCTGTCAGCTCACTGGACATGTGATCTCAACAAAGAATGACACAACTCTGTCAGCTCACTGGAGTCAAACTCATAACGTATGTCTCTCTTTTCTGGCACGCGCACACACATACAATCCTGCTTATAAGTTAGTATTACACATTGCTTTTTTGGCAGCTACGGAACAGTAGGGCGGACTATTATCCGAGAAGTTCTTAGGTACCAACTTGTCAATCCCTTTTTCAGTCAGTCTTCAGGCTGCTACGTAGATAAAAATTTTGTTTTTGTTCAACATACATGAGTTCTGTAAGATATCATGGGTCCCTAGTATCTTGGTTAGTTTTGTCTCTGTCTAGATATGCTGTGATTTTATGTATCAAGAATTCTAATTTCTATTTAAATCAGGTGCTCGGATGTCTGTGAGTGATGGAACACTAACGATACTTGCTAAGAATCAATCTGTGATGGAAAAAGTGCAGGAAAAGGTACTTCACATTCTTACATCCTCCTCTGCATAATATGACAGATTTCTTATATATTTTTCCCCGGGCCCCTGCATGGTGGAATTACCTGAAATATGGTTAAATATTGGCATTTTCGTGTCACAATATGAACTGTATCTTAGAAATTGGCTTTTGTAAGAGAGTGTTCATCGATGCTATACATGTTAAATCCCGAGGGACCTAGTTTGGAATCATGTAAGAGTTAAAACTATAATAACTTAATAGCTGAAATGAGGTCACACGGCTTGACTTATGTCTTTCGTTTCATGTAGAAATCATTTGTAGTATATTACATGCTGTCCTGCTTGAAGTATAAATACTCGTAAGTGTAAATACTCTTTATTAACGTTGCTTGACACATCATCTGAAAGTCTAACAAAATAGAGGAATCATGTGGATCAAAATTATTTTCGTAGAAATCTCACAGTGCTTGCTTTAGGGCAGAAGGTAATACGGGCTAGATTACTGTAAAAAGTTTCATGTATTTATGTGCTATTGACATAATTTTCCTAAGTTTCCTGCATGAAAATGATGCTTTCTCAGTCTCAGCACTCTTTTAGTTTGACCAATTAATAGTTTTGGACTTAAGAATTAGTAATCTTCTATATGCACAAAGTATTTTCATTTCATCTGCTGTTTAGCTACTCAAGTAAGATTCATGGCCATAACTTATTGTACTGATCATGTTTGCTTCAACATTTCTCAGGTTGACTTAATAATTGGACGAGCAATTGAAGTAGGTGGTGTTTACAAAGGCATTGTAACTTCCATAAAAGAGTATGGTGCTTTTGCGGAGTTCAATGGTGGCCAACATGGCCTGTTACATGTTTCCGAGTTGTCTCATGAACCGGTTAGTGTCATCTTTTCTTGTTTCTTCCCTCTTCTGTTTTGGAGTGTCCTTGTTTCCTTATGATTTTTCTCTGAACTATTCAAATGGTACTTTAGAAAACACTCTAAATTGAGACGGGTCAAATGAGTTAAAAGTGACCCGGGTTGTATTTAAAATATAAGAAAATAGGGCCAATATTTACACTAAACATATAGGAAAATAGGGTCACCAGTTGATTGTGGGTAGACTCAGTCTGTATGTAAAACTATCCATTCTGACCAAAACCTATATCGTCTGAAGTCTGAACCTATTCTACCCTTCCCAGTTTGCCACCTCTATTGGACTTTCTAATCTTTTGGTCGCTAACATAGATGTTGATTCTCTCAATATTTAACAAACAAAAAAAAGAGCTGTCGACGCTTTTGCTTGTGATTGAATTGCATGCTGTGGAATCTTTGACTTGTTAATATTTTTCAGGTATCCAAAATTTCCGACGTAATTACAGTTGGGCAGCAACTGTCTTTGATGTGTATTCGGCAGGATCTCCGTGGTAACATAAAACTCTCATTAAAAGCCACTTCACCTCAAAAGACCAAAAAGTCGAATGCAGCTAAAGAATCTTCGGACCTGTCAAAACAAAAGCCTGATAGTTACGCTACTGACAAAAATTCACCTAATTAGCAAGAAAACAAAAGTTATAATGTCAAAGATTCACTTGAAGATACAGATAGCAGTACAAAGTTAAACCCATCTTACTCTTCAATGTCACCAATTGTTATTCGCAGTGCTGTGGAGTGCGACGAGGAGGAAAAATCCGCTGGTTTAGGGTCAAGCTTAAAAGATAACAGCAAATCCCAACGGGCTTCAAAATCGAATCCTTCCCAAAAGCCCAAAATTTCCAAAATCTTTAAACACTGAGCTTGGCGTAGCTTCCACTGGTTCTGACGCGTTTTTATCTAAAAAGATTAAAACGACAAAACCATTCCTACGCACAGAAAAGAGACCAGATTATGATTCTGAGTCCGCAAGCTCGGATGAAGACAAAGTTGAGGAGGATAAATCTACAATATCAGCCCTAGCAGATATTTTAGATGATCAATAATCTACAATTGAGGGTCAAATTGATGTGAAGAAGCTCAAGCTTGGAATGAAATTAACTGCAAAGATTCTTCAAGTACGTGCACGTGGATTAGTCCTGGACTTGGGTGGTGGAATCAATGGGATGTACCGGTTTGAGGTACGTGTCATCATCTTATATTTTGACTTTGCATTATCCTTGATATAACTGTTAAAGTACCTGCAGCATTAAATTTGAAAGAATGTTCTGGACTTTTGTTTTTTACTCTTCTACTCATTGGGCACGCAACAATGGGTGAACTTAATCATGAATCAAAATGTGTCGGGTTGGCCCACGAACACTTTGACCCTTTGACTTGTTTTTGAAAAAAAAAAATGTTTCCAGCCTGACTTGATATTAATTAAATATAACCCAAATTGACATATATTCACAAAGATGTTTAAGTTGCTGTATCTAGAAGCTACTCAGCTACTTCAAATTTTATTAGTTTTGAGTAAAATATATGTTTCTACAGTGTAAAAGTACAGTTTTAACCTTCATGTATCTACTTGTAGAGTGGCGGGAAACGGGAGTTTGTAAGTCGGCGATGAGGTACGAGCCAAATGTGTAAGCTTTAACAGCAAGGGCATCCCTGTAATGGCTATCATGCAAGATGAATAGCAACTTCTGCTATCATCAATCGATTTTGAGTCAGTTATATTGTTCCATGAGGCTGTTGTTTGTGTCATCTCATTGTGATATGGCCTGAGAATCCGTGATTGATTGGGTTAGTCTGGAGAAAGCTACCACACTATTTAAAGTTTTGCCAAAACAGTCGATCATGTGACTTTTTGTTCTTGCTTTCTTGGAGTTATGTTACTTGTATTATGGGTTCCTTAACCAACTTGTACAGTCAAGAAAAGGTGCTTCGGTTCGGGAAGGAAAAAGTTTACTAACCTAGCTAAGCCTACCAACAGGCAATACTAAATCAAATGTTAATTTTATATTTTTTTGCAAAAACTAAAAAACCATTTTTTTTTAAAACGAAATTCTCACCAAGACCGGTTTTTATATAAAAACTGGTTTCCTTACTCTATAATAGAGGCATGTAGACACCGGTTGTAGACACCGGTTATTACTAGCAAACAGGTTTCGATGCTCATATTAGAAACCGGTTGTGGAACCGGTTTCTATATGTTTTGGTTATAGAAATACCCCCCGCCTAGAGTGGTTCCTAAACCACTCTCCATGAGCCATTCTAACCAGTCTTTATGAGATTTTTTGTAGTAGTGCGTTTAAAACATTCTATGGTAGAACAGTAGTTTTAACTAGTATAAATTTCCAAGGTTAGAATAGCTGGTTAGGATTCTATGCTTTTTTATAACAGCAGGTTTTATGTTTTTTGTTGGCCCCATCAATGCAAGTATGAAATCGTGTATTATTTTTTGTTGGCCCCATCAATGCAAGTATCAGGTTTTATGTTTTTTGAGGTCAAACACATTACAAGTCCTCTTTAAACCTGAATCAAATAGTTTACATTCACTTGTCTTATTACGTTAACTCATTCAGTTCGGTCCCAAATATGTTCCAAGTTGATACACAAGACTATCACAAATTCGATCTGTTGAATTCCTTCACATTGTTATTTCACATGTGATTCATACACGAATCACATGTGATTTGTGTACAAATCACATGTGATTTGTGTACAAATTACATGTGATTCATACACAAATCACATGTGATTTGTTTACTTATTACATGTGATTCAAGCAATCTTTTTCTGAATATAAAAAGTAAACAATAATTAAATGTATTTCAAGTAATAATTCACAGTATTTCAAGCAATCTTTATGTAAATAATCCATAAGTAAAGAAGACTTCCAATTATTTAAAGAACTAACAAAGACTTCCAATTCTAAACAAATTCAGTATATCTTTTTAAAGAAAAACTGCTCAAGCATCAACTGGTTTCGCCTTTTTCCTTGCCAAAGAAAAACTGCTCAAGCATCAACTGGTTTCGCCTTTTTCCTTGCCTTTGGGTTCAATGGACAAGTTGTCTTCGTATGCAAGTTGGTCTTCTCCCCGCAATGTCCACAAGGTTTCATTTGTTTCTTTTTAATTTTAAGTGCTTTTTCTCTTTCACTCTTTCTCCTTTCATTGTGTTCTGCTTCTGTAATATTCCCTTTATTTCTTGCTTTTGTTGGATTGTTAACAGTTTGGTTCTCTGGTTTAGAAATAGCAAAATGTTCACCAATCACATCTCCTGTTTTTCCCGAAGGAGGAATTGGTACCTCAGCCTCCACTTCTGTCTTCAATATCTTTAACTTTTCTACAAAATCACCCATCTTCCCTACGTTATTGCTCAACCTTAATAAACAATCATCCACCAGACAAGTTGCTTCATTTGTAAGTCTTTCAACTTCTACATTTTTTTCCCCATATCTATTTCTTTTTCTTCTCAAGCCAGGTGGAATTATATCCCTTGTCCACCTTCTCAAAATATATTGTTTTGGAATCATTTCAATATCACGATTCTTGAAGACACAAAATACGTGTCGGCAAAGAAAACCGTATCGAGCAAAATGTCTACAAGAACATACCACCGACCCATCTTCTATAGTACGTAGTACCTTTTTAAAATAATAAAAGAATTATATACTGGAAATGGTAACACATCTGATTTTGAGAGAAATCACATCTGATTTTAGCTGAAATCACATGTGATTTTCACTGAAATCACATGTGATTTTAACTGAAAAGGTTAATTCTTCAATCCAAATCACATGTGATTTCAATGAGAATCACATGTAAAGTCAATCAAAATCACATGTGATTCATACAAGAAACTAGAAGATATTTTAAAACTTCAAAATAACATACCTTATATTCTACAACTGTTTCTGCTACTTGTTCGCTTTCATCTGCAATTTCTTTGTTAAGGGTTCTATAAGGCGCCGCATTTTTGTCTCTAACCATGACAATCTCACAACCTTCTTCTATTTTTAAATCTTGTATTGTACAAGTCCAACATGCTTCATATATTTCCTTTTGTACAAGCAGAAATATAGTCCTAGTATAAACTGTTGCTGCATGAAGTTCAATTTTTAACTTTGTTTGACACTTTGGCGCCGCGTCAAGTGTTTTAAAGTCTAATTGTTCTTGCCTATAACGTTGCCTTTCCATTGCCGATTCATAGGACATCATGAAACTAACTAGTGTTGATCCGGGCTTGTGAAACTTTTGAAGAATGAGTTTTCACTCTCAGACCTTGACGTGGTTCTCATCAATCCAAATAATGGAGAGTCTATAAAATAGGCTGGAATCCACATTTCTCTAAGTTTAAACATCTTTGTCATCCATTTGTGTTTTTGCAAACCGAAATCTTCAATCAACTTGGCCCATTTCTCTTCAAATTCTAAGGGTGTAATGAACATATTCCAAATGATCTTCCTAAAACGCTTCTTGAAATCAGTTTCATCGTATATTTCTTTACAAATCTGTTTTATGATAAATAGAGTTTTAGTGGCTTATTCTTCAGTATAAATCACATGATATATACATATGAATCACAAGTGATGTATAGATGAATCACATGTGATTCTCATGAATCACATGTGATTCTTATGAATCACATGTGATTCTCATGTAATTAACATAAAAGAGAATAAAATTACCTTTGCTGGAATCTTTTGGTCAATATGCCACATGCAAAGTCTGTGTTTTGATTGAGTGAAAACGGCTTCAATAGCTCTCTTCATTGCTCCATCTTGATCTGTTACCACCATGGTTGGTTCTTTCTTAAAGGCAGTCATAAAAGCGTTTAGTAGCCAAGTGTATGATTCCGTATCTTCATGTAAAAGCATTCCCGAACCAAATGTGACACACTTTCTGTGATTATCGACACCAGTAAATGGTACAAACACCATGTTGTACCTAGGAACACATATAAATAAATATACAGTAATGCAAAAGTAAATCACATGTGATTCCCAGTATGATTCACATGTGATCGTTAACATCAATCACATGTGATTCATATAAATCACATGTGACTTTGTGTTAATTATTGTTTACTTTTTATATTCAGAAAAAGATTGCTTGAATCACATGTAATAATTAAACAAATCACATGTGATTTTTGTACAAATCATATGTGATTTGTGTACAAATCACATGTGATTCATAAACAAATCACATGTGATTCATACACAAATCACATGTGATTCATACACAAATCACATGTGATTTGTTTACTTATTACATGTGATTCAAGCAATCTTTTTCTGAATATAAAAAGTAAACAATAATTAAATGAAAACATATTAAAAAAAAAATAAAAAAAAAAAAAAAAAAAAAAAAAAAAAAATTCACTTACTTGTTACACCTGAATGTTGCATCAAAAGATACTATGTCTCCAAACTCTTTGTAGTTGCATTTGGCAACTTCATCGGCCCAAAACATTGCCACTAACTCACTGTCTTCTACCTTATATTGAAAAGTAAAGTCCGGCACATAAATCTTTCTGTTTTCCATTTTGTTTATAAGCATTTGTGCGTCACTTTCTCCTATGAAAGCATTAATATCCCTTTGGTGATTCTTAAAATCATCAGATGTCCCATGAACATATTCATACCCACCTTTCATACTGGTTAACAAGTTATGAGCCCGTGTTGCACCAATCTTGTTTGTTGCCGCTTTGACAACAAACATTTTGTCTGCTTGAGTCATTCTTCTTTCTTTTTTTGTAAAATGCTTGTACTCTTTTGGTATAAGCATATGATTATGTTTAGCAACAAAGTTAACTAATTTGTATTTTCCAGAAACAATGTCCAATTCTAATCTTATACGAGCTTTACAACCTGTTATATGCAAAGTTGTATTTCTCTTTTGTTTGTCACTGTTTTGAGGATCCAAAGTATCAATATTAATACGTCTCGGAATACCTTCTTTGTTACACATGATGTATTTGTGTTGTACCATACCAGATTTTGTTAATCGTTGCCCTGATTTTTTAATTTGAAAACCTCCTTCTTCAGCATAAGTACTATACATCTCTATTGCTTCCTCTAAAGTATCATAGTATCTTCCTTCAACTAGTATAGGAATTCCTTCTACATGAGGCTCCCAATATATCGATCCATTCGGTGTTTCAGTATGTTCATATAAAGTTGGTCGTGGTGATCTCATACAATCTGCATATTAAAAACAGAATCACATGTTATTCATGTATAAATCACATGTGATTTTAAATACTTGTGATTTCAATACAAATCACATGTGCAAATAATAAAGAAACTGTAAATAAAATATATGAATCACATGTGATTTTCATGCATAAATCACATGTGATTTATGCATGAATCACATGTGATCTATACAATAAAATAGCAGACTCACATTTAATCATGTATAAATCACATGTGATTTTATAAATCACATGTTAATTAGAAACAGAATCACATGTTATTCATGCATAAATCACATGTGATTTTAAATACTTGTGATTTACATGTGAATCAATTGTGGAAAATAATAAAGAAACTGTGTAATAAAATGTTATTGAACTGTGAAATATATATATCACAGTGATTATGCATATACATGTGTTACAGATCATGTATTTATGCATAAATCACATGTGATTTACTACATACAAAAAAAAAAAAAAAAAAAAAAAAATACCATACATATGATTCACAACAATTTACTTACTGTCACTTAATTTTGTAAAGATAATACACATTAGCCACCTCACTTGTGATTTTATAAAGATAATACACAAATAAAATTGTATAATAAACAAGAAATATCAAATCACACGTGATTTACCTTCATTTTGTTTTTCATCATCACCCCCAACTTGTGGTAAATCGTTATCAGCATCACCTTTATCTGCATCACCTTTATCAACAACATCTCGTGTATTTACAGCATCTACTGGAACTTCAATTAGCTGATTTTCATCTATAATATCAATTAAATTTTGATTTTCCTCCATCTTAAACGACGGCAGTTATTTTCCGGCGAGGTTTTTATAATGTGAATGACGGCGAGGTTTATTGTGATTGTGATGAGAGAGAAAGTAGATCTGTGAACGACGGCGGTTTTTATAATGTGAATGACGGTTTTAACGTTGATTTATGCTTTGAATGACGGTTTTCCGGCGAGGTTGATTTTCCGGCGAGGTTGAATGACGGCTGTTTGAGAACTGTGTGTTTTAGGGTGAATAAATGAGACTATGGACTGTTTTTTTTTTCTTTTATAGCTTAGAGGTATATTTACATATTTGCCCTTATTTGTAAATATCAGATGTGATATATGCCGTTGGATGAAGGTGGAATGAATGGTTGGGATGATGTGGTTTGATCTTTAGAGATTGAGTGGTCTGCATGGATCTCACCTCTTCATTGGTATAATTTTCATCAAGTATTATATTGCACAAATAAAAATAATTACGATCAAAGTTGAACAAAAAAGACTCAAAAAAGTCAAAGTGTACATTTAATATGGGACGGAGGGAGTATATTACATGATGCTTATTGTACTTGTACATTAGAGTGTGTCAATCAAATTTTGAAGTATGAAAATCATCTCACCTTTTTTGGGTTTTTCTATCGAGTGTGTTAGGGGCACATGATATAAAGATAAAAAAAACAAAAAAAAGTCATAGACCAATAAAAAAACACATTTTTATGGGTTTTATTTTATTTTATTTTTTATTTTTTTTTTATTTTTATAATGTGATCTTAGGGCACAAGATAGAAGGGGAAAAAAAACATTTTTTTTTTTCAGATTTGATAATTATTTGGTGCATAAAATAAGGGTAAAGCTAAGTTCAGAGCAATGTTTACAAGTCATCATAATTCGAAATTGGATGTTATCAAAGATAGAATATGGTTAACCGTGATGATACCTTTTAACTTATTAAAGTTGCTTTCTGAGTGTTACTTTAATTTATTTTTATTTTTTTTATGTGATTTAACAATAAAGGCATTATAAAATTATCGATTAATATCATTCTTGTATATTATTTGTAGTGACCGAAAAGTTGGAAAGTGAAAATAAGGCTATGCACAACCGGCTGTAAAAAGTCGGTCGGTCAAGTGAATTTGAGAAAACCGACCGATCTCAAGGTCGGTCGCTTGGCTTGCACAATGTCGGTCGCAGGTTGGTCGATTCAACAGCAAATGGAATATCGGCCTGATAAACGACCGATTTTTTAAACTTATGAAACGTTTTAAAGCATTGCAATTTAAAAAAAAAAAAAAAAAAAAAAAAAATCGACGGTGGCACTTTGGTCGCTTCTGGTCGCCTAAGAGAGAAAGCTGACGTGGCAGCCGGTGACTCAGGTCGCTTGGGTCAACGACTGTGCATAGCCTAACAAAAGTTATCTAGAGGACACAAGATCGTTGCAAATTCTTTAGTTAAATCGAGGTGTAAAATTACTCTGGTGCTTATTACACTTTAGTTTTCCAAATGTTTGTTCGTGTTCGTGTTCGTGTTCGTGTTCTTTTCCGGGAGGTCTTCATGTTTACTTTCATGAGAACGTATTTGTTTTTTCATATGCTTGTTGGTGTTTGTTATGTCGGAAAGTATTCAGGTCTACTTTTATGAGAATGTACTTGCTAATCATGCATGCAAGTGTTTCTTATTTGATTTGTTTTTCTTTGAGGCTACAAGGAGTGGGCAGCGGGTTGGAGGGCGGGTTGCTCGGGTTGGATGGGAACACCGCCGCCGCCTAGGCGGGCTGGGCAGGCGGGTTCCATCCGAGGGCTGCAAGCTCGCAACGGGCTGGAAGAAAATGTTAACGTTGAGTACTTTTCGAACGTTGCAAAAGGGAGCGTGTGAAACAAAATAAACACAGTTGGTCCTTGCTTGCTTTGCCTATTTAATCCGAACACTCATCACAAACACAAATAACAACAAAAAAAAAACACACTCAAACACAAATACAAACAAAAAAAACACACTGAAACACAAATAAAAACCAAAAAAAAAAAAATGTCATCATCATCATCATCATCTTTTTCTTCCTTTTTGCCCCCGATACAATTACCCATCTTACCGGACTTATCCACGGGTAGTACGCTACCTTTTTTGTGCGCCGTGGTTGACGAGCTCGAAGAAGACACGGCAAGCACTACCGAAACTCGAACCTATATCGAGCGGTTTCGGGAAGAAGCACAAGAAACACTAATGCGTGACTATTTCGTTGACGAACCGAAGTTTGGCCCGTCTTTGTTTCGTGAGAGGTTTCGGATGTCAAAAAGGTTGTTTTTACAAATTGTTGGTGATATTGAGCAGAGGTTCGAGTATTTTCAAGAGGGTGCAGATGGTAGGGGGAAAAAGAGCTTTACGGCTCTACAAAAATACACATCCGCCGTTCAACAACTCGCAACGGGCAACCCTCCGGATAACTTTGACGACTATTTATGCATGGCAGCGAGAACGTCACGCGAATGCCTTGATCATTTTTGCACCGCGGCCATTCAGATATATGGGCGTGAGTTCTTACGTAAGCCTACTAGTCACGACGTTGCACGCTTGTACGAGGCACATGAACGAAGACACAAGATTCCGGGAATGTTAGGTAGCCTTGATTGTACACATTTTTCTTGGAAAAATTGTCCTAAACATTTGAAAGGGCAACACACTACCGGAGTTACTAGATGAACACATCCATCATCGTCTTCAATTTGATCTTACGGAGCATGTGGCGTCTCAAGATTTACCATACCTCGATGACCCGGAAGATTAAGTTATGTAGTTTGTTTTCAGTTATGAATAAAATGTTTGTGTGTTTTATAAATTGTACTTTTAATTTCAGTTATGAATAAAATGTTTGTTTGTTTTATATAATTGTTTAGTATTAGAAGGGTTAATTTTGTAAATTTATAATTTTGAAGGAAAAATTATGAATATTTAAAAAAATATTTGGGAGGGTTGAAAGTGATGGGCGCCAGTAAAAAGGTTGAATTGAGGGTTGGAGGGTTGAAATGAGGTGGAGGGAGATGATTGGTTAAAATTTGGGAGGGTTAAAAGTGACCACTCCTTGTAGCCTGAGTGATTATTTGATGACATGACATAATACTATTTCTTATTTGAGTTACTATTATCTTTAGTTTTTTTTTTTTTTTTTTTTTTTTTTAGGTCTTTTTTAGTTTCTGCCATTTGCCATAAAAAATGTCGTGCAATACATTATTTTAGTCCAATTGCCATACAAATTTGATTATTCACATGCTAAACATGTAAATTTTTTACATCATATGTTGTTTTGCTTTTGATTATTCACATGCTAAACATGTAAACTTTTTTCTTTTTTGTTTTGAACTAGCTAAACATGTCATTAAAGTAACATAATCTTTTGGCATCCTTTATCTACTTTACATGGAAAATTAGAGTGGAAAGTTAAAGTTTGTTAATCGTCAATTTATTTTTCTATTTATGATTTGACATTTCTACAATCTTCATTTAATAATTTGTGACAAAAAAAATATTATTTTATTAAAAAGATGGCCCATGACTATTATTGTGACAAAAAGTTTCTAGCTTATTGGCAACGAATTGCAATGTTCGAGACTTCGAGTGATTGTTAGGTCTCGTTTGGTTCTCGTTTGGTTCGCTATGCTCTCGCATAATTAGATGTAATTATAATTTGATTACATTACGTAAACTACCTGGTTTACAGAATGAGTGTAATTGCAACTAGATATAATGCCCGCGCACGCGCGTGATTTTTTCTAATCATTTAAATAAATTATTATTTTTAATTTCGGGTTTTAATTATTATAACAGGACCTTCAAAACCATTGTACTTTGATTGAGGTATTGAATTAGGGTTATTTACGAATGTAGTGGGTTTTAATATTAATTAGATTTGGAGGAGATGTTCTTGTGTCAATGATTGTGCGTGAATGAATTATAAGAGATCGAGTTTGATTGATGGAGGAGGAATTTGGGAATGTTGGGACTTCAAATATTTAGTGGGAATGATACTGAATTTTAAGTTTCAGCCCAAATCTTTGAAAAACTTGCTCCACCGTTTTCAAATTTTAATTTTTTATATTTTGACACATATATTTTTGTAAGTTTTTATTGAATGATTACAAATCACATTCGTTTTTTATAGAATATGGATAAATTTAGAAGTATTTAGGCTTTTCTTATTTAATATTTAAGAAAATAATAATAATAATAATTTGATTATTACTTAATAAGGTATGATTTGATTTTTTTGAAATGTAAAAGTTCCCACTAGGGGTTTTGTTTTATTATATAAAAGATTTAGATTACATTATTAAATTATGTAAATTGTTTGTTTTACAATATAATTGTAATTCAATCACTCTAACTACATCAAGTGAAACAATTCAGATTATATATCAAGTTGAATGGAAAGTTTTGAATTACGTTCTAATTCGAAATTTTATAATTTAAGCATCGGTATTTATTATTATTATTATTATTATTATTATTATTATTATTATTATTATTTATCATAATTTTTAATATGATTACCCTTTTGCATTGTTACATTTTATTATTATTATTATTATTATTATTATTATTATTATTATTATTATTATTATTATTATTCATGCGATTTGTAAAAAAATTAGTAGAAAACCGATGTACTATTTATGCCCCCCTCCTATAGCTATAGCAAAGCTAATCCTATTAAAGATATGAATAACAGCACGTGCTCCAGTGTCTTGAGTCACAGAGAACTTTCGGATTCGCTTTAGTAAGGTCACCACATCCTTCTCAAGTTCCTAAAAAGAAGAGAATGAGAAGGGGAGAAACTCATATTCAATATACCCGCACTTAGCCTCATATTTGACGCGTTTATGTTGTGCGGCCTCAATCACCGCACGACCAGGCACAAAATCAACCATACTAGTTTGCGTCAAGGGCGATGACCATGTCAGATCGACACATACATCAAGCTCTCTGTCCCACGAGTAGAGCAACATATCAGATGGACGTAAGGGTTTGTCTTTTTCTCCACTAAGCTCGATATCAACTTCTTTTTTAGCTGAAATCCCCGACCGAGAACAGACATCAAAAGAATATCACGCACCACGTTATGCCGATTTTTAATACCAATAATACTAGCACACGATACAATATAGGCCTTATAAATTTCCCCTGTAAAGACCCTTGAATAAGCTGAACATGGTATCTAAACAGAGAATAAGGGAACACCTAACCGATAGCATAATACACACACTAAAAAACACAAACACAAACCCACAAAAAAAAATGGCGTTGCGTTACTTAACTCACAATTGAAACGGCGCCGGCCTATGGTGGTGTGGTGGCACGGTTTTGGCGACGCGAAATATGACGGCACATAGGAATTGCGCCGAGCTTGAGTGACCATACCTCTTGTTTTAAGTGCCCAACTATTAATCTTTGATTCAAACAATCATTTTTTTTTTTTCAAAAAAGAAATGACCAAATAAATAATAGATGTTTTTTCAATACAAAAGCCATTCCAGAGTATTAAAACAATCGGGCCCTAAGTACAATATCGTTTACTTATGTAACAAATAATGCTTGTCTTCATGTTTTGAAAAATATAATTACGAAGAATACCATGCGTGATTGTCTACAAATGGTTCAATCACATAGGTTTTTCCATTCTAAATACATTATTTTCTCGCTTACTTGACTTTTCAAGGGTTAACTTTTTCCATGTAATTTAATGATTTTCCCCCTACTTGTCATTATTTCAAGCAAAGTGATTGAGTTGATGTAGAACCCTTGTATTTTATAAATCCGTTTTTATTCACGAACTTCTAGATACCAGATAAATTATATGCTTAAATTTTACATATGCTTATAGGAGTTAGGATTAAATAAGGCTGGATGGCAAGGTCATCACTTTTTCATCATATACATCAGCGCCACGTCAGCTTTTTCTCTCCTCTCACTCCCCTTCACCTGACTTCACCATTTAGTGGTCAAGGGAAACTAATCTTTCACCTTAACTCCAATTTTTTTTTATACTTACACAATTAAAAACGTAAACGTAAAAATATAAAAACGTAAACTTCAAATTTAAAAACACAACGTACGAAATTAAAACGTTACATAAACTTCAAATATTAAACATAGTACATAAACCGGGAATATTAAAACAATACATAAACTACGATTATTAAAGACGCAAACATACGAAAGTAAAACATTATATAAACTTCGAAATTAAAACTAAAAGTTTAAACCCCACTTCTCTTTGATCCCCGCTCTAATCTCGTCCATGATTTTGCGTGCATCCCCAGTCAAATGTTCATATGGCTGCATAGAGAACATTAAGTCTGTTTGCTTTGCTTTATATTCATTCACTTCCACTTCCTTCCTTTTTATCTCCATCCATTCAGCCCGTTCTTTCCTCTTCAACTGATTGTCACGTTCGACTTGTTGTGCCATCTCCGATATCATCATCTTAGCCAAATCCTTTTCATTAATAGTTGCCGACGATCTCAACTTACTCACACCTTTTTTCTTCAAAGCTTTCGCTTTGTCCCTGCCCATTGGTCGTGAAAGTTCTTGCACCTCATTTTCCTCGTCATCTCCACCGACATCATCATTCAGGTTTATACTTGTATCTCCTCCACTCTCTTGGTTGAACGAATTAGACCCAGATGAGTATTAAGGTGAGAATTGAGGTGAGTACATATCCTCATCAAATTGAGGTGAGTAATATCTCATCAAATTGAGGTTGGATGAACCACCAAATTGGGTTTGTGACATATCAAACGGGAACGAGTTATGTTGGCCCGTGAATTGGCTAAACACGTTTTGTTGGTGTTGTTGTGAGAATTGGTTAAAGGATGGTGTTTGTGGGTATGGATTACGGTATGGTCGGTTATAATATAATGATTGTGGTCGTAAGTTGCGTTGTGGGTTTGGCGGGGGAGTATTTCCTAGATTGAAGGTTCCTTCGGGTGTCGGGGGATTGTTTTGATCATTTCTTCGTTGGGCACGATTGATGTTTCGGGGAGTGTTTTCTTGAGACATTTTTTTGATAAAAAGAGTGTTAAAAGATTTGAGATTGTGTTTAAAAATGGTGGGTTTTGTGTGTATTTATAGAAGAAAAATTGGGGGTGTTGAATTTTTTTTTTTTTTTTACTGTTGTGCAACGGATACATTTTTAATATATACAACATATTCAAAATTATTGATAGGTGAAGC
The DNA here is from genome assembly GCA_021014915.2 of Artemisia tridentata subsp. tridentata. NCBI lineage: Eukaryota > Viridiplantae > Streptophyta > Magnoliopsida > Asterales > Asteraceae > Artemisia > Artemisia tridentata. The sequence continues at coordinate 244,733,447 of CP139507.1, read as the reverse complement.
CTTCACCATATTTGTTCTTGGGACATGTGCCTTGCGCGTGGAAATAGGTGGGAGGCAAGATCACTCGCGCGTGATTTTTGAGTTGTGGTGAAAGAACCACTCCCTTACCGAGTAGTCTAAGAACAAAAAATAAAATAAGAATGATAAGAAGAAACAACAATCATTCATTTCAGATGTACCTACAAAAATGGATGCATCTCTCCTTAAACTTCTCCATCCTATTTGAAATGTGTGGCTAGAAATTTTTCTTATTCTTCTTATTTTAGTTTTTCTTTTTACCGGATCTCTTCCTCTCATGCTTATAGTTCCAAATACACATATATGCTAAATTTCTAGATAAACAGTTATTCGTGGTGATAGACTCAGTAGATAGAGACGATATACTGGACCCCATGTAAAACTTTCACATGGTTTGGGAACACCTACAGTAAAATTTTGTATTTTATATTACTAAAAAGAGTAAACTGCAAAAAATGTCCTTTAAATTTACAAAAAATGCGAAAATTGTCTTCGTAAAAAAATGCAAATATTATCCCTAAACTTTTAATTTTCTGCAAGAATGGCACGTGAAGAGTTACTGTAGTTGCAAATTCAGTTTTCTGGCTAACGCTCGTTAGGAAATCCCGTTAGTTAGTCCTCACGTGCGTTGCAAATAACCTAAGTCAATCCACATTTCCCGCTTTTAACACCCTTCAGCTACCCTCAGGCACGAATATCGACAAGGACAGTTTTTGCAAATAACCTAAGTCGTGTATAACACATTAACAGTATCAAATCACACACACAAACATATTTTATCTTCTTTCATCCGATCAAATCACACACCCACAAACACATACCATCGGACAATATTTACTGATTTTTATTGATTTTTACTTCATTCAAACATTATTTGTGTTAATCTTAATCGTTAATGCAGTAAATATGTGTGGGAATCAATTTGTTTGCGATGTGGATAATCCTGAACATGTTTTGGATGAGTTAGTAAGTTAACACCATATATGAATTAACTGTTATTTCTCTAAGAAACTAGTTTTTAAGAAATTGACAATGCTTAAAAATTAATTTTGATATACAACAACTGCATAATGATTACGCGTTAGGAGGTTCCTATCATTGGAATTGTTATATTTACTTAGTTAACTGTACGGGGATTAGATGGAGAGTTAGTTTAAGAAGAGTCTAAGAATTAGTGTGTGTTGTTGAGGGAGCAAGGTGGAATGATTTTGTCATGCACAACATCACCTGTTCGGATGTTACTTACATACATTTTATAGAAGAGGGTGAGGATGTGTTTTATGTAACTTGCTACAGTGAGGATGGGGAGGAGTTTCATAATTATTAAACCGAAAGTGCTCAGTTTTGGAGATGTTTAGTGCCAGTGACAGACACATCTCTGCTTATGCAGTTGTTACCGGAAGATTTTATGAAATATCTGAATGGTCCAACCCCTACTGATTCGGTCGTGGTTACCACTAACACGACTGAGTACAATGTTAGGGTGGAAAGTGAAAATCTCTATGATCGATACGTCTACTCCTTCCTGTTTGGGTTTGGTTGGTTGAGACTGGTTCAAGACTTGAATATGAAACCTGGTTAGTGGATGGTGTTTACTCAGGTTGTCCCGGAGGAGGAATATAATGTCATGTTGTTTGAACCTGATGGAGGGGTCATCACAACAGTGGAGACATACAGCACCAACATAGCCATGAATGCCCTCTGTCACGAAGCACATGGCTATGGTATGTTTTTCTTTATTAACTTTAACTACATCAAGTATATGATATTAGTGTAACATTTTGGATTATCCGTAACTAATTTTGTATTATTAAATTCAAATTTTGAAGCCCGTCGGATGAACTGGATGTGTAAGTGGACGTTTCACACTGTGCATGACCAAGAAGAAAGGGCATTCTACAGAAAGATGACTGCATGCTTCTGGAGAGATGGACGTCTTGTAAGTGTATTGAAACTTTGCTAATTTGTTAAATTGTTACGCTTAATGCTAGTGTGGATGTTGGTTTATTGATAATTGGAGATAAAATATTATGCAGGGAAAAACTTTTGTATTTCACATTAAATGAAAATGGGTACAAATGAGAGTTTATATACAAACTGAAATTCAAAGTCAAAGTAATGTTACGTTACAATTTCAATGAGATTACAAACTAAACAACTATTAAACTATAGCTTGTGAGGTTGTTGTAGCTTCGACACAGACTTGATATGGTTTACTTTATGTTCTGCTTCCTCTGTTCCAACTCTTCTCTTGTCATTAGCTTGAGCTTGATCTTGAGCTTGAGCTGGATCTTTAGCTGCTATACTTCCTTTATGCATAGTTGATGTGGTCCTCTATTTTGTTTTGTGTATTTGGCCTGTTTGGGAAGCAGTAGTGACAGAGTTTCTTAATCAGATATATAGCTGTCATTTGTCTGAGATATGGTGAGTCTGATAGGAAGATTGATAGATCATGATGTCTGATAGAATCACCCCAAAAAAACTAATGCTAAGTTTTGTACATTTTGTAACAGTCTATACCATCAATACTTATGAAGAAGTACAACTTGTATGGGTTCTCTATCGCTGTTTTGAAGCATGAAAGGATATTGAAGCATGAAAGGATAGAGAAAGTGTTCGAAGTACATGAGAGAACAATGATAGTTGGTCAAGGGAAGGTGAAGAGAAAAGTGGCAATTGTTTCATCAGCTAGTTTCAGAGAGTTGAGGGAGGAAGTAGGGTTTGCTCCAGGTACAATGGTCCGCTTCTTTCTAACTGATGAAACAAACAGGTCACAAATATTTTTAAAGTTTGATGTATGTTGATGGTTGTTCAAGATGGGTTAACACAGTCCTCTATTTTTGTGTCCATAGACAATGTTTGAAACTATTTGTAAGTTAGATGAATGATCTTGTATAAACAGCTTTTGTAGTATCTAATTCGGATAAACCATATGGGTTTGTCCATAGTAGCCTGTATGTATGGTGGGCACGAAAAAACTTGACGAATGATTAGACAATGTTTTGTAAGTATCTGATTCGGATAAACCATATGGGTTTGTCCATAGACAATGTTTTGTAAGTTTCTGATGTAGGTTGATATGATGGTTTATGTAGTCCAGTTGTAAATATTGTTTATTTGAATTTGTGGTTGATGCAATCTATCTGCATAACTTTAGGTTTTCAAACGGATTTTTGGATGAATTTGTGTTGTATCAAATATTGTCTATGTGGGTGCTGCAATGTAGCAGGTTGTATTGATGTATCCCAGGTTGTATTGAACTATTAACAATTGACATTGTTTGACTTTTGTATGTCAAACATTTGTCCAATGCAGGTTCTATCAAATTAGTGCAGGCTGTTTTCTTTCCATTTGCCAATGCAGGTTCTATCAAATTAGTGTAGGCTGTTAGAGAGAATAAGAGTTAAGCCATATTTGAGAAAAGGTTGTTATACTCTTATTAACTGGAAATGCGAATACATAGCTCTATTCATAGAGGTACAAGTCAAAAACAAAAGTTAACTACATTACATCTTTGCACAATTCTTCTTCTACATTACAATATTACATCATGACTTCTACACCACATTTCCTACAAACATAAAAGAAACAACCAAAGCCATTACAACAACACATTTCCTATAAACCACTAAGTCAGATTTGCTTTCTTTCAATTCCATTTGCAGAAGTAACACTTGGTTTTGCAAATAAGATTTTTGATAGTCAAAATCCCTTTGCAAGTCTCTTATTTTTTTCATTCAAACTACATTTGTCTATTTTCAATTCTTTTTTCATTTGAATCAAGCCAGTAAAAGGTGCCACATTTTGAACCCTACAAGTTTAGACATATTAGCATATACCCAAATCATAAACAAAGTAAAAATCACTTACATTATAAAAACCCTGTTCAACTTCAGGTTCACACATACCCTTTCCAACATCCTCTTAACTAACTTTCTCTTTTTCGTTGACAACAGTTTGATTCACATCTGCCACACCCTCTTTTTGACTCTCCTCAGTTTCTTTGCTTAGCTTCTCCTTCATTTGCTCATACCCATCGTTTAAGATGAATTCCATTTCAAACAAGATCTTTTTGAACTCGTACTCACCACTCAACCTTTTTGCCCTTATTTTGTTCTTCCCTTCATCAGACCATGGTCCTGGAATAACAAGCTCATCATCATCCAGATGTACGAAAAAACAATTCTCATCATCCCTGCATCCAGCCTTACTAGATGAAGCATGAGTTGAAGTATCACCTTGTTTTCCCTCCATTCCTATTTCAGTAGCACCATGCCACTCTAGCAAACACAACTCACCAGCTTTCTCAGATTCCTTAACGACATCACCATCCTCTATATCTTCAATCAGAACACCCTTACCACGACTATTCCTCGTGTACAACAAATGCTCCTCGACTGATGAAATAACTTCTTCAAATAAACCTCTATTTCCTTAAACCGAGACACGTATTTAAACATTTGCACGACATCTTCCACACTCATCAATGGGACCAACCCGTCATCCAAAGACCTAAAATGTGAGAACAGAGTACTATCCCCTAATCCTAGTGCGTCTAACATCCCAACATACTCCTGAATGCAGAAATAGTCAGCGTCAATCAGGTCAACATAGGCTATATGTCCAAACCGAAATTTTCGATTTGGTGGATTTTTGAAGAGCCCATTGTGGTGGATTTTCAGAGTGAACAGTGTACCATTTGAATCTGGTTAGAAAAACAAATAACAACTTAAAAGTATGAAAATCACATATCCTACAATCTACACATGCCTGTTCGAATAAAAAAACAAATGACAACTTGAAACATTTAAACTTACCGTAAATAGAATCAACCTCATGTGTTGGAAACTTAGGAGTTCGAATCTACCAAAGTGGAGAAACCACTACCATGGTATTGTTTTGTGGTAAGTGATTTGATTGGTTGAAAGAAGATAGAATGTGTTTGTGTATCTGATTTGATTGTGTTAAAGTGTTATACACGACTAAGTTGATGTGCAAAAAATGTCATCGTCGATTATCGGGCTTGGGGTGGTAGCAGGAGTGTGTAAAAGGCGGGAACAGTGGATTGGCGAAACTACCCTCACGTGCAACGCACATGACGAAAACTAACGGGATTTACTAACGAGAGTTAGCCAAAAAACTGAATTTGCAACTACAGTAACTCTTCACGGGCCATTCTTGCAGAAAATTGAAAGTTTAGTGACAATATTTGCAGTTTTTTTTCGAGGACACTTTTTTCATTTTTCGCAAAGTTCAGGGACATTTTTTGCAGTTTACTCAACTAAAAATAAATCCGAAAAAAACCTATAAATTATAGGAACCAGGAAGTACGGTAAATGACTTGAGTACATAACAAAAAAACTCATTTTTTCATCAAAATTTAAAAATACATTTTTCGATTTTGTTGAAAAAATATCTTGTAAACAATAAATTGTTAAACGATAAAAAATACTACATATATTATCGGGGACGAGCATTTTTTTTATCTTTTAGTAAAATTTGCGTATGAAAAAATCACATGTGATTTGTTATTTTAAAAATCATGTGTGATTTCACAAATCACATATGATTTCATAAATCACATGTGATATTAAAATAACAAATTACAACATAACTTTCACACACAAAAAAAAAATCGAAAATATATATAAGTGCCCTTTTATAAAAAGATGATTTAGGGGCCGTTTGGTTTATTGCTAGGAATCAGAATGAGTATCGGATTTGGTATAAGGTAGAATGACAATTAATATAATTAAGTTTATCATTACAATTGTTTATGTTTGGATGACAAAATATGATATGAAAAAGTGTACAGACATTTGAATTTTGCAGTGTAAAAGATACGGGCCCACGAAATAAATTTCATAGACACCAAATTGGTGGGTAATGAGTCTATGGCTATTATATACCCATTTCATTCTTTGGCCCATAAAACCAAACACCTTTAATCGGTATGAAATTTATTCCTCTATTCCGATTAGGCTCTACCAAACACACCCTTAATTATTGTCGCAATGGTACGATTCCTTTCATGTAATTATTAACGGTTTATATATATATATATATATATATATATATATATATATGGTGTATCTTTATTTTCAGAACCCTGTTAAGTGCGAGAACTGCGAGAACTCTTTTTGACCAATCATAATTTAGTAAATTGTTTTTATATTAAATTAATGTGATTAATTCGTAGGGGCATGAAGGTCATTTAACATTCACACTATGTTAACTGATAATGAAGAATTTTCCTAGAATCATGCTAATTATACGGTTTCTCTTTTTACAATCTTATTTTCCAGATCAAAACATATCTACAATTCACGAAATTTTACAAACCCTAATCTAGCAATCTTGTTTCATTCGAAGAAAAAAAAAACAAATATGGTTGATATTGTTCATGAATCCCCTGTTGACGATGACATTGTTGTGCAAGAACAAAATGATGAAACACTTTTGTTAACTGAACAGGATCTGATTATGGTTAATGAAGATCATCATCAAGACGTCAATGCAGGTTTAGGTTTTTTTTTTTTTTTTGTTTTTACTTTATAATTTTTAACTGATTTGCATCACTTAATATTGACTTCATGTTATTATAATGTTTTTTCATGTTATGTTTGATCAGATAACAATTTGTTGTTATGAATATTCCCATACACATTCATGTTCATGGATTTTACAACTATGTCAGTCGACCATATGTTCATACTATTTACAACTATCTCAGTCGACCATATGTTCATACTAAAGTGAATACATGTTCTTTTAACAATCATGTTATTCGACCATCATTCTGATAAAAACTATAATTTTGTACTTTGATTAATGAATGCATGTTGCTAATACACGTGTTTTTTATTATATGTAGGAGATGACGTTGTTGATGTTTTTGATATTGACCCTGAGTTTGTTCCGACACCAAATGGACACTCATATTGGGTCCCTAACGTTCCAGTTGATGAAAAACCTAAAAGGGGTACTGTTTTTAAAACATTTGACGAAGCTTTTAACATGTACAAGGATTATGCTGCTAAGGCTAGGTTTGGTGTACGTAAATCAGGATCCAAAAAATGGAAAGGGGAAGTAACACACAAACATATCATCTGTAATAGAGGTGGTAAACCAAGGAAGATTGTTGAAACGAATACCCTTAATGAAGATGTCAATCAACATTGCCAAGAAGTTGATAACGTAGATGGAAAAAAAAAAAGGAAACGCAGATCTTCAACTTCACTTACCGATTGCAAAGCAAGGATTAGTTTGAAAGTGATTAGAGGTACAAATTACTATGAGTTACTTGATTTTGTGGAGAATCATAATCATCCACTTATAGATCCATCTAATATGGATCTATCTCGTGCTCGACGGAAGCTTCAATACGGCGATTATATGTTTATTCATCGTGCATCCTTGTCTAACATTGGTCCACAGAAAGCACACAGGTTAAGAGTAGCACTTTTGGGAGGTTTTGATAAAGTGCGTGGAATGCCTGTTGATTGGAGTAATTTTAGACGTGGTATGAATTTGTTCATTGGTGAAAGGGATGCACAAATGTTAGTCGACAAAATGACAAAGAGGCAGCAACACGTGCCTGAATTCTCCTTTTATCATCACACCGTAGAAAAGAAGTTGTGCCGTATGTTTTGGGCCGACGAAACAATGAAATGCAATTATGTTGCATTTGGTGACGTTGTTTCTTTTGATGCTACTTTTGATACAAACAAGTGCGTTCCATTACGAGTTTAAATTTTATTGTATATATGAGTATCAAATTTTACAAGATAAATTGTGACAACTTCTGATATTCTAACCATTTATTTTTTAATTAATGTTTCCAGATATAACATGGTTTTCGTGCCATTTACTGGTGTTGACCACCACAAGAAATGTGTTACTTTTGGTGCGGCTTTATTGTCCGATGAAAAGTATGAATCTTACTGCTGGATGCTTGAAGCCTTTTTAAAAACTCACGGCAAGCAACCACCTTTGGCACTTACTGACCAGGATGCTGCGCTACGCAAGGCTGTTGTAAAGATGTTTCCGGATTCCCATCAAAGGCTGTGCATGTGGCACATTACTCAGAAACTTCCCGGAAAGGTAATTCTATGTTGTGCATACTTGTTTTACCTTTTTTTATATACAACTCCATTCAAATTACAACGATTCTTTAAATGTTCTCACAAAACATATCCCTGAAAATTCATTGACATACTTTACAGGTTATGGGTGATTTAGATGATGACACTCGATTCCGCAAAGAGTTTCACAAACTGGTGTGGAATGTGTACATTGGACCTGAGATTTTCAAGCAACGATGGCATGATTTAATTTCAAAGTACAATCTTAGTCATAACAAATGGTTAACGGACATGTATGCAATAAAAGAAAGGTGGGTTCCTGGTTATTTTAGCGAGTTGCCCATGTGTGGTCTGATGAAGACTACTTCACGGTCGGAGAGTTCTAATGCATTTTTCCAGCTGTATTCTCATCCGGGAAAAACTCGCTGGTACATTTTATGTTGTGTTTTGAATCAGCCATGGAAAAACAGCGTTACACGCAACGTGTGTTAGACAACTCAACTACTGAGAAGACGCCTGTCATGTTAACCAATCTGCCAATCGAACGTCATTCGGCTGAAGTGTACACATATTCCGTATTTTTGGATGTTCAACACGAGATTTCAAAAGGTTTATATTCTTGTGCACAGATTGGTTCCCGTTCTGAGGGTTCCGTTGAATACTGCATCATACGCCAACGCGATAAGAGAAATGATACTGTTGTTGATGTTACGGTACATTTTCATTCCTATTTCATCTTTACTACTTCTTTCATTGACATGCACTTGCAACTATCAATGTAATTTACTGTTACACACAATTACCAGCTAACTATTTTCACTAAGAAATAACCATTTTACTATTTAGGTTTAGTTTTATCTACTGTTTAATTAACATCTTAATTACCAGGTACTTGTTTGCACACATAAACAAGCATGTTACAATGTAGTTGTTTTACATGTTACGTGATTTGTTACCATTAATTAAAGTTTTTGATTAATTCGTATATATCGTTACAGGTTGTTATTGATCAGTTGGACGGTACCATAAACTGCTCATGTGGTCATTATAACCGCCATGGTTATCTATGTAGACACGCTTTCTGTGTACTTGGTATTCATGGAACATATCACATTCCACAGAACTACATTAGTCCTCGTTGGCGTCCAAACGTTCTTCCTGCTCATTTGCGTGAAAAGCGACACAGGTATGGTCCGTGCGTAGAAGAAACGGAAATTCTAGCATCTAAGGTTACATCAACACTTGAAGAATGTATAGAACTTATAAGGAATGACCCGGAAAAGTTGTCGGCGTTACTTACAAAAATTCAAGATTTGAAGAAAGAAACTGAAGCTGACATCCCACCACAAGACGAGCCTAAAAACAAGGACGCACTGTATGAGGATTTGTTAGGAGTTAAGGCACCTCCTGCAGTTGACATTGAGAATCCAATAATCTGTAACACAAAGGGTAATCGGAATGGTTCTGGCCGAATAGTAAGTGCAACTGAAAAAGGAAAAAACAAAACAAAGGCGAGAACTAATAGAAAAGTCCCCTTCAAACAACGTGCTGTGTAGTAACTGTGGACAACTAGGCCACAATAAGCGAGGCTGTCAAAATTCCCCGCTTAAGAAAAAAATGGGCAAAAAAAATTTGGGCAAGAAGAAAGTTGTAGAAGAAGAAAACATTGAGGAAGATGAGGAAACCGATGAAGACGCGGACATTTATGAACATGACAGCATTGACGAAGATGATGAAGACGATGAAGATGGGTATTCAGACGAAGCGTGAGATGTGGACAATTAATCAAAATAAATGCAACTTTATTTACGTTATTCAACAACTATGTTTATGCGGATTTACGTTACTTTTTTTAGCTTTAATAAGTTGTATCTTAAGTTTATTAAGTTTATTAAGTTTTATCTGTTAAAACAAGTATGTTTTTCCCATACACATTAATTCAGACTGCTAAATAAACATGCATGTTTATACAATACATGTATTTTTTTACTATACCCTTAATGAAGATAAAAGCAGAACATGCATGTTTTAAAGAAAACATGTATATTATTACCATAAACAGTGAAAATAATAAAGGCTAATAGATAAACTTGCAAATAAATGTACTATGTTCATTATGTTTAGTATAAGTACACATGCATGTTCGTACAACTATGTTTATGCGGATCTAAGTTACTTTTATTTACTTTATCAAGTTGTATCTGTAGTTTATCAAGTTTATTAACTTTTATATTAACAAAAAAAAATATGCTGTACACCATAAACATTACCTAATACTACTAAATAAACATGCATGTTTATATAAAACATGTAAGTTGTATCTGTAAAAACAAGTATGTTTTTCCCATAAACAGTAATTCAGACTGCTAAATAAACATGCATGTTTACATGAAACATTCATGTTCATATGAAACACTTACCTTTTGTAACAATAAAAGTTAATACACTTAATAGACATACATGCATTTTCGTTAAAAAAATGTACGTCTTTTCCCAACACATTAACAATCATACTGCATAAACTCAATTGCTCATATAAAACACATAAACTTTATTCCATATTAAAGACTATTGAGAATAGATAAATAAACCAAAAACCAATTGTTTCATATTCAAACGATAACCTAATTAGACCAAATAACCCACACAAACTATTGTTCAGATACTTTTCTAACCAAATAAAACCATTAACAACCAATAACTTCAACTAAACCATAAATCCTATTTTGCATGCATGTTTCCAACAAAACAATCAAACACACCCTATCCAGGAGATTCCTATTCTTGCCAACATCTTTCGTAACTTGAAAATTGCACATATCTGCCATAAACTTATCCTTAAGCTTGTTGCACTCTGAAAGCAACAGTCGCGCGGCATACTTCTTTCTCAGTTTTACCAGCTGCGATGCTAGCTTCCTGCTATCAGCCTCGAGTCCGCAATCCCACCTTACTATAGTGTTACCCATGTAGTCCTCCATGTGGCGCATAACAAATACGCCACAATCGTTGGGCCTCTTATCAGTCTGCCAATTAAACTCTCCACGAATAATCCCAGTCTTTAATATTGCCTCGGCTTTGGCATGTTTTTTGTTCCTCAAGAAATTGCCAAACTGCTTGTGCTGCAATCATTAATGTTTTTTATAAGTCGATTATCACAAACAAAGTCACAACACGTATGATAACTAGACACTCATTAAGGTACATACCAGGATTGTTGCTACTCTCATGCATGATGTACCGTCTTTTTTCAGCAACTTCTTATTATCAAACATCATCACCACCGGGTTTTTTACGTCAAAGCAAACAACGAACTTATGGTCACCGTTACAAACAGGTATAAAAACCTACATTTTTATAAAACACTTAAACATTGTATTTACTAAACACTCACACTTGTCCTTATAACACACACAGTAAACACCCATGTCCCTATCCACACACAATGCATCATCATTAATTACACACATTAACTACTAACAAGTATTTCACTTACAAGGTCAACATCTTTGAGCATATTATGCTTCCCTCCACGTGCCGTCATCATCTCCACATTCATCAAAAAAGCTTGCACGGTAGAACCTAACCTTGAATCGTTATTGATCTCCATCTTATCCTGTTCACAAGTTTACATGGTAGTTACAACTTGTCAAAGTAAATAAACAAAAAAACCTCTACATTAATGATCTTACCACAGCAAACATCGGTAAGTAGAATCTTGATTTGTTGGCTGGGTCCTTATATTGCTCCAACGAATTAAGATATGAACACCAAGCGTCCACGACGCAATTATCAATATTTCCCCCGCTTAATAACGTCATAATCTGGTGGAATCTAACGTTCACACCAGTTGTCGTCTCAAAAACTACATCACTGTCATACAATTTCCATAAAAAAAAAATTATTATGAAACTAACCACGTTCAAAATTACTAAACAAACATAATTACAAAAAAAAAAAATTAATGTTATACCTGAAATCTATGTTATCGGTGTTCATCAGGTACTGATCAACTTGTTTTTCTTCCATTGTAAACCTACTGTTAATATTAATCACTCTAGACACATAAGGGGATAGCATCGGTACCGCCTTCCCACATACCCGTCTATCACGAACCACTTTAGGTTCACAACTTCTAATCGGTAATGCTTTCACGGGTGACACTGATTCGGTAATGCTCTCCACATTCACCAATTTTTCAACTTCTTTTGGTGCAAATAACGGGTCCTGTGTTAACCCAATACTGAAACTTGGTGCACCCATGTCCTTCTGATTATTTTCATCATAAAAATATGCACATGCCTTATCGGCCGATCGAAAAACCACCAACTGTGTTTCCGGCCCCATACTGAATTCGGGCGAATCAAAGGGGTCGTTGTTTGAAAGTTCTATCCCTCCCTTACTCTTCGAACCATCCTCATCATGCAAACCCAAATTCTCAGTTGTACCAGCAACTTTCTTACCTCTCCTTCTTTCCTCATCAACCTCTTTAATCAACAACGCTGAACGATATTGCTGCTTCAGATCACTCATCATCATATTACCCGGGAACATTGCTCCACCTGCTTCCAAAGTCTTCTCAAAACATTTTCGTTGCGTTCTTATAACGTTAACAATTTTGTTTAGCTTCCAGATAATTCCCTACACTCAAAATAACTACGTATGTTACACTCTTACACATTGAAAGAAAAAAAATACACAAAACGAACAATATTTCCACAAAAAAAGTATGTTGTTACCATAAACATTACTTAAAACTGCTAAATAAACATACATGTTTTATACAAAACATGTATCTGTTTAGCTTCCAGACTCTTAACTTCCATATTAACAAAAAAAATATGCTGTTACCATAAACATTACTTAATTCAACCTAAATAAACATGCATGTTTATACAAAACATCTATTTCGAACCACACCATTTAATAAAGATAATATCAGAACATGGATGTTTTAAAGGAAACATGTATGTTTTTAACTACATTTGTTAGACTCTTACAAATTGAAAAAAGAAGACACAAAACGAATAAAACTGAAATGTATCAATTATCGCATATTACCTCTTCATCCTCCGGCATAGGGTCGATATCTTCTTCAACATAAGGTCCTGCCAGTTCGCCCATGCCGAGACCCCCACTTTCAATCTCTTCGGTTTCCCTTTCTTTTAACAATTCATACGTCCAAAACCTAATGGGTGGTCGAACACGCGGGACATTGAACCTATCACAGATTGTTCCATCCACGTACACCATCTGTTTCACAAACATTTAATTTAATTAAAACACAAATGTTCACAACATTATACGACATTAAGAAATTTTAAACACAAAAAAAAGTACTTACAGTTAACAATGTTAGTGGGCCCAAAAAATAGCTGTTCGACATTTCCCTGTTCCATCCTTCTTTACAGCTTCTTAGACACCGCAAAACGTAGTCACACCAGTTTATTATGGACAAGTCTGTTTCACTGTTTATATGATTAAGCACACTTAAATCCAATATCCCCTTACCGTTAACACGACCCATGACATTCGTAAACAAGACAATGAAATTCAGTTTGAAATTCATGTCCGCAACCTTCGACTTTCTGATCAGCCCCTTCAGTATTCCGGTTGTCTTGTCCTTCCCTTCTTGAAACTGTTTCGACCAGCAACCAATCAATCCCTCGTCTCTATCAATTTCATCGTCCATTAAGTCCCTCCCTTCATTCCTAATACCAAGCAACTCTCCAATAAGTTGCTTTGTTATCACAATGGATGAATTTTTCAGCTTCATTTCCATCTTATCTGGGTTAAACTGGTCGACAGCATAAAATCCAATCTTTGATGGGATACCATCCAACTTCATATCCAACATACCTTCAAACCCCATTTGCTCAAGGCAAGCTTTCTGAGCCGGCAAAAGAGTTTGTAAAACATTGAATAGCATTTTCGGAGATGTTCTAGTTTGAAACACATACGGTTTAGCAACTACTTCAGATGATTCTCCTTTCTTCCTTTTAACTTTTTTACCATCGTCCTTCTCAACACCTACATTAAGTATACTTCATTGAAACATCTGCTAAAAAAATATACACCTCTATATTATTAACCATCACACAATTTAAACTTACATTTCGATTCTACTTTCTTCCTCTTTGCCAGCGTAACTTTATCACCCTTGTCTACTTTTTCCGAAACCAAATCTGTCAAACACATATTATATTAACCACCTTTCGAAAATCCACATAAACACTACAGCTATGTTTCACAGCTTCCAATGTGCAAACACCCATGTTCATAAAATAAGTATATTCCATTTTTGAAACATAAATGTTCAGTTATCTCAAACACAAATGTTACACATTCTGAAAAACACATGGATTATGATTTCAATACTTTAATCTTAGTACAACCCCCATGTTCACTGGATTCAAACCCCTTTCAGAAACAAGTCCAGACATAATAAAACACACATCAATATTATGCAAAACCAAACGACATTTTTTTTTTCATGTTTTTTTGTTTTAGATAATTAGGCTCCCCATGGTCACTAATTTGAAAACCATTCCACTAACTGACCCACCCATGGTCAAACACACATGTTATTTAACTCAAACAACCATGTTCTACATTATGACAGACATTTCCGCGTATAATGTTTACTTATTCCCATGTTCAAACACCCATGTTTAGAACATTAATGTACACCCATGTTTGAACATTAATGTTCAAACACCCATGTTTAGACAATCAATTCAACTACACCCAAACATTAATGTACACCCATGTTTGAACATTAATGTTCAAACACACATGTTTAGAACATTAATGTACACCCATGTTTGAACATTAATGTTCAAACACCCATGTTTAGACATTCAATTCATCTACACCCAAACAAATACCATTCAAAACAAATTATGAAACATACAAACACCCTTACTCAATAGTATAAAACAAAACAATGATAACTCCTTCCTAGTCTACAAATACCAAAATGAATTGAATTACTATAACAGTACACTTACCTTTGCCAACCACGACGTTAGCATTTACAAAGTCATCGTCACTATCCTCCACATCAGCATCTATTGCCTTTTCCACTGTGTTCTCATAAGTTACCGGCCCTTTATTCCTTTTCCTGCCACTTCTCCTAACATCTATATCAAATACACAAAACCAGAAAGTTAAAAAAAATAAAAATCCAAAAAAAAAAAAAAAAAAACAAACAAAAAATTCATCGCTCACTCAAACAATACAAGCATTAAAAATACTAAATACAATTACTTTCCAAACACCCATGTTTCACATATTAAAATCACCCATGTTACATCTACTACAAACAGACATGTTAATATAATTTCATTATACACATCCAAACACCCTTGTTACATATATTCCTTTTACACCTCTTAACAAACACCCAGGGTACACATATTCCAAACACCCATGTTACATTTACACAAAGCACCTCTGTTACAATATATGCTTTATCCATATCTAAACACAGGCAAAAGCGTATACAAATCAAACATCCTTCAATTTACTAATATTATCTCATATTAACCACATACCACATGACATTGGTGCAACCAAAATAGATATTCTTGTATACTGAAACTAAAATGCACACGTAACAAACATTAATGTTCAATACCTACCGCACACTATCTACATTTACATATCAAAATAGGAGTGTTTCATAGCTTATAACCAAAAAATTGCAAATGAAGTAGAATCAAAGCTGTGAATAAATGCTGGTTACCATGTTTTCAAAATGAAAACAATCAAATCTCATACGATATCAAATCATCAAAGCTAGTTGGTTAGCAAAACTCATACTTCAATTTGAATCAGACTTTAACCTATAGGTCCAACCATTAAACACAAATACATGAAACATTTATGTGTTCAATACCTACCAAACACCCATGTTTCAAAACTCCCATGGTTTAACTATGCTTCAGAACACTCATGTTTTGACACACCCATGTTTCAAAACACCCATGTTTAACAACACCCATTAATGTGTCAACACCCCCATGTCTCAAAACACCAACTACATACTAGAAACATTAATGTTCAATAACTACCAAACACTATCAACATTTACGTGTCAAAACAGTTATGTATCATACCAGCAACGATATATTCCCCACAAATTATAAACAATCTAAAAAAATTATACAATTAAACCAAACACATTATAACCAAATTAAATACACAGACAAAAAAAAAAAAAAAAAAAAAAAAAAAAAAAAAAAAAAAAAAACTATATTAAAGGAAATAAAACAACGAATTATAACAACAAATCAATAAAAAAAACAAGCTTGTTCCAGTAAACTATCCATCGAATTGAATAAAAAAAAAAAAAAAAAAAAAAAAAAAAAAAAAAAAAAAAAAAAAAAAAAAAAACATGTTCCAGGAAACTATCAAACAAATTAAAAATATATATGTACAAATAAATAACAACAATGTCGAGAGAAACTATGAAGGAATTAAAAAAATATATATAATTAACAAAATCAAAACTATAATCGAACAAAACATTAAAATAAACAAGCTTGTTCATCACTATTAAACAAGAAAAACATGCAATCATATTTTTTTCAAAACAACAACAATCATTAAAGAAAAAACAATTAATCATAACAATCATACCTTCCATTGCACCTCCTTGTTAATTGTAGAAAAAAAACGGTTGATTTTAATTCGGGAAGATTGTCGCCGCCGGGATTGGTTTGGGGGTTTTATCGCCGCCGGATAATATGGAGATTGGGGAAGAATGCGTGTGATTGTGTGTGTTTTAAAATATAAATTGAGATTATGTTATTTTGTTTTATTTGATTTTTAAGGAAATCATTATACAGAGGAAACTTTGAAAAAAAATCCCGGAATATAAGCATGCAGTTATTGAGAAGGTTTACAAGTTAAATACCATTATTGCCCTTTTCATAAATGTTCCAGCAAAATCAATTTCAATTTATTTACGAAAATGCCATTGAACATTCCTATCCATTGATCTACTTAATCCAAGGGTTGAAAGTGGGTTCTCGCAGTTCCCGCACTTAACAGGGTTCTGAAAATAAAGCCCCCCTATATATATATATGTATGTATTTTAAATGATGAAAATGAGTTTTTTTTGTTTGATGAAAATAAGTGGCCAAAATTTGTTAATTGGATCTTTATAGAATTTGAGATTTTCTTGTATAAACAGGTTCTTTATCAGTCACATTGCATTATTAGGCCATCTCCAATCTTGGCTCCATACGACCATAACCATCTCCATCCTCAAATATGAAGTTTTAAAGAAGAAAGTATGGAGATATACGTCTTCAACTTTTTTTTGGTAACCATGGTTTCTGACCTTTTGGCGACTAATCCATAAGGTTTGTAATAATTATATTAAAATTGTATTTGTTCGGTATGAAGTTATAAATTTTATTATTCATTAGATTCGATTATTTATGAAACCGTCATAATTATTATTCACGCACATTGTTAGACATAAACATAGAGTTGAGATCGTTATAGATGTTGAAGTAATTTTCCGTAAACACTTCAGACAAATAAATGAGGTCTTCTGGTCGAACTCGATGAAGGTTCTTCCGAAAGACAGAAGGATCAATCCCTTCAGCCTCTGAAGGTCCTTCGGTTAACTGCACATAAAAGCACGCGTTAGGCTCGCCCCGGGTGTTATCCCAGGACTAAGCTCTGGCGTGAAATTAAGTATCGGATAGTCCGAAAGACTTGAACAGTAATTGAGAGTAAATGCGGGTAGTTAAAAGTTAGTTGAGAGTAGTAAATGAGCTGGGTATTTATACTACCCAGCCTTGATACCTGAAATGGCGGCGCCGGATTTTTCGGGAACATGTCGCAGACATAATCCCGTAAATCCTGGGGTGGCGGCGGTGGTGTCTGTTGTTGCCATCTGTCCAAAAGGTGATGCCACTTGTCCTGCTGCCTACAGTTGTATTGGCTGGATGAGCTAGGTTCCTTCCGGTCTTTATCCAGACGGCTCCATGTTGTCCGGACGGCCGGACCAGATAGCCGTTCGGACACATACGCCAACATGTCTCCCCCAGTATCATAGTATCGGTTTTACCGATATTGTGATACTCTGAAAATTTTGAAGTCCCGTTTCACCAATTACGAGGGGTCTAGGCCGTTTGGATCCGATGAGTGTGCTTGATGTATAAACCGCCAAAAATCATTATTATTTCTTTTTAAGGATAGCCGCCATTTTTACTGTGGTCCTAAGATTCAGACACGTATGCATGCGTGTATCGTATGGGTGAGGAGGTGCCATGTCACCAGCTGACACGACATGTCGTTTCATGTTCTCTCTTCTTGCCTATAAATAGCGTCATTTCTATCGTTTTTACCACTGTAACTTTCTGCTCTCTGACAAGTTTTTCCGAAGCATTTTTCCGAGCGAGTATTTCTAGTTAATCCGAACGTTTTTTGCATTGCCGTCCGAATTTAGAAGGCACATTCTGGACCATTTGTATTTTGAATTTCTTTGACGTCCGGCCATACCCCATTTTCCTTCGATCAGACTATGTCGATCTCTCCCGTTTCGATTCATGAAGAGGATACCCATGAGGTCGTAGGGTTTCTTCCTAAGTTCGACATTCAAAAATATACCTCTCGAATGGACGAAGAGGATGTATATATGGTGACGATGGAGTTCGTTATACCCGAAGATCTGCATCCCAGGCTACCTCCATAGAATATGATGATGGACGAGTTGCCGGATGATGCTATTGGCTTGTATTTGGAATATTTTTACGAGGGCGGCCTAAGCGTACCCTTCTCAACTTTTTTGCTGGAAGTTATCAAGTATTATAAGGTACATGTTTCTCAGTTGGTTCCGCTGGGTCTGCACCATGCGACCCTTTTTGAGGTATACAACCGAAGCTTGGACATTACTCCTACCACTTCTCTGTTCCGGGTCTTTTATAAGTTAAGCAAGCAAGGTCACTGGTTCTCTTTTGAGAAGAGGAGTGGCAAGGAGAAGAGGGTTTGTTTCAAGGAGATTTTGACCGGTCTGAAGGGATGAAAACACAATTTTTTTCTGATAGACAGGCGAGCTATTCCGTTCGCCATGCCTTGGAGGCACCGCGACTCCGATATCTCGGACCCCTTTTTGAGAGGCGAGTTTAGTGTGGGTGAGGCCGAAAAACTATCTGCAAATGTGATCTATCTGATTCTGATTCCCCCGGGCTTCCTTTCATTGCACCGATTTCGAGGGCTAGGATGCGATTCCTTAGCTTTTTCCCCTTTCTTTTTGTGTTAACGTATTTACGCATGTTTATTTCTAACCGTTTTGTATTCTTACCTTCCGCAGCTGTAACAATGTCCGATTATCTGATCAAGCCCCAGATCCGCCAGGGTGCTTTCATGGTCAAGGGAGACGAATATCGTAAGGATGAATCTCACGAGTTATATGTGACTGCCCCTGCCCCATCAAATGCCGATATCCCTGATAAGATGGACGAGATGAAAAAGGTCGAGGTGGCCGATGGGCGAGTTCTGGAGGCCAAGCACAAGAAGCAAGGACAAGCTGCCACCCGGGAGGCTCTGAAGGCCCAGAGGGGCGTAGGGGTTAGCAATACGAAGGCGCGCGTTCACCGTGGTGAGGGGAGTAGCGGTGCGACCCGTCCGGCCAAGTGAAGCAGGCCAACGGAGGATATCCCTGTGGTGGATCTAAACCGTAACCCTTCCGAGGCTGTTCCTAACCCAGACCCCCTTTGGTCATTACATCCGAGCGTAATTGGAAGAGAATCGGAGGGCGCGGAATCTGCATCGGGAACTGCTGACATCGGTGAGCCACTCAGATACGTGTATCTTGCATCTCCTTATATATATATATATATATATATATATATATATATATATATATATATATATATATATATATATATATATATATATATATATATATATATATATATTACACATATCGGTCATGCTTTTTATCCTTCTTTTAGGAGGTCCTTCTGTTGCTGCTTCCGGTCGTGGCAAGGTTAAGGTCACCGTAGATGATGATCCAGAAGCATTGTATGTTCCGGAGTGGTCGGTCAGGAAAGATGCCCGTTTGGATAATTGGAAGGTCTGCAAAGACTTGATGTTGAACTTGCCTACTCCTCGAGAGGACTCTTATCTGGAAAGCTTAAGTGATGTGGAGGCTGCTAAGAGGGACTGGATGTTGTTGGGCCGAGGGGCCACGGCTCAGTCTGACATCCTACATCGCTTCGAGGCCCTGCTTCGGGAGTACAAGCAATTGTACCGTACTCACGAGCAGTGCGGGAATGCAGCTCAAGAGGCGGAGGAGTTCAAAAAGTTGAGGCATGAGCATGCTAGCTGCATGGTTAAAGAGTCGGATCTGCTGGGTCGTATCTCGGGTCTGGAGAAGGAGAGGGATGAAGGCAGGAGGGTTTCCGCTGAGCGGGTCAAAGCCTTAGAGGTTGAGCTGAATGGGATCAAGGATAAACTTGGTGCGTAGGAGAGGGAGAACTCTGAACTTCATCAGGAAAGGACATACCTGGCCGTCAAGCTGGGTCACACGGAAATGGAGCGGTTCAAATTGGTTAAAGAGTTCCTCACGGAGATGGTCCGTCGGCTATTGAACAGCCATGAGTATAAACAACATTTGGCCGCTCCCTTTAGTTTGTCCTCCCAATCCGGGTTTATAGAGGGTATCACTTTGGACCGATCGCTGAAGGATGTGGCTAGGGTTTTGGCGGATGTGGATGACTTAGATAGAGAAGCCGACGTCAAATTCCTACCTTTGTACGAAGGATTATTCATTGCGAAGTACCCCTATGTCCGGAAGGTAAGCGATGCCTACCATAAGCCTCTTCCGGAAATAATGGATCTGTTCCCTGACCTTGCTCCGTCCGGACCTGTGACCGAAGGGCCTTCCGTTGATGGTCCAGCCGTTGAAGAGAATACCTCTGCTCCTTAGCCAAGTTTGTTCGTTTATAATGTCTCCGTTTTGACTACGGATTCAAGTCATTCCGGATGTTATGTGAAGCTTTCAAAATTCTTGTTGTCGTTAGATTAGGTTTTGTGAATAATTACAATGATTCGGATGAATGTAGCAACTGATGGATTGTATGAATCGTATGCTATTTTGCCTCTCTTTTTGCATAATTATCATATGTTTCTTTTTATTTTGTGTTATATTACCTTTGTTCCACGATGACTTGCTCTTTGCCGAAGTTGCGCGGCGGCCCCTTTTTAGGTTCCGCTCGGCCTTTTCGCCATAATCGTGGGGCGACCTCTTTTTGGGATCCGTCCGGCTGTATTGCCATAATTGTGCGGTGACCTCTTTTTGGGCCCCGTCCGGCTGTATCGCCATAATTGTATGGTGACCTCTTTTTGGGCCCCGTCCGGCTGTATTGCTATAATTGTGCGGTGACCTCTTTTTGGGCCCCGTCCGGCTGTATTGCCATAATTGTGCGGTGACCTCTTTTTGGGCCCCGTCCGGCTGTATCGCCATAATTGTGCGGTGACCTCTTTTTGGCCCCCGTCCGGCTGTATCGCCATAATTGTGCGGTGACCCCTTTTTGGGCCCCGTCCGGCTGTATTGCCATAATTGTGCGGTGACCTCTTTTTGGGCCCCGTCCGGCTGTATTGCCATAAGTATATGGCAACCCTTTTTGGGTGTAAACCATCTTTGAACATTGGCCACTGATCTCCGGAGGTCGCGAGCCTCACGGAGGGATCATTTTAGGCTTATGTTCAGAATGTAATAAATAATATGAGAACATGATAAGTGGGGAAAATTGCTCCCCTCCAACCGCGGGATAGCTGCACTTGTCATTGAAATAATCAATCAAGTCCTTTCGGACGTTACAATAGATATATTAGCCATACATTTACAAAAAACACTTTCTGAGGTTAACGGCATGCCAAGTTCTCGGTACTTCTGTTTCTTCCATCGTTTCCAATTTGTATGATCCAGTCTGGCACGCCGCTACGACCCGGTACGGTCCCTCCCAATTGGGTCCTAGCTTTCCTTGATTTTCAACCCTGCTTGCTTCATTCCTTCGGTACACAAAATCACCTACCCTTGATTGTGGAGGTATTTTCATTTCTTACGTTAGTCATAATAAAAACAAATTACAATTTTGACGAAATAACCAGGATTGTAACGATATTTCATTTATAGGGACTAAATGAATTTTTATACTTACCTTGAACGATTCAGAGCGAACCCTTTGGTTGTAATATTGTTCTACCTTCTTCTTGTATTTCACTTCCCGGATCGCAGCCATCTCCCTTCGCTCCTGCAGTAGGTTGAGGTTTAGGCCGATCCCCTCGTCGTTTTCCTTTTCCTCCGTTACCATAGTCCGAAAGTTTGGAATTCCTATTTCCGCGGGGATAACCGCTTCACTTCCGTATGTAAGGCTGAACGGTGTTTCGCCATTGCTTGTCTTCAGAGAAGTACGGTGTGCCCATAAGATATTTGGTAATTCGTCCACCCAACCGGCTCTCTCCCTGCCAAGTCTCGATTTGAACCCCTTCATAAGGCTCTTGTTTACCCTTTCCACTAAACCATTAGCTTGAGCATGAGCCACATCCGTGTTTATCTGGGTTATATTCAACCGCTCGCACCAGCTTTTGAAAGGGTCATGAATGAAGTTGCTTCCGTTTTCTGTGATGATTACCCTAGGTAGTCCGAACCTGCATACAATGTTCTCCCAGACAAACATTTTGACCTCTTTACCGGTCGTTCGGACCAACGGTTTAGCTTCCATCCATTTAGTGAAATAATCGATTGCTACAATAACAAACTTGATTTTCCCTGGAGCCTCCGGTAGAGGTCCCAGCACGTCCATGCCCTATTGGTAAAAGGGCCACGGGGACATGATTGAAGTCATGACAGTTTTAGCGAGCCTCGGAATGGGTGCATGTATTTGACAAGAATCACATTTCTGAATCACTTCTCTGGTGTCTCGGTGCATGGTCGTCTTGTCGCATTAACTTCGCCACCACGGATCGCGGCCCGGAGTGCATTCCACATGCTCCTTCGTGCACTTCCCGGATGATGTAATTAGCCTGGATCGGTCCAACACACCTTAACATTGGGCCTAAGTAAGATTTTTTGAAAAGCACATCGTCCACTCGAGTATACTGGTTTATCTTCATTCGGAGAGCCCGAGCCTCGTTTTGATCTTCTGGCCAGATGCCTTCCTGCTTACACCAAATGATTGGGGTCATCCAATTTTCTTCTTCTTCCTCCACGATGGCGTTGATTACTTCCTCTTTCGTCGATGGTTTCTCTAAGACTTCCACCAAGGTTTCTTTCGTCAGATGTTCAAATGCCATAGACGCTAGCTTGCTCAGTACATCTGCCTTCTGATTTTGCGCCCTCAGAATGCTCTGGATTTTGAACTGGTCGAAGCATGCAATACATTCTTTGGCTTTGGCTAAGTATCGTATCATGTTGTCCTTGTATGCCACAAAATCTCCATTAATCTGGCTTGCCACCAGAATGGAATCCACCCTGACTTCTAATACCTAGACCCCCATTTTCCGAGCGATTCTCAGACCCGCCAGTAAGGCTTCATATTCTGCTTAATTGTTGGTACTTTTGAAGTTCAGTCGGATGGTGTAGGTATGCTCTGTATGGTCCGGGCCGATCAATACCAAACTTGCTCCGGCGCTTAATTTGCTCGACGCTCCATCGGTATATAACACCCATTGTTCCTGACTGGAGATATTACATATCTCTCCGCCCCCTTCCTTCAATTCCTGGTCGGATACGATTAATGGTATCTCCGTTATGAAATCCGCTAGGACCTGTCCTTTGATCGCACTTCGGGGCACATACGTGATGTTATAAGCTCCAAGTTCCACAACATACTTGGCTAGTCTCCCGGACGCTTTTGCCTTATTCAATATCTGCTTGATGGGTTGATCGGTAATAACTTTTATCGGATGGGCCTCGAAATATCTCCTCAGTCTTCTTGACAGGTGTAGCAAGGCCAAGGCTAGTTTTTCAACCGGAGCGTAATTCCTCTCGGCCTCATGTAACGTTCGGCTGACGTAATGTATTGGGGTTTGCTTCCCCTCTCTTTCTACCAAAAGCACCCCGCTCATTGCTTCTTTCGATGCGGCCAGGTATACATGCAAGTCTTCCTTCGGTTTTGGGGTTGTCAGGTAGGGAAGTTTGAGGATCATCTTTCTCATCTCCTGAAAAGCTGATTCGGCCTGTTCCGTCCAGCAGTACTCGTCTTGATTCTCCTTTGTGATATTTCTCAATGTTTCAAAAAACGGAAGCGCTCTTTCTGCCGATCTGGAAAGGAAATGGTTTAGAGCCGCCAGCTTGCCGCTTAAGCTCTGCATTTCCTTGAGCGACTTCGGAGATTGCATGTCTGCAATGGCCCTAGTTTTCTTCGGATTTGCCCTAATCCCTTCAGATGTTACCATGTATCCAAGAAACTTTCCTTCCTCCACCCCGAAAGAACATTTCCTCGGGTTTAATTTCATATTGATCCTCCGAAGATTGTCGAATGTTTCTGCTATGTCGGCCAACAATTCTCTCTCGGTCTTACTTTTTATCACCATGTCATCCACATATGCCTCCAGATTTCACCCTATCTACGACCGGAAGGCCGAATCTACCAACCGTTGATAGTTGGCCCCGACATTCTTTAGCCCGAATGACATTTTTGTGTAACAGTATGTCCCATGTTCGGTATAGAAGGCCGTCTTTTCCTCATCCTCCTTCGCCATTTGCACCTGATGGTATCCCTTATAAGCATCCAAGAAACATTTGTACCGAAATCCTATGATTGATTCTATCTTCCAATCAATTTCCGGCAACGGGTAATAATCCTTTCGGCAAGATGAGTTGAGGTTCTTGAAGTCGATACACATCCTCCAACTACCGTCGTATTTCTTTACCAACACCCCGTTGGAAATCTATGTGGGGTATCGCACCGGCCGAACTATCCTGGCCTTCACCCACTCCTCTACCTCTTTGGTTATGGCTTGGTTCTTTTCCGCCGAAAAGGTTCTTTTCTTTTGTGCCACCGGTCGGTCTTGGACATTTACGTTCAGCATGTGCTCCGTAACGCGCCGAGGTATTCCCGTCATGTCCGCAGGCTCCCAGGCGAATACGTCTTGACTGTTTTTAAGTAACACAATCAATTGTCTTCTGCATTCCGGGGAGAAGTTCCCTCCAATGGTTACCAGTTGATCCGGGTATGCCGGATGTACCATCACTTCCTCCGTCTTTCCAATCAGTTCCCCTGTTATTTCGGCGTTCTGGGGTTCATTCTTTGCCTCCCGTTCTACCATCTGTTTTTCTTCCCATTTACGGCATTCTGATATTATGACCGACCGAGTGACCAATGTCGCTATGCCTCTCGGAGTGGGGAATTTCATCATCGAGTGAATAGTTGATGGGATTGCTCGTAGCTTCTTTAGCCCGGAGCGTCCTGATATGATGTTGTATGGGGAGGGAGATCTTATCACCGCGAACTTCATCATTGTCTTATGGAACAAACCTTGATTTCCGAAACAAACTTCCAGTTCCACCTTCCCCAATGGCTTAATGGATTCCCCCACGAATCCTATTAAGGGCGTGTTGGTTTCTTTTAGTCGGGCCTTGATGGAGGGGCATAAGTGCTCAAAGAAGTGTTCATACATTACTTCTACCGAAGCGCCTTGGTCTACATAAACCCTTCGTATTGTGTAGCCCTCCACCTCGGCCTCCACTATTAAAGGCTCGTCCGACACATCCCCCGGAAGGATGGGTGGGAAGCTGATTGGAGCATTCATCCAATCCTCTTCTGCGTCGGTCATTTTCCGTTTTCCTGCGGCCACTGGACTTCAGACCATATTAATGATCTTTCCTTTATTTGTACGGTTACCTTTCATTTGTGGTGTAGGACTAGCCATTCTGGACTTCGGGTAGATCGAATAGTTCGTCCCACGGATGGCGCCAATTTGTTGAAGTAATTTTCCGTAAACACTTCAGACAAACAAATGAGGTCTTCCGGTCGAACTCGATGAAGGTTCTTCCGAAAGACAGAAGGATCAATCCCTTCAGCCTCTGAAGGTCCTTCGGTTAACTGCACATAAAAGCACGCGTTAGGCTCGCCCCGGGTGTTATCACAGGACCAAGCTCCGGCGTGAAAGTAAGTATCGGATAGTCCGAAAGACTTGAACAGTAATTGAGAGTAAATGCGGGTAGCTAAAAGTTAGTTGAGAGTAGTAAATGAGCTGGGTATTTATACTTCCCAGCCTTGGTACCTGAAATGGCGGCGCCGAATTTTCCGGGAACATGTCGCAGACATAATCCCTTAAATCCTGGGGTGGCGGCGGTGGTGTCTGTTGTTGCCATCTGTCCAAAAGGTGATGCCACTTGTCCTGCTGCCTACAGTTGTATTGGCCGGATGAGCTAGGTTCCTTCCGGTTTTTATCCGGACAGCCGGACCAGATAGCCGTTCGGACACATACGCCAACAATAGACCCAATATTTTCTGTTGGCCAAATGAACCAATAATGATCATTCATTTTTCCATTAAAAAAATAAAATAATATAAAATCGCGTTCCACTTTTTTTTTTTTTTTTTTTTTTTTCCTGAAAATAAAATATATTGCAAACGGTAAATCGATACACGACAAAAAATACATCATCGCGACGAGAATAGTTTTATATTTCAGTAGAAGGGCACTTCGATATACTTTTGACAAACTTTTATTTTCAAGTTTTGTTTTAATGTTAAAATTTGCGTCTGAAAAAATCACATGTAATTTTATGTTATAAATCACGTGTGATTTCACAAATCATATGTGATTTCACAAATCAAATGTGATTTGAATGTTAGGAATCACGTGTGATTTTATAAATCACATGTGATTTCATAAAATTACATGTGATTTTAATACAATAAATTACATTTGATTTTTCGAAACGCAGAAAGATAATTTAATTCTCGTCGTGATGATATGATTCTTTTTGCGTAACGATTAACGGTTTGTGATTTTTTATTTTTTTATTTTTAAACGATGAAAGCGAGTGTATTAATTTATTTATTTACTTATTTATTTATTTATATTTTTTAAATAGAGAAGGTTGTGGCTGGTTAATTGGGTGTATAAATGACATTTCTTCATAAACATATATTAAGATACCATACACATGAAAAATGCATAAAACTTTTAACGTCATAGCACATGAAAAATACATAAAACTCAACCTACGTGAACTGCTATTAAGAAAATCCAACCAAGTGCACCTTCTCCAAAACCTGGCTCGGCTTGTTTATATATATATATATATATATATATATATATATATATATATATATATATATATATATATATATATATATATATATATATATACTACTACCTCCGTCTCAAAATAGTGTCCAGTTGATTTTCAGAGTCAAACTGGTTCAACTTTGACCTTATCTATTTTTGTGGGTGTTATATAATACTTGATGCAAAATATATGAATGGATTGGGTTTTAAGTGTATTTTTCATTGGTATAATTTTTCATAAAGTATTATATAACACAAAAAAAATATTTTAGGTCAAAGTTGAACCTGTTTGACTCTGAAAAGTCAAACTGGACACTTATTTTGGGTCGGAGGGAGTAAAACTTAGGAAATAGTAGTTTCAAGGAGCAATGTGATGCTTAGTTGTGCTTCTCCCATTGGTTTGTATCTCATTAGTGGGATATTTGGCTATCCTTGATTGGCTATTTCGGGTTGCCGCACTGTTGTGGCAACTGTTTTTTACTATTTAGAACACTGTAGCATGCTCTACATATCTTATCTACTTCACTGTAGCAGGTAATATCCGCTTTTTTTTCCCCCTTTAGTTCTTTTTCCTCCTTTAGTTCTTAATCATATTCTAATCCTCATATTTGTTCTCTTGAATCTGTCATTATCCTGCACACACAAAAAAGAAATAAAAAACACAGGGCATATACTCAGATCTAATGTATTGTTGTGCATGTTTTGTTCATTTTTTTTATTAACCAATTAGGGTTTCTTAATTTTGGGTTTTATATATGTACGATTTTTTAGCTCTTTATGCTTGATTACAATTTAGTTTGTGTTAAATTATCATTTAATTTAGATTTTTTCTTTATTTTAGTATTTACGTGAAATTAGGGTTTTCTTAATTTGGGGATTTTAATATATTTGGGGATTTTGTTGATTGTGCTTTCTTGCTGCGCTAAGTGGGACGATGGTAGAGTATTATATATATACATATATAATTTTTATGTGAAATTAGGGTTTTCTTTATTTGGGGATTTTCTCTTGAATTTGCCACCATCTCAAAAAAGAAATAAAAAACATAGGGCATATACTCAGGTCCAATGTATTGTTCTGCATGTTTGGTTCATTTTTTTTTATTAACTAATTAGGGTTTCTTAATATAGGGTGTTATATATGTACGATTTTTGACCTCTTTATGCTTGATTACAATTTAATTTGTGTTAAATTATCATTTAATTTAGATTTTTTTTTTATTTTAGTTTTTACGTGAAATTAGGGTTTTCTTAATTTGGGGATTTTAATATATTTGGGGATTTTGTTGATTGTGCTGTCTTGCTGCGCTAAGTGGGACGATGGTAGAGTATTATATATATACATATATAATTTTTATGTGAAATTAGGGTTTTCTTTGTTTGGGGATTTTCTTGATTGTGTTGTGTTGCTGTGCTAAGTGGAATGATGGTAGAGTGCGATAGATAGTTGCCTCAGCAAAGTCCACGTGCGCAGACAGGGTACATTAGCAACTTTATTACACCAAGTAATCCGATCTCTTTTTTGATATTAGACTAGGAGTGTTTTATGTGTGTAATGTTTCGGCCTGCTTTTATCCACTATGTTTTAGCCTGCTATTCTTTTGACCGTGATAGGTATAATGTTTTGAGATTCCCTATTGTCATCATGTGTGTTTGTTGGGTTATTTGATTAGCATTGATTGTAATTAATTAGTATCCTTTGCAATTATTCTGTGTTTTTTTTTGGTAGGTTCATTCGTTGCAGGATATGAATGGCCTATGATGATTACCTGCTCCTTGAATCAAATATTATCGGTAATAGGAGGTCTGAAACCGTATCTTGGCAGGGCAGTCACCGGATGGCGTGATAGCATACTTGCTATTATGCAACCATTTTTATCTGCAGCCATGCTCGAATTCAGGTTTTTTTTTTTTTTTTTTTTTTTTTTTTTTTTTTTTTTTTTTTTTTTTTTTTTTTTTTTTTTTTTACTTTTTTTACTTTTTTTCCAATTATAGATGTGAGCCTAATTATCTATTTTATCAGTTTTGTGAGTTCAAATTTTTTAATGGTCTCTATTTTTCTAGGATAATAATGGGCTATGATGATTACCTGATCTCTGAGCCAAATGATATTGGTAATAGGAAGTCCGAAGCTGTACCTTGGTATGGCAAGTACCGGATGGCGTAGTAGCATACTTGCTATTATGCAACCATTTCTATTTGCAGCCATGGTTGAATTCAAGTTTTTTTGACCCTTTTTACAATTATAAGTCTGAGCCTAAAGATCTACAGATGGACGGTAAAGTTATAGACCAAAACATTGGATGGCATAATTATGCAACCATGTTTGTTTCCGTCAATCAACATTGTGTGCCATAGCAGCTATATCTGTTTTTGAGCCTCCAAGTGTTGTGATGCATTAAATGAGGGCTGCAATGTTTTTGTTTCCTTATGAAGTTATCTATCTTTTCTTATAGTTTCGTCCATTGAAAGATTCAACCAGAAGCTTTTCTTCATGCTCTTTGTTCTTTTCAAATTGCCATCATTCCCCAGGAAGTTTTGGTAGGTTTGTGGGCTATGATGATTACCTGTTTTCTGAATCCAATGATATCGGTAATAGAAAGTCTGAATCCATGGCTTGGCGGGGCAATTACCGGATGGTATGATAGCATAGTTGCTATTATGCAACCGCTTTTATTTGCAGCCATGGTGGAATTCAGGTTTTTTTTTAACCTTTTTCCAGTTACAAATCTGAACCCAATCATTTACTGCATCAGCTCTGTTACAATTTTGTAGTTTCGTTGTCTCTCAGTTCATTTACTAGGTTCCTGCATAACTACAACAAACAAAAGATAAACATTGCTCTAATTTTTTTTATACGATACTCTATTATCATGATGCTTTATTGTTCACTCATCATTGATCCCCAAGAAGTTTTAATGGATTGGTTTGTTCCAGGATAGTAATGGCTTATCATGATTTGCTGTTCTCTGAATCAGAGACAAACCAGTGCGTTTACCAGCACCAAACCTGGAAAACACAAATGTAACATCTAACATCGTCTGCCAATATTGGCAAATAAAGAACGTGGTGCATTTTAAAGTGCAAAGTCTCCAGCCAACAAGGTGTCTTTTTTTTTTTTTTTTTTTTATTTTTTTTATTTTTATTTATTTTTAAAAACATTAAAAATTTCAAAGGAAACAGACCTGTTTGTCAACCAGATTCTTTCTGCTTTAAAGCCCACCGCGTTCTTCATTTACAAATATTGACATACGATGTTCATCATAGTTACCCATTCTGAGGTCCCATACAGTTCCTTTTGTTTTTTCAACAATCTAGCAAATCGCTTGGTGTAAGCCTTTGCATAAAGGGAGTTGAAACGACAAAAGGAACTGTAAGGGATCTCAGAACAGTTAACTATGCTGCTTTATACCTGTTACGCAAAAGGCAGTCATGAACTTTCTGCATATTAACTTTTCATATTTATGGTTCACGCAGCTATGTATCTTGGCACGATAACCAGGACTCTTATATGGTTGCAGCCATGGCGGGTGCGTAGGATGGCTCAATAAAATGCAGATCTGAGCCTCTTTTTAAAAATCAGTAGCACCATTGGAGATGATTTATGTCATCCATTGAATCTGTTTTTGCATATTGTCAAATTCAGTAACGTTAAATATTGGATGTTAGTATTGGCAAACAAAGAATACCATGTATTCTTCATTTGTTAATATTGACACATGATGTTCAATGTAGCTGCCTGCTCTTACCTTTCTTCTCCAGTTCCTTTTATTACTTCAGTGGGCTAGCAATGTGTCTGGTGTAGGCCATTGTGTAAAGTCTAACTGAAGTAACAAAAGGAACTGGAGAGAGAGATAAGAACTTCCAGCTATGTTGGCATTGGGACAGTTTTACAATCGAATATTAGGTATATGAGATGAAGAGATGGTGATGACTCCAATGTTGATTGCAAAAGGCAATGATAAACTAATAATATTGGTCAAACGAAATTGGAGCCGTAACTTGGCCGGCCAATCACCGGATGGCGCAGTAACATACTTGCTATTGTGCAACCGTGTGTATTAGCAGCCATGGCGGTATTTTGAGGTTTTTGACCATTTCCCATTAAAAAATCTCCGCCTAACTTGGCACGGCAAAGACTGGATGACATCATTATGCAGCCGTTATTCTTTGCAGCCATGGCTGGCCATAAATCTTTTTCACCATGTTTGGCTATGAAAGTTACTGTATAGCCAAGATGGTTGGTCTGACCTTCCTCTCGAATTCCTTTTGGTATTTAAACGGCCTATCAATATGTCTGGTGCAGGCCATTGTTTAAAGACCATTTAAATAACAAAAGGAATTCGATAGGGAGCTCAGAGTTTCCACCTATTATTAATAATACCTCTTTTCTAACACTGATTAACTAAATTGGCAAACATTCAATTATTCCAGAGAATTCTGCATCCTGGTAAGGACCTCGAAAAGTATCTTTTTTTAATCTTTTTAAAAAAAAATCAACTTTAATCCCGTTGCATACTATATTTTCAGTATTCAAAGATGGCACAGGAGATAACAAGAATCCTGAAGGCGTTCGATAAAAAAAATCAAGATCTTCCTGGACTCTTTTATTTTGTACTGGTACATCTAATTTGCCGATTTATTGCTTTTACATGCTTATTTATACAAGATTGCATATGATTATAAAAACAAGTTAATTTCTGTGCTAATAAGGTCATTCGTTGGTTTACTCGGGCTATGATGACTAAAACCTATTTTCTGAAACTAACGAATTGGGTGCTCAAAGATTGTAACCGTAACTTGGTACCACAACGACTGGATGGCATCATTATGCAACCGTCTTTGTTTGCAACCATGACTGGTCATACATCTTTTTCACCCTGTTTTGTTATAAGATATGAGCCTAATAACTACCTTTGTATATACATAATTATCATATTTTTAATTTACAATCTTACTCCACTTTACTAGACGACTGTCTTTTACGCATCTTGGCAGGTTCAGTGGTGCAGAAGTTTCTTATAGTCGGTCCTCTGCATTTGACTATAAAAGCAAGCACATGTGTTCTACATCGTGTGTCAATATTAAGAAATGAAGAATATTTGGTGTTTTTTCATTTTCCGATACTAACACTTGATGTTCTGTGCCTGTGATAGTTATTTTTTTTTCGCATATTCATAACTGCAGTTCCGCAAAAGGCCCTGATAAAAAATAGGGTACAATTTTTAAAGAAAGATGGGAAACAGAAGAGAATGTTGTGACAAGTGATTTGGTGCAAATTACTTCTTCGCACCATCCTCTTCCGTTTCTTATCTTTCTTTCATAATTGAACCGTATTATTGATCAGCACCTTTTGTGGAACTGCAGTTGCGAATGTGCGAAAAAAAATTAACTCTCACAGACACAGATCATCAACTTTTAGTATCGGCAAATAAATAAAACCAAAATACTCTTCATTTCCTAATATTGACAACCGATGTACATCATCTGTGGTTGCTGTCATGGTTAAATACATACGACAGCTAATCAGAGCCTTTTGTACAACTGGATCTGCCAAGATGCGTAAAACACAATTGTGTTTGCCATTGATCATATGCTTAAACTTTATAAGAAGTTACCATTTTTTAACGCAACTCAAAAGAATTTTGTAGAATGTTTGACGATACCCTGTTTTCTAAGATTACTGTTTTGCGCCCCAACGTCAGCTTCATTTTTTTTCTTTTTTTTCTTTTTTCTTTTTCTTTTTTTCCCCTCCTGAATAATTATATAATGCACGAGAAATATATCAATCAATGACAAAGGGCATTATAGTTCTTTATTTTGCTAAGTGTAGCTTACATAACCCATGGCTTGGCGCAATGATCAGATGGTTGCAGCCAACACCGGTTTTGGATACCACTTATGTAATAAACAAAAGATAAGTATTGCTAAAATTTACATGCTTAAATGACTGTAGTCAATGAATCCACTTATATTTTTTTATTTTTCCCTTGCTAACAGATTTTGTATATCCGACAGCCTCACTGTATACTATGGAGACAAACGAAATATAAAAAATAGATGAAACATCAGTCATGAATGTACGGAAGCTACCTCAATAATACTTCGTATGTCTGCCTTTCAAAGGTATAGAATTTAATTTTAGTTAATTTACCAAAAAATTAGAATTGTCGATTCTATAAAAGTGTTTCAAAGAGAAGTTAAAAGTAACAAGGTATATATCAGATGCCACATTACTTAGTGGATGAATGGTTTAACATAATAAATGAGTCTGAAACTTCAACATAGTTTCTTATTCTAAGTTCCCATACAGTTCCTTTTGTTATTTTAACAATCTAGCAAATCGGCTGGTGTAGGCCTTTGCACAAAGGGAGTTGAAACGACAAAAGGAACTGTAAGGGACCTTAGAAGAGTTAACTATGTTGCTTTTTAAATTCCATTCTTTTTTATGACCTAAAACCAGTATTTACAAAGTAATGTAGCCATATACAGCTTGCTACATTGGACTTCACTTTGAAAACGTCAATTATTAGGGCACATCTATCTAACAATGTAGGTGGGTTCCATTGCTTAAATTGACCGAGTTCCCTAAAATCATTTGTCTATCAAGAACACCAATGCTTTTAGGGAACTCAGTCAAATTAACTAATAGAACCCATATACATTTCTGGATAGATGGGCTCTAATAATTGAGGCGTGTTGATTGTGATAATGATATAGTGTGTATTGTTCATGGCAGGCCACACTCCTTCATTATCCCATTCAACACGAGTCCTAATACTTACATACTTTTCTAGAATCGATATTTTTTTCTACAACGCACCTTGGTACTTTGAGCTTCCCCTCGAAAACCCATTCCTATGTCACTGTCATTGCAATCGGTTTGACGCAAACCTTTGCAAATATTTCATCTACATGGCAATGGGATTTTGAGTGGAGGTTCAAAGTACCAAAGTGTGTTGTGGTACAAACATCTAGCTTAGATGGTTGCACTTATCTTCCTCTTGAATTCCTTTTGCTATTTGAACGGTCTACCAATACGTTTGGTACAGACCGTTGTTTAAAGATCGTATAAATAACAAAAGGAATTTGAGAGGGAGGTAAGCGCTCCCACCTATGATTATTAATTCTGCTAATATAATAGGTGTACATGTTTATAGAAACTTACGTCTGCTTACTTTTCATTATCTAATTGGTATTCATTTTTATACCCACTTCCACTCCTTATACATGTGTGAAGGTACCATATTACTACCCTTAAATATAATCAGTTTGTCAACTACTATGTTTTTTTCTAAACAACCGATTAACTTCATTTATGGTATGCAGGTATAATTTCAAGACCTCTACGACAAACACATCTGCAGTACAATTGACTTTATTCTACACCATCTTTTCAACAAGACCGGTGGGCATCAAGGAACAACCAAAATAATTGAAACAATGGCAGGTCCCAACATTTGAGTTAACAATTGCTCTTATTTAAAAATGACATATGCAAAACCAAATACTAACTACTTTATTTGCAATAAATAGGATCAAGAAGCTGCAAACAAATAGACAAATCAGTACAGGAGATCAAGATCAGCAATAATAAGGAATTAGAAGATGAACTACCATATTTAATGAAGCAAGAAAGGTTAGTTACACAATTTAACTTAACACAAAACAACAACTTTCATACCAACTTAGAATCCAGTTACATAGCCTCTAACCAAACATTTCAACAGGACTTATAAAAAAATTAAACACAAATACATAGCTGCAAATACAGACAACAACATCACACCAGCATGAACAAAACAACATAACCAGCAACAATTGCCTCCACTACTATCCAGATACTCAGAGATCCATTAAACCCCTAAGCTTCTGAACATAGATCTCCTTATTACGCACATTTAGCTCCAACTCAGCTGTCATAATGCGCATTTGCAACACCTTTTGGTCATCTTTTGACTGCACTTCTCTTAGGAATTCAGCTGTTTTTTGAGCATAATTGTTCCCAATAGTATCTAACTCCTCAATAAAAGCAGCCCTTTCACGCATTACTCCAGTCAATCTACCACATAGCTCATTCATTTGTTGCGCCATTTGAATATCTTCAATCCCATCTTTATGACAATATAGAATGAACATTTCAGACCAATTGTTTGAATTGGCTTCAATTCTAAGTTGATCACACCTAGGACGTCTAGACATTTTTTTTCTTTATCACAAGTTAGAAAATCAAGTATGCATACAAACACACAGCACCCCTTTCTTAAATAGAAAAACAAACCTAAAAAACTAAATTGCTTTTTTTTTTTTCTTTTTTTTTTTAAATTTATTTATCTTATTTTTTTTGCCACATGCACATCATCAACCAATACCTGCCAAAGATGAACACCTGCTTTTTTTATACCCATTATAGGCACTCAACACACCTACACCTATTATACTATTACTCCTTTCAAATCATCCATGCTATCATCCAAAATAACCCAAAATTATTGCCCTGGAAATTTTTAAAGTTGGCGGAAATAATACATTCCCAATAGTTTCTTTCATTATGCAATACTTAATAATTGTAGGTACATAACATGGTCTAAATCTAGAAATTTTGGTTATTATTCTTACTGAATTTTCCACCATTTACATTGCCAACCATACCTTTTCATGCTGTAGTTTCAGTGTTTACTGTAACAAAATTAAAATTACAACCTTTCAGATCAAACCAAGATGAACACCTCAATTTTAAACCTTTGCTTTCAAGACAGAAACTGAGCATTAGTTAAATAAATTTTTTTGATTTCTTATAAGTATTAACAAGTTATAGCAACACTAAGTAACAACATGAAGTAGCCTTTTATTAAATACATACATGCATAGATGCATATTACATTATATACATAGATTCATACATAGATACATACTTCATTCAAAAGATGAAACCATACATTCTTAACAAAAGACAGTGGTGAGAATCCTTCAAGTAAGAGTACTTTTCCCTTTCCCTTTAGCTATCATCTTTGCATAAGTCTCCTTGGTTGGAAGGCCTAGAACTTGAATCCTTTTGGCAGTCTCCTTGGCTGCAAGTCCTAGGACCTGAATCCTTTTGCCACCCATTGACAACCCTTGAGTGGTCACAGGAACATTAGTAGAGGTTGAATCCTTTTTGCAATGCCTGGCAGCTGTACTCTTTTTTGAGCCACTAGATGAGGTTGAATACCAATTAGGAAAATAGGTAGACCATGGTGTAGAAATTTCATCAGAAAAGGTAGAATCATCTGAAGAAATTTCAACAATTTCTACCTTTGAACTCATTTTTAAGAATTTTAGATTTTTAATAGAAGTAATTTGTATATTAGTTGGTGTACTGATGTGAATTTAAAACAAATGCAAACCATGTATTAAATTAAAACTTATTGGCATTAATTGCTAGGTTGGTGTAACAAGTTGTTGTTGCAGCAAAGTAGTGGTAAAAAAAACAAATATTTAATAACACAGATTGTGCATACATTTGATACTAACAATTGATTTATTAATTCTCTTTGCATTTAATCTTCTCAGCAAGTTCTTAATGGATGCAGTATCAAAACAACCTGCAATTTAAATTCTATTTATATTCCTCAAGCAATCTACACTCAGCCCAGGTCCTGACCAAAGTTCACTCGCCATCACAGTCATCAATTTTTCTTTTTTCAGGTGATTTTTTCCGGTTTCTGAATTCTGGATTTTCTATAATATGGTTGTTATTTACATGATCTATGTTTTGAATGTTTTGCAAGAGGGGCATGTTACCAATGATTATATTATCCAAGACGAATTGAAATACACTTGCAAAGAGGCATTGGCACTGCAATAAGGATACCTGATGGACAACCTTACTAACCACCGAAAGACTTATAGTCCGGAGAAAGAGTCAGGGATTCAGAACTTCCCCCTAACAAAATCCACCCTAAATGTTATGTGATTATGGATCCTCTAAACGATCACAAATCCTCTCAAGCTCAAAGCAGACAGCAACACTAATATTCAAAACAGTCTGTAAAACCCTGAAATTTGAATTCCTAAATTTTACGTCTAATTTGAACTTTTATCTAAGTTCTGAAATAATTTAATTGACACCTAAACTACATAATATGTAATGTAAATATAATTAATTATTTGAACCCTTGAATACGAATTTAACCTAACATCGAAACTATACGTTATGATTTAAAATTTTGCAAACGTGGAACCCTTAACTTAAGTAAGTAAGAAGATGACACTTTATATTATCCTAAGTTATATCACACGACTTATGAAGTCACATAGGACCGAATGATGTTTGTTTATTTATTCACAGACACGATTTTTTTTTTTTTTTTTTTTTTTTTTTTTTTTTTCACAGACACGATTTTTTTTTTTTTTTTTGTAAACATGATAAGTATTTTGTCAAGTAAATCTTTTTAATCACCCATGATATTCGGCAATCACCTCTTAATCACCTCTTTATAATTAGGTCCAATCACACTTCAATTACCATGAGAAAAGTTCGACTCAATCACCAATCAATTTAATATGTGTTATATACTTGCCTTATTTGTTTCCCTTCTAACCAATTAAAATAAAACACTCCACATCTCCCATTATCTCTTCACACCTACATCTTGAGAGATAAACAAAAATCTCCCATTTGGCCTCATATTCCATACGTACAACTCACACTTGAGAGATAAACACAAATCTCCCATTTGGCCTCATATTTCCTACGTACAAATCACACTCTCATCCTCCCAATTGCTTGCACCTTGCGTACGCTTTGATATACACTCACAACCTCCCATTTTCATTCGAACAAGTTCACACACAACAAAAACAATTACATCCGTCTTGGACGCGACAAGATTGTGGTAGTTTCGATCGCGATATATACTTGTTCGAAGGGTGCTGAATTCGTTCGTAGGGATGGTACGATTGTTATACGTTTCTTGTGTTCCTCTCGTTTAAGCCAACCATTAAGGTATGCCCATATTTCGTTTAAAGTTTTCTTGTATCATATATAAGTCCACCGCGCATGAAAAATAATATAACAATATGTTCTGTTTTGTCTAATAAACAAAACTCATGCGAATATTAAATATATTCATGTCATGAATGATCACTAAATTCGGTTGTGTTCTGTTGTTAAAAGGTTACTCGAATAAATAGGTATGTCACGTAAACATGTCACACGACCTATGTATGGATCATCTGATTTTGTGGTCAAGTAATGAATAAGATGTCACGTTAAACCAAACATTGTGTAATCAACTTTTATTTGCTAATCTGATCCGACCCATGTCCCATTTGAATCGACCCACTTTTGTTTAACAAAATCTGATCTTAAAGTGGCAAAAGAGAAATCTAGAGATAAACCTAAGTATGTAAACATGGATGTACGAAATTAATTACGTGAATATAAGGGCTAGGATTTGGGTATGATTTTGTAAGCTTATGTGGAAGCTGGTTACTTTATATTTTTATGACAAACATGTTCAGTTCCATTATTTGTATTTGGATGTTATCATAAGTTTTTAAGCTTAATGAGAAAAACTAACAACAGTCTAAGTTTTTCTTTTTATGGATTTTGGGTGTTAAACCTTAGCATTATGTGATCCATTAGCATTAAAATATCCTTTATGGTGTCAATCAAGTCACTTTTTTTTTCATCCTAATCACTACGAATGAAACAAATACGACATTTCTAACTTAAAGTCGGTTGAAGAAGACTATTAAGACAATGCACGTAAGTTTTCATTATCTAATTTTCATGTGCATGGGATAAACATAGGGTAGCATGACCATGTCGTTGTGACTGTGAAATGGTGTTCTGGTGCGTGAGTTCGGGTGGTCTAAAGTAGTATTTAAACGTGTGAATATGGACTGTGTTTGGCTCGATTAAACGTGTAAATATGTATATTACATAAAATTGTGAAACATGGGTATATATAATGTATTAAATCTATATGAAAAGGGCGTTGTAAACCTGATCTAAAAAGGACTAAAGCATTGAGTGGTTTTGTTGTGTTATTACATGGTGGGCCAAATAAAGTCTAAAAACCTGTTGTAAAATTGAATTAAAAGAATAAGGTGGCTGTGATATTATGGCTTTGCATGCATGGGTCTTGTGTGGTGTTTTGTTCATGTGTGTATTTCATGCACAATCTAAAGATGATTGTGACTCGGGAGTATCGTTGGAGTCTAAAACTACTAGGTTTTGTTAGTTACTAGTCGGTATAAAAGGGGATATAGGTTCATAATGTTATGTGAGGATGGGCTACTTGTGTCTCGAGTAGGTTTGGAGTGGGGTGGTTCTCGACAAATAAGGTGTGTATGCATGTGTGTGTACGAGAGTGTGTAAGCATATGTGAGTATGTTTGGGTTCGAGCTTAATTAATCCGTAAGTGTGTCTAAGGTATTTATTAAAATTGGCGAAACCCTAACTGATCATTTATGGAACTAATTTACACATTTAACCTTAAGCTTTAGAAATTGTTACAACAAACCCTAAACCTTGTAAAATGACATATTAACCCCTAAACTTTGGGAAGTTACGTATGAAACCCTAAACTATGTAATTGTCATTATTAACCTTTCACTTTATTTAATTATAAATGGTAACCCAAATTTATGGAACTTACTAATTATGGGGACTTACAAAATATGGAAACCTTCTAAATATGGCAAGTTACTAAAAATAGAAAGTTACTAAAAATGAAAAGTTTCTAAAAATAGAAAGAAACCTAAATTATGAAATCTGATTAAAATGAGCTTATAAGTAATACGTGATGATTAATTCATATAGGTTCCGTGAAGAGGGAGTAGCTTCTGTTCCGTGTGCTTCTTGGATATTTCGTTCATTGTCTTTTTGCATAAGGCATAGATATTCTGACCTTTCTTATAAGGTTTCTCATGACCCTTTCACATCTTTTGATTTCTTAACCTCTGATTTTGATACCTTTGATATGAGCCTTTACTATGTACCCTTTGATATGAGCCTTTGCTATGTACCCTTTGATATGAGCCTTTGCTATGCACCCTTTGATATGAACCTATGATATTCCTGATGACCTTAGATTTTGTGTCATTACTATTACATTCTATTTGACCCTTTAGTTTGATACCCGAGCTATCACTAGTCATGGGGGTTTCATGACCATGTCATTGATGCACCAATGGCATGACTCTAGGGTGGGGGAGTGATGACCCATTACGTCCTTTTTATTATGTATTATGTTTGGCCACAATGATTATGATTTCTGTAGGGGCGTATGGATGCATCCTAGATCTGATCTGTTATGTTATATGATATATTTCTGGTGATTGGTAATGTGTGCAATACATGCCCTTCACATTTCTGGGAGCTAGCTACTCCATTATATTTCTTATGTATTGATGAAGACCATGATTATGATATGATATGTTTCTGGGCTCGTGGTAGATTTCTGACAACCCTTACACCTTTGATACATTTTGATATACCTTCTGTTATTCCCCAATGCACCATATTCTGTTTTCTCCAATTCAGTTGACTTATGATATTTGTTCATATGATCTTGATCTCTCATTCCTTTGACAGATGACAATCGTTTCAGCAAGAGTTTGTGTTTCCTCTTTCATTACATATACATGTTTGATTTTTCGTTTATTATATATCTTTTCACTGGGCTTTTTAAGCTCGGCCGCATTTCTTTTCCTGCGGCAGGTTTTAGAGGGAAGCTGAGATATGAGTGAAGAGTGCATAAGAGCCCTTAGAGGACTACACCTTGATAGCTACCTTGGGTTAGAGTTGACTTGGATAATTTCATTCTAGACATATTTTACCTTGTTGAAATCCTTGTACTCCATTTACCTTTGATTTCATTTGGAACCTTTGAATTTAATTGTATTATTAAAGTCTTCCGCTTGTGTATGTTCTGTTTAACACCATGAATGTGATATCTTAACCCTTGCCGGGTTAGGGTGTTAGAATTAAGGTATCAGAGACAGGTTACGACTTGTAGTACATAAAACCTTGACCTATGAAGTTTGGACCCTTAGGCTTCCACTGTAAGAGATCATAAGACAACCCTTGAAGCTTTCCCTTAGGTTTTCCCTGTAGAACTTTAGTTATGACCGGTGAGGATTGGTTCCAGATAATGAGAAACTGTTGGAAAACTTCATTGGTGGGCTACCACACAGCATCGAGGGGGATGTAATTTCCTTTGATCCACTCACACTGGACGAAGCAATGAGAATATCTTAGAAGCTTATGGCACAGGTGGTGAAGAAGGGGACTACTGACAACAACAATGACCATAACAACAACAACAACAACCACGACAACAAAAGGAAAAGGGATGACAACCAAGGAAACGATCAAGTTCAGCCGCCACACAAACAACATGAGGTGGTTAGGGCCAACGTT
The DNA here is from genome assembly GCA_021014915.2 of Artemisia tridentata subsp. tridentata. Lineage (NCBI taxonomy): Eukaryota > Viridiplantae > Streptophyta > Magnoliopsida > Asterales > Asteraceae > Artemisia > Artemisia tridentata. The sequence goes on along the minus strand of CP139507.1, from coordinate 244,691,663 downwards.
GCGGGGCCAAGTGTAAAGAAAGGATATGCAGGGACGTTACCCAAGTGCAATAAGTGTCGGTTTCACCACAATGGACCTTGCCCCACTCAATGTGGAAACTGCCAAAAGGTCGGACACAGAGCCAACGATTGCAAGGCTCCCACTCTCGTAATGCATCAGAAAGTCACGGTAACCTGCCATGAGTGTGGAGTAATTGGACACTTCAAGAGTGAATGTCGAGAGCTGAGAAACCAGAATGGAGGAAGAGCTCGTTGAAATGCGAAGCTCGTCAGAACAACAACAACAATGACAATGGTTAAGAAGAGAACTTCTGCCTTACGAATAAACGAAAACCTAAACTCTCTAGTGTTGTATTTCTTTTGTGTTTCGCTTTACGTTCTATCGTATAAGTTTCATGTACTATTACGAATTCCTATCTACTGAATGTCTTATCTTTTAACACCGCAATGGGACTCAAATATCCACATCTTCTCACCAAATCCAACCCGGAAACCAACATTAACTGAATTCAGGGACTGAATTCCTTTAACGGGTGGAGACTGTGACAACCCGTAATTTCGGGTCATTTTCCAAACATCGACAAGTCACTATTCACGGATTACTATTCATTATTTACTATTCACCAATCACTATTCATCATTTCACTATTCATCATTTTTGAAGTCAGTTTGAGACTTTGAGAAGTTTTCAAAAATTTCACTATTCATTCCCGGAGGGAAATCACTATTCATGGTTATCATTCATCATTACGTAAACTAGGTTTACGAGTATTCAAATGCGCGTAACCAGTAAGGTTTAGCTGCGTATTCATGCATCATCATTAAGGGCAATCATATAGACTAGAGTAGTCTACACATCATCAGTACCATCATCTCACATTAGGTCATGCACGGGTTTGTGTGATTTTCATTAACATATGTTTAATTATTTTATAAACGTACCACTCAGTCTTTACTACGAATAAAACACCCGACACTCCCGAAAATGATCATAATACATTTTTAAACTCATTATAATGATATAGAACTTTCATTATTTATTTACCCGGTGTTTTTAAATCGTTTTCTATATTTCTTGTTAAACGCTTATAACCGACGTGGTTCGCGATATTTCAACACGACAATTATTTTAACACCCGATTCTTATCAGGAATGTAATTTCATAATTTTTACAACGTCATCATATTTTATTTGTTACCGTTAAACTTCATTTCTAGCTAACTCGGTACCCGGTATCCCCTAAAACTAATAATATCTAACATAATCCACCTAAACTCTTACAAGCTACTTACATATTTGACATTTTATACTAACTCTTCATTATTACTAGTACCTTTGTCCAATTATTCATCCAAACTATAATATATACATCAAAACATACACATAGAACTAGCAAAAAAAAAAAATATCATCTCTTTCTCTCTACTCAAAACCCACGGCCACAAGGAAGAACAAGGAAGATCCATAAAATTTTTCAAGCTCAAGTGTTAATCTAGTCTCTTTAGTGTTCCTTGTTAGGATTTTGAAATAAAAATCCCAAGGTTCTTAAGCATTTTTCATCCAAATCTCATCTAAACATCAAGTAAGTGTGTTTTACATTTTCTCAATCTTTTATACTCTCATTTGATATATTTTCTAGTTATACTAGTAGATCATGCAAAGAACCTATGTTGGTGATGTTTAGGACCCCATGACACCTTAAGAAGGTGTATGGTAGGATTAGATAGGTTGTGGTGTTGATTGGAAGTGGTTTGATCAAGACTTGAACTAGAAAAATGAGTTTTTTTTAGCACTATAGAAAAGCTACTGTCCAAAAACCGTGTAATCTGGTAAACTCAGTAACTCAGGGGATATTTTGGCCTTCATATTCAGAAAATACTTTCAAAAACGAAACCGTGGCCGCAAGAATGAGTAAAAACCGACTTACGATGAGAAAGTTATGATTTTTCAAAGTTAGACGACGAAAACTAAATTTCTGAAAATTGCTTGCTGTTTTTCCGAACTTCAAAGGACAAAACGAGTCGTTAGACGTGATCTAGAGGAGCCGACCTACTGAGATTATGTTAGTTCATGTTAATACGAAGCCGTGGATATAAAAAACGTAGAAAACGAGCTCATAACGAAAAAGATATACGCGTTTAAAGTCTGACAACTTCACTAAAATTCCATCAGCTTTTAACAAAAATGTTTCTAAGTATAGAAAAACAGTTTTTGCAACACTATATTGAGAGTCATTTTTCTTATTGAACGAGGCCCGTATGGTCATAAGTTAAAGGATACGACTTCAAAACATTGTTACAAGGTTTCTAAAAACGCAGAACTTGTTTACTAACACTTAACGTACACCACTTTTATGACTAGTTTTGCAAGGTCGATTGGTCATATATTTTCAAGTCATGAAAAATGTTAAGTTACGACGAAAACATTATATTTATCAATAAATCATCAAACGACGATCGTAGGGTATCGTTGCAACGTATTTACACGAAAAGTGTTTATAAACTTAACGAAACGTCAAAAATGTATTTTTCGACGGTAAACATTATTTTCAAAATTCACGAGTGGTATCGATAACATACGTATTTGCACGTGTAGTGTCATTTCATGACTTACATTAGATCCTATCATTCATATTAGGTTGCGGTTAGAGATCGTGCCTCATTTCAGTATATCCACTTTTGTCATCATAGCTATTGCATCAGGTGAGTTCCATAGCCCCTACCTTTATACGTTTTGGATTACGTTTTGGGGGAGAATACATGCTCAATTATTTTCATTTACCTTCACAAGCACTTTAATCTTTTAAGGTTTACCGTGAGTTCCATAGCCCCTACCTTTATACGTTTTGGATTACGTTTTGGGGGAGAATACATGCTCAATTATTTTCATTTACCTTCACAAGCACTTTAATCTTTTAAGGTTTACCGTGAGTTCCATAGCCCCTACCTTTATACGTTTTGGGGGAGAATACATGCTCAATTATTTTCATTTACCTTCACAAGCACTTGTATCACGCTTAATTCTTTTTACCCATGGACCCAAGCACTTTAAACATTTATGCCTGCTTAACCGAATGAACCGGCACCAACACTATGTACATACATGACAGAATGAATGGGTCACAGAACCGAATGAACGGGTCACATGACAGAATGAACGAGTCACATAACCGAATGAACGGGTCGCATGACAGAATGCACGGGTCTCATGACAGAATGAACGGGTCACATAACTAAATGAATTGGTCACGTAACCGAATGTACTGATCGAACTAAATGTATTTTAAATCATTGTCCACATATTACTTTCGTTCACTCAAACCAAATCTTATTGGGCAGTGGGTTGTAAACACACAGGTTGCAGGTCTTGTATGGGCGGGACTTGGGACTGAGTGGATTTACAATGCCTTTGCTGGGAAATCATTTTCAAATGCATTACATTTTACACTAAACTCTATGAACTCACCAACCTCGTGTTGACACTTTAGCATGTATTTTCAGGTATAAAGCAATAGCACGCTACTGGAGGCTTTTGGCAGGGCATGACATGGTCATAGAAGACTCTGATTAACATTTGGGACCGTTTAACTTATTTAAGGGCTTATTTCCGCACCATTTTTCATAATGTAAATTTAACACTTTTGATTTCTCAAATATATTCTAAATGATTGAGGCGAAAACCGTTCTTTGTACTTGTGTTGTGATACCAATTGAGTAGCACCCCAGCGACATGTATGCTTCCGTTGGACCCGATTTCTGGGGGTGTTACATTTACCTTAGATTTCATTTGGAACCTTTGAATTTAATTGTATTATTAAAGTCTTCCGCTTGTGTATGTTCTGTTTGACACCATGAATGTGATATCTTAACCCTTGTCGGGTTGGGGTGTTACACAGTCACTCTTATGAAGAGACAAAAATTCTGCTGTATACTCAGTTTTGATTACCAGCTTCCCACCTTATATTTGTTTCTTTTATATTATGGAACATGTCATTGCACAAAATTATAGCTGCTGTATCCTGAGTTTTGTTTACCCACTTCACACCTTATATTTGTTGCATTTATATTATGCAACAAGTCGTTGCCAAACATTATGCTGACCATTTGCACCCCTATTACTGTGTTTTACTAAACTCATGGTAAATATATAATCTTCTTACCTTTCAAAATGAGCAACCACCACTCAAATATTACTGAATTGTCAAATGTTAAATGACTTTCACATTTACAGTCCAGCACCATTAATTTTCTACTAACAATAACCTGAAAACAAAAAAGTAGCTACTACATAGTATCAATAAAACACTTCCGCGGCAACGCGCGGGCTACCCGGCTCTTTAGTACTAAGTAAAACAATGAGAAACTTGACCATCTGTTACTCCACACTTTTTATTATATAATCCTTTTTCTTTCTTAATTTCAAGTTTTGAAAAAAATCCAACTAATTTAATTATTACTCAGTAAAGAAAGTTCCAAAAATCTATTATCTAAAAAAAATCCATTAATATATAAAAGATATGGAGAAAGTTTTGAAGGTGGTGATATTTTCTCTATTTATGAAGTAACACTTAGGGGTGGAAACGAGCCGAACCGCTCGTGAAAGCTCGAGATCGAATTGGTAAAAAGCTCGACGAGCCGAGCCTAAACGAGCTCGAGCCCGAGTTTGAGCCTAAGTTTGGGCTCGTTTAATAATCGAGCTCGAGCCCGAGCTTTATATATAAAGCTCGATTAAGCTCGCAAGTCTAAACGAGCCCTAAAAATATATTAGTATATATATTTTCTATACATATAACCATGTATAAACGAGCTTAAAAAAATAAACGAGCTCGAGCCTAGTGTGATTAACAAGCTTTCGAGCTTTATTTCATTCAACATGTTATATAAGTTAGTCGAGCGGTCGAGCCCGAGTCCGAGCCGAGTTCGAGCTTTTGAAAATTTTCACGAGCCGAGCTCGAGCCCAAAATATGAGGCTCGAAATGAGCTCGAGCTTTATATATATATATAACACTATTAAAATTTAATTTGTCATTTTAATTTTTTTATCTATCATTTCAATTTATTAGTATTGTACTAAAATAAATTAAGTTAGTATGCAATTTTTCTATATATACATTATTTTCATTGGTTATAGTATTGTAACAACATGAAGTAACTTGGTGTTAAAGATTTAAAGTATTTGGAGTTTAGATTTTTAGAGGAAATTGTTAGAGATGGAAAATTTTGAAAGAATAATATGCTTGAAAGATCCTCTTTTCTGCGTGTAATTTTTTTTAAATGTATATATGAGTATGAAGTAAATGAGAGTGAAGAAAATTCTTGGTTTAAATTGTAAATAAGTATTTATATATTTAATAGATTGTCTTGCCTTTTATAAGTTCGTTTATTTTAGTTTAACAACATTAGTCACTTTTTAAGTTCTAAGCAAATTTTATTCTCTTTATATGTAGTACACATGAAGAAATGGAGTATACTTGTAGATGGTCTTATTTAATTCCATTTACCTACTATTTTTGGTTTGTATATAGCAGATCTTAATTATCATGTACTATTTATGGGGTAGGTTTTTCCGAATTATTGATGCAATAATTGTGTTTGTTTTGTGAAGTGAATTGATCTTAAATTATAAAACATCATCCTTAATGTATACTCCCTTCGTCCCTAATAAGTGTCCATTATTAACTTTTTAAGTTTTTATTTATTAACTTTGACCTTAAATTATTTTATTTCTGTTATGTAATACTTAATGCAAAATATATAAATTGATTGGGTTTTAAATATATTTTCATTAGTATAATTTTTATCAAGGATTACATAACACAAATAAAATAATTTAAAGTGAAAGTTGAAAAGAAAAAACTTTAAAAGTTTGAACATTTATTTAGGGACGGAGCGAGTATATTTTTAATATCTTATGGGTATATTTAGCATTAACGATAAACAGTTGGTAGCAAATATGAATAGTAGTTGTTTATTTTATAATTTTTTTAAATATAACGCTCAAAAATATTTTTTTCTTTTTCTATAGCTTGACCCCTGTAAGCCGTAGAGGCTGGAGCCCTCTATGCCTTATAGGCTCTATCCCGTAAAGACTTTTAGTTTCTATATCGTATACGTGTTCTATGACTTGACCTACATTTTTCCGTAAACTGAATTTTCCACTACTCACAAACCGTGTAGCAACCTGTAAAATTCCTCTGTAATTTGTAAATATTAATCAAAAATTAATCTATCATTACAGTTCATCTAATTATTTTTATGAGCTAAATTAAATTTTTTTTGAGTATTATACTACCATGAATCAAAAACGTTGTTACGTGATTTACAATAGTTTGGAACGAGCTCACACACGCACCACGATAATACAATACACGAATAAAAACCAAACGGATCCTTATTCTACATTTCTCGGCCCAACAGGCTAACCAAGCCCACAACTATTCAAGCCCATTTTCCAATTTTCTTTTATTTCATACGAGCCAACCCTCATTCACTTGGCCTCGATATTTTGATTATTTGACACACAAGCCATGCCACATTTTACATGGTTCGAATCTCTACACTTCAAAGATTTAGGAATGACAATCCATATTGTTTGATTCGAACGTTTGCTATTTAAACCTAAAGCTAGCACCATTCGACATATGTTCAAACTCTTTCGAGTATTAACCAAAATCAACAAAACTTATTTTTACCTAAGTCCTTGTGTGTTATCTAGTCGAAAAGGTTCCACAAGCCTCACCATATGTTTTCTAGACTATTTGGTCACGTCTACAAGTCGTGTGGACTATAAACATGTCGAAACTATTAATGACCAAGCCACTTGACCCTTATGTCTATAAACCGAAACACCCTCACACACACCTCTCTTATTATCCAAACTACTCGAGTGCCTAGCTAGGCTTATTCCCTAAATCTCTTATCTAATCCATTCGGCATCCAATCATCCCAACTTGTTTGTATAAAATACTTTATATACTAGTTCCATGCATATCACTATATACATATACGTATACACACTTTTTCTTTCACACACAAACATCACACCATATTTCCTAAGTATTTCTCTCTAGCCGAGTTTATTCGAGAAGCAAAGACCCAAGTTCTAGGCGTTCATTCCATCTTTTCGACACACAACCATTGATCTCGATTCTTTTATGAGTGTTCAAGCGAGTTTCGTGCATAGCTTTTGATCCTTAGTCCTATTTCGACGTTTCTCACAACCCTTGTTTGTGTAGTAAGTCCTTCGACACCATTTCAATACATACATATGATTTTCTTAGTTCACGCACGTTTTTATTTCATTCGATATCATTACTAGCTTTCTATTATTATTTTCGAGCTCTCGTTATTCATTTTATCTACATTTTTGACCTTCTAATTCTATGGATGGCTAGACATGAAGTACAATAATCATTTATAACTTGTATCAACATATAAAGAATTAACGAGACCCATTTTAAAGCCATGTTGATTATCGAACATAAACAAGTCATAAATCATATCGAACCATTTGGTTATGTCGACTAGAACACGACCCATAAAATCAGTTCTAAACGTGTGACCTATCGAACAAACTATTCAACTCGTTTTTCCATAATCTAAACTAATAAGCAGTATCAATAAGCTACTTTAATAAGCTCTTATACTACCTTTTCGAACCTATAAGTATATCGCCCTCGAAACAGTTCCTGAACTACAATTATTATCGAGTGGGCGTTAAAGCCCACTAAGCTCAAAATAAGCAATCCACTAATAAGCAGTACATAAGCAGTTTGGATAAGTTAAAAGTAAAATATTTTGAGCCCATAATCAAGCCCAAATCGATTCGAAACCCATTGGATCTTAAAACCTTAACGGGCATGTTTTTAAATACCTTAAGGCCCAATAAGCTAAAAATAAGCTCTTTTCATGTAATAAGCAGTTTTATAAACTTAAATAAGCTATTTGAGACTTATGAAATTCTCGAAAATATTAAATTCATATATTTATGATTTTTGGACTGTAAATGCAAAATATTATGCTAATCGGGTTAAAAATGCAACTTTCACATAAATTAGTGTCAAACTGTCATTTTGATAAGTAAAGGGTAGAAAATGAATATCCAGTAACCAGGAGTGTTAAAATGTCATATTTCGATATTTTGGACCAAAAATGTAAATATAATCTTACCAAGGACTAACGATGTAAAAGTTTCACCGTTAGGGTTAAAAGTGTAAATTTCATATAACTTGGAGGACCATTCAGTAACTTTATTCTATATATTTTCACACTAAATGTTTTATACATTTTCATCCTAAAAAGCCATTTATACATTTCGTAAGATTTATTTAACAAACGATACGTATACACACACACACACACACACACACACACACACACACACAAATATAAATAACATATATATATATATATATATATATATATATATATATTATATATATATATATATATATATATATATATATATATATATATATATATAATATATATATATATGAATAACATAACTTATCATCCACCCACTTTTGAAGAGACGATATCTACGGATTCAATAAACATAAAAACAAGATAATATTATATATAATATTATTTTTGAACTTTAAGCATTTTAAGCATATCATCCATCCTCATCACAAACCATTTTGTTATCCGATACTATTTTCCACAATCATTATTCGTATTAAGCCAAGCTTAAACTATAAAAATCTCAGACTTCCCTATTATTCAGGTCGTGTGTTGGAGCCGTTCCCATATTACATTTGACATCACATTATCTTTGTCAACTACATCCGAGGTGAGCTCATAGTCCCACTTTTATCTTTTATATATTTTCAAATCGTGGGGAGAAACATGCTACAAAACAGAACACAAGTATTTTCTGTATGCGATACCTGATTGATATTGCCTAAGCTACCACTATTGCTACTAAAAGACCCTCCCATCATGAGCCATTAATCACTTGCGAGTGAACGAAAATATAGTGAACAGATCTCTTGGAGGCTGACTGCCTATTTGAACTAGCCGGAAGATGGCCTTAGTTGCTAGCCGGATTAGTCAAATGCACTTTATTTGAAGAAAATAGGAATATGGCAATCTCCTATCCGAGGGCCACATACTTACACCATTTCGGTGGTGTATTCATACCATTTCGATGGTACTCGTTAAGGTTTGAGTGTCATGAGACTTAGGGCAATATATCGAACTGCAATATTACTATTTGTACTATGATTGTGTTTACATACAATTATACAAATTGAGACTTGTGTTCAAACTGATTACTAATACAAACACTATGGATTCACTCAACAATTTTGTTGACTTTTAGCATATTTATCTCAGGTAATTAACGGAGCATTCAAGGCACGGAGTGGGCAAATAAACTGATGGTTTTTGGTGTCAAATAAATTCTATCACTCATTTCAAACTATCATATCTTTTGTGAGATATTAAACATTTGAATCCTTTTTGTATCTGAATTATTAAATGAATGATGATAACTTTCAAAACGCCTCTTTTGAGTCATTTTCTATGATTCAGACTGTGATTCTTCCAGTAATACCCCAATTAGTCTTCCGCTGTTAAGTTGAAATTTAGGGGGTGTTACATATTGGCATCAGAGGCATGGTTATAGAGAACCAAGTGTATTTTAAACACTGGACTATAACTATGCTTTCAAAATGGACCATTTTACACTATACCACCTTACGCCCTCCGTGCCTATATATTTACAACATCATGTATAGAGTGTTACTTATCAGATTATTTCGTATCAACATTTATATACTTGATTTTACAACATCATGTATAGAGTGTTACTTACCATGTCTTCAGTTTCTCACCTTAGCACCTTACCGTCTGATGTGGAGTTCAAGGATACTCTATCATCCATCACCTCACCAGTATTCCCTTGTACCTCGACTGCTACAGTGTCGAATGTCGCATCAGACGAAATAGAGCCCTTCGAGGAGGGTGAAGTTGTTCCTACACCACCTATCAGAGGAACCGTAAGTACAAGCTAGACGGACATATATTTCACCACCTCCCCCGGAGAACCATCCAGTTTCTCCAACCTACACTCCACTATCATATGATCAGTATATGCAGTCGCAGGAGTGGCTACTTGCATCTGACGCAGAGACTCCTTTACCTACACCACCACCCCCACCTGCACCGGTATTCCGGTGCAGACGAGTCAGAATCCTATAGCCGTATGAGCCTGAGCCTTTTATGAGACCATTCAGGAGTCATCCAAATGGTCCCATCAGGATGCACACTTCTCGCAAGAGGGTCGATTACCAGTAGTTTTGATTATACCACCATCACCACCTCTGTAACAACACGACCCGACAAGGATAAAGATATCACAACAATGGATACATATCAGATCAAAACAAAGCATACTAATACAGTAATACAAAAATTCAAGGATTACAAATGAAATATTGAATCTAAATGGTTACAATTAAAACTTCCAAAACTAATTCTAAAACATAATGTATTCAATCCAACTCTAACCCAGCATAGCTATCCAATCTTCTAAGTCCAAGGTACACTCTTCACTCATTCCCAGCTTCCTACTAATACCTGCCGCGTGAAAAAGAAAACGCGGCTGAGCTACGAGAGCTCAGTGAACAGATATATAGATAACAAGAAACGGTAATGTATAGTAGTACAAGGGAAATCAGGAATGCAGATCATACCGATACGAAATCAAAATGAAAGGAATGAGAAATGGATCATGAATAAAAGAAAAGCACAAAAGTGAATAAGATTTAAGAAAACAGGAACACATGAATCTATCACGAGCCCAGACGACTGACAATGCCATAGCATTACTAATATAATAAAACAAACCTGTGTAGAGTGATCAGCTCTCAGACAAAGTGAAAGACGTGTATCGCACACATAATCAGTCACCAGATATAATTATCATAATCATATAACATATACAGATAACAGGTCAAATCTAGAGTGCACCCATACGCCCCACAGACAAATCAGTAATCACAATTATAATGGCCATAGCAAATAATAAATAAGGGACGAAATAGGTCATCACACTCCTGCCCTAGAGTCATGTCAGAGGTGCGTCAATGACATGGACATGAAACCCTCATGCCTCGTGATTGGCTCGTAATATCAAACTGCCAGGTCAAAGGTCAAATGTACTAGCATAATTAGAAAGTCAAATCTTAAGGGTTCATGGCATAAGGTTCATATCAAGAAATTTTTAGGATTTAATATCAAAGGTTTTAGTCGGAGTTTATCAGATTAAGTTTTTATATCAAAGTTTAAGTTCAGTTCCAAAGGCAATATCAAAAGGTTTTCAGAAAAGATTTTTCACAAGTTCATAATTAGAGGTCATAGCAAAAGTTCATTTAAAGAGATTTCTATTTAAAAGTCCATTTAAACAATCCTTTACAAACGGTTTCATGACAACTGATCTTACAAAATAGTTATCACAAAAATGGTCTTCCAAAACTTTTATTAACTTCCATTAAAATAGTGTTGCTTCTTGTAAAATAGCTTTTCTCAAACGGTTTCATATGTATTTTAAAGATAGTTCCAAAATCAATTATGTTCAAATAAGGATTTAACAGATTAAGATTTATATCAAGAATCAAATCAAGTTTTACTACAAGTATATCATATTAGGTTTCAAAACAAGATTTACAGATCAAGATTCAGGACAATAGGTCAAAACAAGGAGATTCAAGAAGTTTTAGAACAAAGGAAAACACATCAAGGATTCACAATAAAAGATCACATGAACGGTGCACAAACAGGAGGGAACATAGCAATGGTATAGGGAATCCTAAACGAATCAAAATACGAAATCAAAAGAAAACGAAGGCACCTTACTAGAGAAGGGCAGAATATCTGTACCTTATTATGAATGCAAGAACACAGAGATAAACGCTGATAGAGATTAGATTTCTCCTTCCTCGAACCTAAGGGAGTAGAAGACAAAATGACAAGTGGGTTTTAGTTATCTTTTCACTTTAAGTAACTTTCTAATTTTGGTAACTTTCCAGATTTAGTAACTTTCCATTTTTAGCAGGTTTCCCGAATTAACAGCTTTTCACATTTAGCAAGATATTAATATCTCAGATTAAGTTAAGTCCTTATTTAAGGCTTATTATGGTATTAAGGTATCTTCTAGCAGGTTACAAAAGTTTAGGGTTTATTATGACAGATTTTCATAATTCAGGGTTTTAATTGTAAATTCATTTAATTCAAAGGCATAAAGTGAAAATACTTTAAGTTACTGACTTAAATACTTATTTTATTCAGAATGACATCTTAATCCTTTTAGTTTCACCATTTACAGATTAAACCCCTTTAGTTATATAGTTTACAAAACAAACCCTACATTTACATAATTCATGTTTTAATCCTTATAATATTCATAAATTCCAAACAAGTACCTTATTTTACAAAATTACAAAACATATCCTCAAAATTATATGAAATACAAATTAGATCCCTCAGAATTTATACATTACATAAATGGTCCTTTAATTTTTACAAAACTTATAAATTAAATCATAATTTCGTAACAATTTCATACTAAGCCCATAACTACTCAAAATTACACAAAACACTCTTAATATCATTATTTACTCAAAATGACTTCAAGTTTCCAGAATTTACACCTTTTGTCCCTCTACTTTAATTAATTCCAATTCGTACCACATAAATACAATTAAATTCTTTTCTTGCAATATTTACACTTAGGACCCTCAAGTTATATTTTTCCTACATTCCCAAAGACCTAATTAACATTACAAAAGTATCATACAAGTTTCAAAGTTGGCAAAACATACCCTTATACTTTTTAAACCAATCGTATATACTTTTAAAATAGCAAAACCAAACCCTAACTTATCTAATCATTAAACCATCATGACACAATCATTAAATTCATTAATTTAGTCAGATCCAAACCACAAAACCCTAACCCTAATTCGATTTAGGGGTTTTCCCTATTTTTCTTTATTTTTTTCATTAATCCGATAACAAACAAAATTTAAAATCAATTCGATTAGGCTTCCATAATTCCATTAGCTATTTTTTGAGGCTTATATATTCATGGTAGAACTCAGAAAAATTGAGGACCAATCTCAGAAAAATAGTATACTCATGTTTGGGAATTAAGTGTGTTTTAGGTCTTAAATTTTCGTACGCCTTATTTATCTTGCATGACCCATGTTTACTATTTTTCCTGAGTTATATTCGACTTGAGGATCATTAGAAAAATGCTAATTAAATTTTAGAACGTAAGGATTTAGCACAAAAATTATTTACCTCTCGGTTGGGAATTTCGAACAAGAAAAATCAAAAGCACTTAAACCAAGCTTCCTAAATTCGATCTTCTATTTTTCTTAGCTTCTTTAATCCTTGATGAACTCCAGAAAATTATTGGTTCTTGCTCAGAAAGTCGTATGGGAGGAGGATGGATTTTTAGTTGTCGATGTTTAGGGTTTTTGGTTGGTTAATAATGGGATTGGCTAATAAAAGGAAAAGCCGTGAATATGGGGGAGGGGAGGGCTGGAGATTCGGCCCATATCATTGACAAAATCATTTTTTCAATTCTTGATCTTTTTTTCCTAATTTATTTAGTCATTATCTCTTTATAATGAATTTATAAATATAACTTAAATCAATAATTAATTTTCGGTGTACATGTAAAGTCTAGGTGAAAAAATAATTTTTGTACATTGTAAATATTAATTTGTAACCTCAAAATTTTATTTACTTCATATGTAGTTCATTTCCAGAAGTTCGGAATTAATTTGGTACCTTATAAGTGTTTTAATTAAATTTTAAAGTTTCAGGGGTATTTTGGTCATTTACATGCTTTCTAAATTTCAGGTATTACTACTTCTTCCCCACTAACAAAAAAATTTCGTCCTCGAAATTTGCAGGAAGCAGAAAGAAAAGAGAACGGAACACAAAACAAAGACATACCAGACCTAATAGATGATAATAGGATTCTCTCGGAAAAGACGTAAGAATTACACAGGATTTTGACGGATATGCCGTCCACAGGATTTGATTTGACAAGTCAGATTAGAACGTACAGGAATAGATTATCGATAACATCAATTGGTAGAAGTTCTATAACAGAACCTAAGATTTTTATCGGGAGTCCAGAAGTCAGCAGAATGCGTGACTAGAATCCAGATGTATCAATTCGTATAACGGCGAAAGCAGATTACACGTAAAGGTAGAATGAACTTAAAGTCTCACTAACGCAGATGATCTCAAACATTTATCAGGATTTATAATGCTCTTAAGGCACTTCTCGAAATATCCGATGCCCACAACAAGTGCATGTTATATGATGTAAGTATTATCACGTTGGCCAGACGTCATAATACTGGCATCATATAAATATGCCCTCATGATGGTCATACTTTATCTCAAGTCGTGAACAGAACAACTTATCTTAATCCACCTAGTCTTCCTACGGTCTCAGAGGTAACAAAAATCAAATACCTAAACTAAGAGGAGAACGAATCACTCGAAGGAGTTAACGGAACCGATCTAGAATGTTTATCAGAATTTGGGCACATCATCAAAAGCATCAGGTCATCCATCATTCGTCAAATTTGACATATCAAAGCCATCGTCCTACATACGCGGAATGAACACAAAGCGGAATTACTAATAGAGAACCTAAACCAATCAAAGGATTTTATCATCAGGTAACCGAAATTTAAATAGGTCAAACGGAAGTGAACTACGTCATCCATTCAATACATGCTCTTAAATCTCTCTCGATTCCCGACAGTCTGTCTATGTATGTCCATATGATCATCGGGTAAAAAAGATTTATAACTTGAGTCTGATCCCTCAAGCCTTCGGTACTTCTTCTTGGACCGTGGTGTGGTAACATGAATCTCTGACCTAGTCGCTGTGTATTACCCATTCACGAGCCTGCTTCTACTCTCAATTCATCTTAGTACAACTAAAATGAATAGAGAAGTAAGGTTGTGTCTTTGACAGGTCTCCTAGTACAAATCAAAATTCGCCAACTCTGATTGCTGTCGTCACCGGATGCCTGGTAGTATTGTCTGCTACAATCTCTGAAAGCCAAGCAAATTTACTCGTCCAGAACAAAGGGTCATTCCTTAATACGAAAATGGTCTACATGTTCCTCGTTCGTCTCAGAGCACAAACATGTTGTCATACTATGACAATTGTCCAATTACTCGTGCAAACATGTTTCTTATTAACCAATACTATTGGCATTATTTAAGACTCCCAATGTCCAATGAGTAAGAAAACATTTTCATGAATCGTTTCGGGAAAACTTCATATCTAATCACATCCCCCATCTTTACTAATAAAACTGAAATACTTTACGAAGTTGCTCTCATTATCATCTCCCATCTTAGGAGTTATTTGGTTGCTTCATCAGTCCTTAAACATTAAATGAGCGTTGATACAAAATTTAAAGGATGAATAATTTAATCATTGATACGCGAAATAAAGTGATTATGTTAGAATTTCTATTAGTTTAGAAGTGATATGCAGAGGCAAAATTTTCCTCCTTCTCTTCATAAATTAATAGGATATTCAAAGGGAACACTGAGGTGGACAAAAAATATTACATCACTTCTTCAATCTCTCAACCTCAACAGTATCATAGTTCGTAACTGGATAAGTTCAATGCAACTCCATCTGCCCGAGCAGTAGGAATCAAAAAGGTTCATTAGAAACATCAGAAAAATCGTACAGCAAGACTTCAAATGCCAAAGCTTTCTAAGGATGGATATTATTGGGTGTCAGGGAAAGGTTGTCATAACCAAAGTAGGATGAGAACAGATTTCAAGAGGTCTCATATCAGATATGGTAGTCTCTGGTGGCTTATAAAAAGCCAGTCAACCAAAAGGCCTCGAAATCGAATATATCAAAAGTAAACGGATCCGCAGAACGAATATGGTTATTAAACCAGACGGATAGTTCATATGTCGGAGTCAAGTACATGGTTCAGTATAGTGTGGAGATTTTTAGGCGAACAATTTAAGGTGTTGAAACCTTATTAGCTATTTAGCACAAATGGCAGGTAGGTTGCGAATAACCGGTAATACGAACATCGTATACTGTCAAAGTGAGACGTATAGAAATATCAGTTATCAGCATCATCATGCTCTTTTAACAATTTCCTACGGAGATAGTATTTGCATCAAATCCTTCCAAAGGAAAACTGATTGGCAAATAAGATTCGTCATTCAAGGAATAAACTTCCTAAATTCATGGTTAATATTCATTAGAGTTCTCATAGGAGTAGTGTGGAATTTGCAAGACAGAATAGTATCGGATGATACATTTATATCCAGCATGGAAAATGATTTATAGAAGGTGTCAACCACATTAGGGTTAAACGGCCCTCAGAATGGTCGAAAATATTAACTGTTTATCAAACGGATTGGAAGTGAAAGTCAAAATCAGGTAGCGGTAGCAAGATTTAACAATCAGTAATCATGGTAGGGGTTTCAAAATTGTTTTAAACGCCAAAGGTGAGACATAAAAGGATAGTCATCAATATTAGATGATCAGTCAATCAATCCTTATAAGAACACTAGACTTCTTATGGAAACAGGGATGGTTAAGACGAAATTAAATAGTGTCAAAAGTTTCATAGATGATCATCGGAAGCAAGAAACAACTGACGGAATGTATCAAGTACATCATTGTCAAGGGAATTCTCAGAATGCCCGAAGAGGCATCAGGATGATTAACAAAAGGTTCGGAGGTTGGAGTCGGAATCTGAAAGCAAGGATCAAATAGTGTCGGATGACTACTATGAAATTTTCAATGCTTCAGGTTTTGTTTAGGTTCAATTTTTAGGTGGTGCAAGGCATAAGCTCTAAATTTCCAAGTGTGATTTCAATAGGCTTTAACCAAAGGCAAGGCACGAATCAGAGTGATGCGGAAGCAATGCTACTTAAACATATGACTTATAGTCTACCCATTCCTCACCGGTTAGAATTTAAGTTCCTATAGGAAAATCCTAAAGGAAATTCTCAAAGGTTGTCCTACGAGTGCCTACAGTGGAAACTTAGTGGTCCAGGATTCACAGGTCAAGGGTAAATGTATTACGAGTCGCAGCTTGTTAGCTCTGATACCATAAATTGTAACACCCCGACCCGACAAGGATAAAGATATCACAACAATGGATACATATCAGATCAAAACAAAGCATACTAATACAGTAATACAAAAATTCAAGGATTACAAATGAAATATTGAATCTAAATGGTTACAATTAAAACTTCAAAAACTAATTCTAAAACATAATGTCTTCAATCCAACTCTAACCCAGCATAGCTATCCAATCTTCTAAGTCCAAGGTACACTCTTCACTCATTCCCAGCTTCCTACAAATACCTGCCACGTGAAAAAGAAAACGCGGCTGAGCTACGAGAGCTCAGTGAACAGATATATAGATAACAAGAAACGGTAATGTATAGTAGTACAAGGGAAATCAGGAATGCAGATCATACCGATACGAAATCAAAATGAAAGGAATGAGAAATGGATCATGAATAAAAGAAAAGCACAAAAGTGAATAAGATTTAAGAAAACAGGAACACATGAATCTATCACGAGCCCAGACGACTGACAATACCATAGCATTACTAATATAATAAAACAAACCTGTGTAGAGTGATCAGCTCTCAGACAAAGTGAAAGACGTTTATCGCACACACAATCAGTCACCAGATATAATAATCATAATCATATAACATATACAGATAACAGGTCAAATCTAGAGTGCACCCATACGCCCCACAGACAAATCAATAATCATAATTATAATGGCCATAGCAAATAATAAATAAGGGACGGAACAGGTCATCATTCTCCTGCCCTAGAGTCATGTCAGAGGTGCGTCAATGACATGGACATGAAACCCTCATGCCTAGTGATTGGCTCGTAATATCAAACTGTCAGGTCAAAGGTCAAATGTACTAGCATAATTAGAAAGTCAAATCTTAAGGGTTCATGGCATAAGGTTCATATCAAGAAATTTTTAGGATTTAATATCAAAGGTTTTAGTCGGAGTTTATCAGATTAAGTTTTTATATCAAAGTTTAAGTTCAGTTCCAAAGGCAATATCAAAAGGTTTTCAGAAAAGATTTTTCACAAGTTCATAATTAGAGGTCATAGTAAAAGTTCATTTAAAGAGATTTCTATTTAAAAGTCCATTTAAACAATCCTTTACAAACGGTTTCATGACAACTGATCTTACAAAATAGTTATCACAAAAATGGTCTTCCAAAACTTTTATTAACTTCCATTAAAATAGTGTTGCTTCTTGTAAAATAGCTTTTCTCAAACGGTTTCATATGTATTTTAAAGATAGTTCCAAAATCAATTATGTTCAAATAAGGATTTAACAGATTAAGATTTATATCAAGAATCAAATCAAGTTTTACTACAAGTATATCAGATTAGGTTTCAAAACAAGATTTACAGATCAAGATTCAGGACAATAGGTCAAAACAAGGAGATTCAAGAAGTTTCAGAACAAAGGAAAACACATCAAGGATTCACAATAAAAGATCACATGAACGGTGCACAAACAGGAGGGAACATAGCAATGGTATAGGGAATCCTAAACGAATCAAAATACGAAATCAAAAGAAAACGAAGGCACCTTACTAGAGAAGGGCAGAATATCTGTACCTTATTATGAATGCAAGAACACAGAGATAAACGCTGATAGAGATTAGATTTCTCCTTCCTCGAACCTAAGGGAGTAGAAGACAAAATGACAAGTGGGTTTTAGTTATCTTTTCACTTTAAGTAACTTTCTAATTTTGGTAACTTTTCAGATTTAGCAACTTTCCATTTTTAGCAGGTTTACCGAATTAACAGCTTTTCACATTTAGCAAGATATTAATATCTCAGATTAAGTTAAGTCCTTATTTAAGGCTTATTATGGTATTAAGGTATCTTCTAGCAGGTTACAAAAGTTTAGGGTTTATTATGACAGATTTTCATAGTTCAGGGTTTTAATTGTAAATTCATTTAATTCAAAGGCATAAAGTGAAAATACTTTAAGTTACTTACTTAAATAATTATTTTATTCAGAATGACATCTTAATCCTTTTAGTTTCACCATTTACAGATTAAACCCCTTTAGTTATATAGTTTACAAAACAAACCCTACATTTACATAATTCATGTTTTAATCCTTATAATATTCATATTTTCCAAACAAGTACCTTATTTTACAAAGTTACAAAACATATCCTCAAACTTATATGAATTACAAATTAGATCCCTCAGAATTTATACATTACATAAATGGTCCTTTAATTTTTACAAAACTTATAAATTAAATCATAATTTCGTAACAATTTCATACTAAGCCCATAACTACTCAAAATTACACAAAACACTCTTAATATCATTATTTACTCAAAATGACTTCAATTTTCCAGAATTTACACCTTTAGTCCCTCTACTTTAATTAATTCCAATTCGTACCACATAAATACAATTAAATTCTTTTCTTGCAATATTTACACTTAGGACCCTCAAGTTATATTTTTCCTACATTCCCACAGACCTAATTAACATTACAAAAGTATCCTACAATTTCCAAAGTTGGCAAAACATACCCTTATACTTTTTAAACCAATCATATATACTTTTAAAATAGCAAAACCAAACCCTAACTTATCTAATCATTAAACCATCATGACACAATCATTAAATGCATTAATTTAGTCAGATCCAAACCACAAAACCCTAACCCTAATTCGATTTAGGGGTTTTCCCTATTTTTCTTTATTTTTTTCATTAATCCGATAACAAACAAAATTTAAAATCAATTCGATTAGGCTTCCATAATTCCATTAGCTATTTTTCGAGGCTTATATATTCATGGTAGAACTCAGAAAAATTAAGGACCAATCTCAGAAAAATAGTATACTCATGTTTGGGAATTAAGTGTGTTTTAGGTCTTAAATTTTCGTACGCCTTATTTATCCTGCATGACCCATGTTTACTATTTTTCCTGAGTTATATTCGACCTGAGGATCATTAGAAAAATGCTAATTAAATTTTAGAACGTAAGGATTTAGCACAAAAATTATTTACCTCTCGGTTGGGAATTTCGAACAAGAAAAATCAAAAGCACTTAAACCAAGCTTCCTAAATTCGATCTTCTATTTTTCTTAGCTTCTTTAATCCTTGATGAACTCCAGAAAATTATTGGTTCTTGCTCAGAAAGTCGTATGGGAGGAGGATGGATTTTTAGTTGTCGATGTTTAGGGTTTTTGGTTGGTTAATAATGGGATTGGCTAATAAAAGGAAAAGCCGTGAATATGGGGGAGGGGAGGGCTGGAGATTCGGCCCATATCATTGACAAAATCAGATTTTCAATTCTTGATCTTTTTTTCCTAATTTATTTAGTCATTATCTCTTTATAATGAATTTATAAATATAACTTAAATCAAT
This sequence comes from Artemisia tridentata subsp. tridentata, assembly GCA_021014915.2. Classification (NCBI taxonomy): domain Eukaryota; kingdom Viridiplantae; phylum Streptophyta; class Magnoliopsida; order Asterales; family Asteraceae; genus Artemisia; species Artemisia tridentata. Next base: position 244,671,181 of record CP139507.1, on the reverse strand, counting down.
AATTAATTTTCGGTGTACATGTAAAGTCTAGGTGACAAAATAATTTTTGTACATTGTAAATATTAATTTGTAACCTCAAAATTTTATTTACTTCATATGTAGTTCATTTCCAGAAGTTCGGAATTAATTTGGTACCTTATAAGTGTTTTAATTAAATTTTAAAGTTTCAGGGGTATTTTGGTCATTTACATGCTTTCTAAATTTCAGGTATTACAACCTCAATCCCCGAGATCACCATTAGACATGATCAGGCTGACACCACCATTATCTCCTGAGCACACCCTACCACCACTACTATCATCACCCCATCCACCTTTAGTCAGACCAAACTACCTTTTTAACCTACTTACCCAGTCATACCCGTTCGCACCTCATCATCGGGAGCCGACACCTGAGGAGGATTTACCCCCTCAGCACCGGGCCCGCATAGCAGACCTTAGTGATTCATCTTCTTCATCATTACTGTTCCTTCCAGGTTTTACCCCTCCAGCTCGAGTCTTCGAGACTGGAGAGAGCTCCAGGGCAGTGACTACCCGCACACCTACTCCCTTCACTATCATGACGCGACTGGAGCATCATGAGGAGCAGATTGATACGCTTCTGAGCATCGTTGACAGGGTATCTCTCGACCGCCCCGAGACGGTCGATGGCACTATACATGACCTCGTGACAAAGAGGATGAACCTACAGGATGGTTTGACGAGGATTCAGACAGAGATGGTTGAGACACACTCTCATATGACAGTTTTACTGTGGGAGAGACAGAGGCAGATCGAAGAAGTTTTGCAAGCTCGCCACAGGGCCGCTACACTAGAGAGCCTCATCGAGGGCATGCAGGTCAGGAAACAGACTTATATACAGAGACTTCTGGATCAGATTACAGAGCTTACGGGACACATGGATGAGACATCCAGTAGTTAGACATATTGTACATCAGTTATAGTTTTGAGGCATCTTAGCCTGCCACATGTGGCATTAATAAAGGACCTTTTATCGTTCTGTTTTGTAAAACAACTGATCAAGTTATTAATATATGTTGTTGGTTATGGATTTACTATATATTGATGTTGATTTATGTTGCCGTGGTTGTTCATGTGTATTGTGATTTTATTCAGACATGTTGTGGTATTGTTATTTGTTATGGTTCTTTGTATATTATAACTGGGCTATAATCATAGAATTTTAATAAGGAAAATTTTGGAAGAAACTTGATGAATGTAAAGAAAGTTGCTGAACTTCAGCTTTTGAAGATGATGAATCAGTTTGTTCCTTAGCAATCCTATACCAAGAGTTAATCATTTATTTACGATAGTACCCAGACATGTCGTGATTTTATGATTCCCAATTGGTTGTGATTTCACATTGTGACAGTATTGTTAGGACTTGTATGCAATTACCTTGTTACTCGAATTATTCTAACATGGTCATTATGTGGATTCTAAATCTATGTTTTCTTGTGGTATTAATAGAAGTATGGCTCGTACAAGAAAGGAAACTACAACACCAACACCAGCCATGACTCCAGCAGCTATCCAGAAACTGGTAGCCGATAGCGTTGCTGCAGCTCTCGAAACTCAAGCGGCAACAATAGCTCGTTCGAGTTGCAACAACAGGGCAACAACCGAAAGCGAGGCATCTGCATCTCGCAAGTGTACCTACAAGGATTTCATGAGTTGCATGCAAACTTACTTTAAGGGTTCTGAAGGAGTGACTGAACTTGCTCAGTGGTTTGAGCGTACTGAAATGGTCTTCATGAGAAGCAGTTGTCTTGACAATTGCAAAGTCACCTATGCCACAAGGACTCTTCTGGAAGATGCACTATCATGGTGGAACGCTACCGCCAAAACCATGGGTATTGAGGAAGCGTATCAGATTACCTGGGCCGAATTGAAACATAAAATGCTAAAGAAATACATCCCATATACTGAAATTAGGAAACTGGAAGAGGAATTCCACCAGCTGGTTGATGTCGCGTCAAACGCATCACAAGTCAAAACCTCTCACGAAGAAAAGTAAACTCACGACGATTTAACGCAACAATCAATTGTAATAAACCGGATAAGCGAATACCCGGGTCGTAGTCCCAACGAGGCATGAAATTGAGGATATCGTTTGAGGTTCGGAATTAAAATGCTTGAAATAACGAGGGTCACTTGGTTACTAATATCTATTTAAACAAAAATCAAATAACGTAAACCGGGAAACTAAAAACGAGCATAAATGTTAAAATCTTATAAAAACTAACCCTACGGATACCAAATTAATTTTCCTAAGTTCTAATTAATAAAAGAAAATTAAAAAAAAAAGAATTATATTTTTCTGATTAACATTTTATTTAATACGAATTAAAAACTAAAATAAAAAGAAAAATAGATTAAAAATACTAAATTGAAACTAAAAATTACCAAAAATTACAGGAAACTACTAAGTGATATAATGAACCTAAGAAAAATAAAAGCTAGATCCCAGCTTATTGGAATAAGCTGAAATAGGGAATTAAGCTAATGGACTGAAAACTGATATAAGAAACTAATGGTGCAAAGCTATAAGCATAGAAGACCCAAGGGCAGTTGGTTAAACGTGTGGGTGCTAAGGCTTTGGGATGCCTGAGACCAGGGTTCGAACCCTGCTCTTGGCATTTTTGATAAACTATTTTTTTTTAATACTTTTCTTTTATAAACCTATTAAGTACATGTAAATAAGCAAAGTTCCAAACTACAGCTACTTATGAAAAGCTAAAATAAGCTCAGTAATAAGCTTGAATCAGAACAGTGCAAAAATAAAGGAAACAAGGAAAAAGTAATGAAGCAAAGGACTGATAAGCTAAGATTGAGCTAAATAGAAACTAAAATAAGCTGAATGAGACTAAACTAGATCTTAATAAACCACATGAATCAGAATAAGCTGTAAATACAAGCAATAAGCACTGATGAAAGCTTAAAAAGAACACTCAGAGGTCTGCTGATTTTGCAGACCTGTGCAGTCCACAGGGGTGTGATTTGAGCTTAAATATTAGCCCAAGATGACACTTGACAACTACAAAAGCTAAGAATCTGAAAATTCATGTGCCAATAAGCAACTGGGGGAAAAATTCAGGCCAACTAGAGCTTATCCTCAGCTTAAAAATAAGCTGAGAAAAGGGCTAGAGGGAGAGGTCTGTGTTGTGCAGATTTGCAAAAACCAAAAGGAGTGGAAGCAAGGCTCTAAACTATCACTTAATAGAATCAAAGGACCACAAAAAATGCCACAAGCAAAGTTCAAAACAGCTTATTGCTTCAATAAGCTGATTTGCACAGTTGGGTCCCTAAGCTTGTCACAGTTCATTAAGGTCTATGAAATCCATCAGATTAGCTTAGGACTATTCACAAACACCTTATTTCTACTAAATTAAGCAAAGGCTGTTTCAAGATTTAACTAACCTGGACCAAATTTAAGCTAGAATCTGAATCAACACTGATTTACTAGATACATTTAACCCTAATAAGCAATACTCAAATTGAAATGAGCACTTAAATAAGCTAAACTGATTTTGACTGTTTACAGCTTATTTAATGATTTTAAGGCAAGAACTAGATTAAGCTACTACAATATATTAAATTAATAGCAATTAACTATAACTAGGGTAAATAAGCTGAGAAAAGTGAAATAAGCACAAAATTAAGCAGATGAACAGTAACCTTTGACTTTTGTTGACCAAACAAGAAAACTTGAAATTTCCTTAATTAAAATTCAATTACAGTACTGAAATAAAATAAAAGAAAGATAAATAACAAAAAGCTTAAAAAGAAAGATACCTAATTTTAGCTAAATTAAAACCTAGTTCGAACTACTGATACAACTAACTATATATATTAAGTGAGCTAGGGTTTTCTTCTTCTTTTCTCTTCTTCTGAGCTCATCCCATCCCTCGGATGGGCTTCAATTAATCTCAATCGTCCATTTCGTTTTTAGCGGGAAAAGAGGATTAGTGGGTTTCCAGCTGGAGGGGGAACACGTGAACAAGTACTTGTGAAGTAGCTAAATGTAGGGGGAAGCGTGTTTTAGTGAAAAAGCATGGATTGTAATGTCAGGGGAGGACATGGTGTGTGGGGAAGTGGAAAAGCTGGGAAGAAGCTAGGTTTGACTTTTTGGGTTTGACCTGTTATTATTAATAACTTTGGTGTTGGGCTGGTAATGGTATTGGGCTGGGGTGAGTGTGGGTTTTATTTTCAGTCCAATAGGTGTTAGTAGTTATAGGTTTAGGATTGAATTGGAATTTAAGTGTAAGTTTAAGGACCAAATTTGCCAATTCTGAAAATCCATGGACCAATCTTGCCAAGTCTGAAAATCTAGGGACCAATCTTGCCAAGTCTGAAAAATATATCCAAGGGCCAATTCTGCCATTTTGATTTTCTTTGAAGGTTGAATTTCGACACTTGAGCAATTTCTCGGTCCAATCTTGTAAATTTCCTCCCCGTCCTTGGCTTTTCACGATTTTCCAATCTCGTGCTCGGTTTTGTCCGTTTTTGCCTTGTTTTCAATCCTTTTGCACCTGAAACACATAAAACACAAACCAAGGATATCTGCAGTATAATTTGGTTGTTTTTGGTTATTTTTGTGTCTTTTATGGGTATAAAATGATGAGTATTTACACACTCATCAATCCCCCACACTAAACTATTGCTAGTCCCTAGCAATCCGATCATATGAAGTAATGAAAGGATCAAAAGAATACCAAGCATACCCCGTTTCGACTTTTTATTAAATGCAAGAAATTTAAACTAGAACTAAAATAAATAAAATGCTTGATTTTCAAAAATGGTATCATGGAACGAGATTCAAACAAAATGGGTGTGTCCAGGGAATTTAAATCGTCATCCTCTTTTTTATACTCCCAACTAAGCTTAAACTCAATGTGCAAATGTATTTGTAAAATGCTAACACTACTTATACTAATAATCTATGTAAGTCGGAACTTAACTTTTCACTCCCACAATTTATTCAAGTTAGGTGAATGTGCTTGATTTTCAAAACTTTGATCACAAAAATCGACGTTTTTATAAGACTTAGACTAATACTAGTTGAAAGATAGATTTAAAATTTACAACAAGCAAGTTTCGAAACTTTATTCAACACATCAAAACTTATTGCATTTTGCAATATCATTCCATTTTTTTTTCTTTTCATTTTCTCTCTTTTTTTTTTTTTTTTTTTTTTTTTTTTTTTTTTTTTTTTACTTGTGCAACATAAACTACCGGAGTTTCACGGGAACCAAGACCTTACACCTTCCGGAATAAAGGATCCAAGGGCCGTTACAACGGAGAGTTCCAAGACTCTAAACATTCCTGAAATGAGGATCCAAGGGTGTTAGACCAAGACCTCACACATTCCTGAATTAGAGGTCCAAGGGCCGATGTAAGAGAGTAGCCAAGACCTAAACGCCTTCCGGAAATAAGGATCCAAGGACCGATCTTGAACCGTAACTTTTTAGCACATTTTTTATTTGACTTTTGCAACTATGACATATGCTTGTTCCGAAGTTTAAATAAATCTTTGAACTAGTATTTTTCAAAATCGTATGAAAAAATGATTTTGTGTGTTCAAATGTTTGAAAAATAAGCACTGATTAAGTTAGATTAAGAAATTATGGGAGAAAAAGCCATAGATTACTTATATAAGCTCTAAAGAGAACCAACTACTCTATGCTTAGCATTTTCATTTGCACAAATCGTAAAACCTTAGTCTAATCGTTAAGGAAGCAGCTAGATCAATACTCTGGCAGAGTCGGGATTCCCTTTGTTCTAACCTAATCAAGACTAAACATAACACAATTTTTTATTTAAAAGCGACAAAAATTTTTAAATTTTTGGTCAAAACGGGGGTACTAGGGCAATAGAAGGTACAATTGTGATCAAATTCGGTAGAATTCCCCCCCCCCCCCACACACTTGGAATTGAATATTGCCCTCAATATTCAAAGTACCGGCTATTATGCCGACACTTAGAACGTAAAAAGGTAATACTAATAGCCAAGTGTGGAAAAGAAATCTCTATTTTCACAAACAAGATTAAAAAGATATCCCTAGATAAACGTGAGTAACAAGATCGGATATTGGGCGGCTGGATTGAAAACAGGCGCATCAATCATCATGATCTAAGGGAAACCTGCAAACAAGGGCAAACAACACACAAACAAAGCACAGCAGAGGAATCCCCCCACACTTAGTGTCATAAAATAGAAAGAAGTCAGAAACATGGGTTGTCACCCATGAAATGCTAATATTTTTGTTAACCGAGTCACTAGCTTGACTCGACCCCGAATTCATTTGTTCTTGGGGAAGCATGTGGAAGAGAAAATCTCCATCGGACTTTCATTCAAGATGTTTGGATAAACATTGAAGTACATGAAAGTTCCACTCCGATGAGATATATCCGGCTCAAAAGAATGATAAATGAGATGCCGGGGTCAAAAACTTTGTCCTCATTTCCAAAGGAGAGAAGGAGAGGATAAGTCACCGTATAGGTGAAGAAGGGGAGAAAGATCATTATCAGAATGGGAATCCATTCTTCATCAACAAAAACCTCGGGAGGGAGGGTCGGGATGATATCATTGACAAGCAAACTCTTATGATAGAGTACATCTCCCCCCGGGTCATGATCCTCCTCAAAATCATAGTAATCATACTCTGGTGGAGATATGATATGATTCTCATGAAGCACGTCATTGAGCTTGGGCTCTGGAAGGATATACGGAGGTGGGACATGTGCTGTACTTTGGGTGCTAGAAATTTGCACTTCGTCCATTATTCACTTCCAAAAATTTGATTGTCTGAAATTAGAGTAAATTCAGAATCAAAATCAAACAAAGGATTTGTGATAGTCATATCAAATGTTTGGGAAGTAGAATCAGGAAGATCGCAAGGTTCCTCGGACACCATTGGGATTGGAACAAGGTCATCAATTTCCTCAAGAGGATTGATTTCGACTTCCTTGTCCCCCATTAAAAAGGTATCTGAAGGGTTTTCAACTAGTGGATTGATCTTTGGGTTCTTTTCTTCCTCCTCATCACTCTCTTCTGAGTAATATAAGTCAATAGGAGGATTTTGTTTTCTAAGAACCATCTCCTTAAGACCGTTTATTTCAGTTTGAAAGTTCATGTTGAGTTGATTTTGAGCAATAATCATTTTAGAAATCAATTCAACTCTAGTTAACTCGCTTTGAAGAAGGTGGTGAGGGGTTGTGTATTGTGAAGGTGGGTCAAATCCGGATGATGTCTGATTGTTATAAGGGTCGTGCTCATAGACAAGCATGTCTCCCGTTCGACAGTCAAATTCCGGATGAGGAAAACTTCCACAATATTCAGAAGAATATGTTTCCATCTCATGGTGTGGAGGTTGGTTAAGGAAATTGGTTGTTTCATTGTAGAGATTTTGGTCGTAGACAAACCCGTTTTCCGAATTTACAATGCTACAACCGGGGCAATTTCCACCATTTAGAGGTCCCCCACACCATTCACAACCATAATGGTAAGATGAAGACATAAAAAGAATTAAACGGATAGAGGGTGAGATAAAGAATTAAATGAATAGAAGGGATAAGAAGAATATTTTTGGATTTTTAGAAACATTTTGAAAAACACAAAGGGAAAAAGGAAAATAAATTTGAAAAGAAAATCTTTTTGGGATTTAAATAAGAAAATATTTACGAAGAAAACGATAACTTCTCGGGAGAAGGGTCTTCAAAACACGCAACAACAAACGAGAATTTAAAAATTCGCTTCAACTTTCCCCGGCAGCGGCGCAAAAAATTGATGTCGCGTCAAACGCATCACAAGTCAAAACCTCTCATGAAGAAAAGTCAACTCGCGACGATTTAACGCAACAATCAATTGTAATAAACCGGATAAGCGAATACCCTGGTCGTAGTCCCAACGAGGCGTGAAATTGAGGATATCGTTTGAGGTTCGGAATTAAAATGCTTGAAATAACGAGGGTCACTTGGTTACTAATATCTATTTAAACAAAAATCAAATAACGTAAATAGGGAAACTAAAAACGAGCATAAATGTCAAAATCTTATAAAAACTAACCCTACGGATACCAAATTAATTTTTCTAAGTTCTAATTAATAAAAGAAAATTAAAAAAAAAAAGAATTATATTTTTCTGATTGATATTTTATTTAATACGAATTAAAAACTAAAATAAAAAGAAAAATAGATTAAAAATACTAAATTGAAACTAAAAATTACCAAAAATTACAAGAAACTACTAAGTGATATAATGAACCTAAGAAAAATAAAAGCTAGATCCTAGCTTATTGGAATAAGCTGAAATAGGGAATTAAGCTAATGGACTAAAAACTGATATAAGAAACTAATGGTGCAAAGCTATAAGCATAGAAGACCCAAGGGCAGTTGGTTAAACGTGTGGGTGCTAAGGCTTTGGGATGCCAGAGACCAGGGTTCGAACCCTGCTCTTGGCATTTTTGATAAACTATTTTTTTTATTTTTTTTAATACTTTTCTTTTATAAACCTATTAAGTACATGTAAATAAGCAAAGTTCCAAACTACAGCTACTTATGAAAAGCTAAAATAAGCTCAGTAATAAGCTTGAATCAGAACAGTGCAAAAATAAAGGAAACAAGGAAAAAGTAATGAAGCAAAGGACTGATAAGCTAAGATTGAGCTAAATAGAAACTAAAATAAGCTGAATGAGACTAAACTACATCTGAATAAACCACATGAATCAGAATAAGCTATAAATACAAGCAATAAGCACTGATGAAAGCTTAAAAAGAACACTCAGAGGTCTGCTGATGTTGTAGAACTGTGTAGTCCATAGGGGTGTGATTTGAGCTTAAATATAAGCCCAAGATGACACTTGACAAATACAAAAGCTAAGAATCTGAAAATTCATGTGCCAATAAGCAACTGGGGGAAAAATTCAGGCCAACTAGAGCTTATCCTCAGCTTAAAAATAAGCTGAGAAAAGGGCTAGAAGGAGAGGTCTGTGTTGTGTAGATTTGCAAAAACCAAAAGGCGTGGAAGCAAGGCTCAAAACTATCGCTTAATAGAATCAAAGGACCACAAAAAATGCCACAAGCAAAGTTCAAAACAGCTTATTGCTTCAATAAGCTGATTTGCACAGTTGGGTCCCTAAGCTTGTCACAGTACATTAAGGTCTATGAAATCCATCAAATTAGCTTAGGACTATTCACAAACACCTTATTTCTACTAAATTAAGCAGGTTTAAAGTTTCTAAAATGGTACATAAACAGTAACTGCTAATTTTGGCCTTAGAATAAGCTTGTGCCAAACAACCCTTTAGGCAAAGGCTGTTTCAAGATTTAACTAACCTGGACCAAATTTAAGCTAGAATCTGAATCAACACTGATTTACTAGATACATTTAACCCTAATAAGCAATACTCAAATTGAAATGAGCACTTAAATAAGCTAAACTGATTTTGACTGTTTACAGCTTATTTAATGATTTTAAAGCAAGAACTAGATTAAGCTACCACAATATATTAAATTAATAGCAATTAACTATAACTAGGGTAAATAAGCTGAGAAAAGTGAAATAAACACAAAATTAAGCCGATGAACAGTAACCTTTGACTTTTGTTGACCAAACAAGAAAACTTGAAATTTCCTTAATTAAAATTCAATTACAGTTCTGAAATAAAATAAAAGAAAGATAAATAACAAAAAGCTTAAAAAGAAAGATACCTAATTTTTGCTAAATTAAAACCTAGTTCGAACTACTGATACAACTAACTATATATATTAAGTGAGCTAGGGTTTTCTTCTTCTTTTCTCTTCTTCTGAGCTCATCCCAGCCCTCAGATGGGCTTCAAATAATCTCAATCGTCCATTTCGTTTTTTGCGGGAAAAGAGGATTAGTGGGTTTCCAGCTGGAAGGGGAACACGTGAACAAGTACTTGTGAAGTAGCTAAATGTAGGGGGGGGGGGGAAGCGTGTTTCAGTGAAAAAGCATGGATTGTAATGTCAGGGGAGGACATGGTGTGTGGGGAAGTGGAAAAGCGGGGAAGAAGCTAGGTTTGACTTTTTGGGTTTGACCTGTTATTATTAATAACTTTGGTGTTGGGCTGGTAATGGTATTGGGCTGGGGTGAGTGTGGGTTTTATTTTCAGTCCAATAGGTGTTAATAGTTATAGGTTTAGGATTGAATTGGAATTTAAGTGTAAGTTTAAGGACCAAATTTGCCAATTCTGAAAATCCATGGACCAATCTTGCCAAGTCTGAAAATCTAGGGACCAATCTTGCCAAGTCTGAAAAATATATCCAAAGGCCAATTCATCCATTTTGATTTTCTTTGAAGGTTGACTTTCGACACTTGAGCAATTTCTCGGTCCAATCTTGTAAATTTCCTCCCCGTCCTCGGCTTTTCATGATTTTCCAATCTCGTGCTCGGTTTTGTCCGTTTTTGCCTTGTTTTCAATCCTTTTGTACCTGAAACACATAAAACACAAACCAAGGATATCTGTAGTATAATTTGGTTGTTTTTGGTCATTTTTGTGTCTTTTATGGGTATAAAATGATGAGTATTTACACACTCATCACTGGTTGTGAAAGGAAATGATATAAAAACTTACAATAGGAGGTTTCAAGAACTTGCTGCACTGTGCTCAACCATGGTGGCGGATCTTGAAATGATGTTGGAGAAGTACGTCGAGGGACTGCGTCGAAGCATTGAGGGAAATGTCACCTCATCAAAACCCCCAACTCTGGAAGAAGCCATCACTATTGCACAACGATTACTAGACCGGGAAATTAAACGGGGTTCTACATCCGGGAATAATGATAATAAGCGGAAGTTGGATGATAGAGGAACCAATACTCACAACAACAACAGGTACAACAACAACAACAACAACAACAACAACAACAACAACTACCGTAACCGTAATTATCAGCAAAATCGCAACAACTACCACCACCAACAGAATCGCAGACAGGAAGTTGCCAGTGCTTATGTTGCTGCACCAACTGACAGAAAAGGTTATACCGGAACACTACCCCCATGTAACCAATGCAGAATGCATCACACTGGGCCCTGTCCTACCAAATGCGGAAAGTGCTGAAAAATAGGCCACAGAACTAGTGACTGCAGGGCCACTGGTGAAAATTTACAATCGATAGCAATAGTGTACCACGGGTGTGGCGAGAAGGGGTACTACAGGACCCACTGCTCAAGACAGAATACTAATCAGAACAACGCTGCTCGTGGGAGAACATATGTACTAGGTGACGGAAATGCACCGCAAGACCCTTTCGTAGTCACGGGTACATTCTTACTTAACCAACAAAGTGCTAAATTATTATTTGATTCCGGAGTTGATTAGAGCTTTGTGTCTACTTCATTTGCTTCTCTGCTTAACATTTTCCCAATAGAATTAGACACTACTTACGAAATTGAAATAGCTAACGGGAACCTAATAGGCACTAATACGGTAATCCAAGGTTGCACCTTAACCTTACTAAACAAACCTTTTCCCATCGATCTCATGCCTATTCAACTTGGTAGTTTTGACGTCGTCGTTGGCATGGATTGGTAATCCAAGCACCATGCTAGAATCATCTGTGACGATAAAGTCATCCAAATTCCACTCAATGGTGAAACTCTTATTGTTCGTGGCGATCAAAGTAGAACTTGACTTAACATTATCTCCTATATCAAGACGGTGAAGTATATGAACAAGGGATGTCCCATGTTTTTGGTTCAAGTGACGGAAAATGAATTGAAAGAGAAACGACTTGAAGATGTGCCAGTCGTCAAAGATTTTTCTGAAGTATTTCCGGAAGATTTTCCCGGTATTCCACCCGTCCGTCAAGTAGAATTTCAGATTGATTTAGTGCCTGGGGCGGCACCAGTTGCAAAAGCACCCTATAGGTTGGCACCTTCTGAAATGAAAGAATTATCTGAGCAATTGAAAGAGCTATCAGATAAGGATTCATCCGACCGAGTTCATCACCTTAGGGAGCTCCGGTCTTATTCGTCAAGAAGAAAGACGGAACGTTCCGAATGTCTATTGATTATAGAGAGTTGAACAAACTCACGTGAATAATCGATATCCATTACCTAGGATCGATAATTTGTTTGATCAGTTACAAGGATCGAGTGTCTACACGAAAATTGATCTGAGGTCGGGATATCATCAGCTGAGAGTCCGAGAAGTAGACATTCCCAAAACAGCTTTCAGAACACGGTACAGACATTACGAATTTCAGGTGATGCCATTTGGTCTAACCAATGCACTTGCAGTGTTCATGGACTTGATAAACCGAGTATGCAAACCATACTTGGATAAATTCGTGATCGTGTTCATAGACGATATTCTAATCTACTCTCGCAGCAAGGAAGAACATGCCGAACATTTGAGAACCATCTTAGAGTTGCTCAAAAAGGAAAAGTTGTACGCTAAGTTCTCCAAATGTGATTTTTGGATTCCAACGGTACAATTTCTTGGTCATGTTATCAACAGTTAAGGTAACCACGTAGACCCTGCCAAGATTGAGGCGGTTAAATATTGGACATCTCCTACAAACCCAACAGAGATACGCCAATTTTTAGGTCTCGCCGGTTACTACAGAAGATTCATAGAAGATTTCTCAAAGGTCGTAAAGCCTCTGACAGAACTGACCCAGAAGAATAAGAAATACAACTGGGAAGAAAAACAAGAGTCAACTTTCCAACTCTTGAAGCAAAACCTCTGTGAAGCACCAATCTTGGTGCTACTTGAAGGAAGTGAAGACTTTGTAGTGTATTGTGATACATCGTATCAAGGCTTAGGCGCAGTACTAATGCAAAGGAGCAAAGTAATAGCCTATGCTTCTCGATAACTCAAGACGAATGAAGAGAACTATATAACTCATGATCTAGAATTAGGAGAAGTAGTCTTTGCTCTTAAGATATGGAAACATTACTTGTACGACACCAAGTGCACGGTTTTCACCGATCACAAAAGTCTTCAACACATCCTGGATCAAAAGGAGTTGAACATGAGACAGCGAAGATGGTTAGAGTTGCTCAATGACTATGATTGTGAAATTCGCTATCACCCAGGAAAGGCAAACGTTGTGGCTGACGCCTTGAGCAGAAAGGAACTGATTAAACCTCTCAGAGTCCGATCTCTGGGAATGACATTTGTTCACCCCTTCCATCACAGATCCTCAAAGCTTAATCTGAAGCTCTCAGGGAAGAGAACAAACCCAATGAAAGAATTCACGGTAAGCCAAAGAATGAGAATGGTTTAGTGAAAAGATCAGACAGAATGCTTTGTTTCAAAGAGAGAAGTTGGGTTCCACTCTGCGGAGGTATACGTGACCTCATTATGCATGAATCCCACAAATCCAAGTACTCCATTCACCCGGGTTCTGACAAGATGTATCAGGATCTCAAGAAACTCTATTGGTGGCCAAACATGAAGGCCGACGTCGCCGAGTATGTTCGAAAATGTTTGACCTTCTCAAGAGTAAAGGCGGAATGTCAAAAGCTGTAAGGATTACTTGTACAACCCGAACTTCCAGTATGAAAATGGGAACGAATTACTATGGACTTTATCACCAAATTACCAAGGATGTTAACCGGATTGGACACCATCTGGGTCATCATTGATCGTCTCACCAAGTCCGCTCATTTCCTACCAATCAAGGAAACTAACAAGATGAGCACTCTCGCATAGTTGTATCTGAAGGAAATAGTATCCCGACATGGAGTACCAATCTCCATTATCTCAGATAGAGATAGCCGATTTTCTTCTAGATTTTGGCAGACTCTGAAGAAAGCTCTTGGTACCCGTTTAGATATGAGCACTGCATATCACCTTCAGACTGATGGGCAGAGTGAAAGGAAAATTCAAACCTTAGAAGACATGCTTCTGGCATGTTTAATATACATTGAAAAAGGTTGGGACAAACACTTGCCGTTGGCAGAATTCTCCTACAACAACAGCTATCACGCCAGTATCAAGGAGGCGCCGTTTGAAGCACTTTATGGTCGAAAGTGCAGATCACCTGTTTGTTGGGCTGAAGTGGGTGATGTACAACTCACAGGACCTGAACTTATCCACGAGACAACAGAAAAGATATTTAAGATCAGGCAACGACTGCAAGCCGCAAGAGATAGACAAAAGAGTTACGCCGATGTGAGGCGAAAACCGATGGAATACCAGGTTGGAGATCGGGTTATGTTAAAAGTTTCTCCATGAAAAGGAATGGTACGCTTCAGAAAGCGTGAAAAGTTAAACCCAAGGTACATCGGACCAATCAAAATCCTGGAAAGGATTGGTCCAGTGGCTTATAAACTTGAGCTCCCAGAGGAACTCAGCAGAGTACACAAAACATTTCACGTATCGAACTTGAAGAAATGCCTGTCAGATGAATCTCTTGTCATCCCAATAAAAGAAATCCGACTTGATGACAAACTCGTATTTACAGAGGAACTGGTGGAAATATTGGACAGAGAGGTGAAACACTTGAAGCAAAATCGCATCTTAATTGTCAAGGTTCGATGGAACTCTAAACGAGGACCAGTATATACTTGGGAGCATGAGGACCAAATTCGCAACAAATACCCACATTTATTTCCATAGACAACCCTGACAACTACCCTAGACTTAAATTTCAGGACGGAATTCTGTTTGACGGGTAGGTACTGTAGCAACTTGTAAAATTCCTTAGTAATTTGTAAATGTGAATCAAGTATTAATCTATCATTACAGTTCATCTAATCATTTTTATGAGTAAAATTTAAAAATTTTGTTTATTATACTACCATGAATCAAAAACGTTGTTACGTGATTCACAGTACTTTGAACGAGCTGACACATGCACCACGATAATCCAATACATGAATAAAAACCAAACGGATCCTTATCATACATTTCTCGGCCCAACAGGCTAACCAAGCCCACAACTATTCAAGCCCATTTTCCAATTTTCTTTTATTTCATACGAGCCAACCCTCATTCACTTGGCCTCGATATTTTGATTATTCAACACACAAGCCATGCCACATTTTACATGGTTTGAATCTCCACACTTCAAAGATTTAGGAATGACAATCCATATTGTTTGATTCGAACGTTTGCTATTTAAACGAACCATAAAGCTAGCACCATTCGACATATGTTCAAATTCATTCGAGTATTAACCAAAATCAACAAAACTTATTTTTACCTAAGTCCTTGTGTCTTATCTAGTAAAAAAGGTTCCACAAGCCTCACCATATGTTTCCTAGACTATTTGGTCACGTCTACAAGTCGTGTGGACTATAAACATGTCGAAACTATTAATGACCAAGCCACTTGACCCTTATGTCTATAAACCGAAACACCCTTACACACACCTCTCTTAATATCCAAACTACTCGAGTGCCTAGCTAGGCTTATTCCCTAAATCTCTTATCTAATCCATTCGGCATCCAATCATCCCAACTTGTGTGTATAAAATACTTTATATACTAGTTCCATGCATATCACTATATACATATACGTATACACACTTTTTCATTCACACACAAACATAACACCATATTCCTAAGTATTTCTCTCTAGCCGAGTTCATTCGAGAAGCAAAGAGCCAAGTTCTAGGCGTTCATTCCATCTTTTCGACACACAACCATTGATCTCGACTCTTTTGTGAGTGTTCAAGCGAGTTTCGTGCATAGTTTTCGATCCTTAGTCCTATTTGGATGTTTCTCACCACCCTTGTTGGTGTAGTAAGTCCTTCAACACCATTTCAATACATACATATAATTTTCTTAGTTCATGCACGCTTTTATTTCATTCGATATCATTACTAGCTTTTTATTATTATTTTCGAGCTTTCGTTATTCATTTTATCTACATTTTTGACCTCCTAATTCTATGGATGGCTAGACATGAAGTACGATAATCATTTATAACTTGTATCAACATATAGAGAGTTAACGAGACCCATTTTAAAGCCATGTTGATTATCGAACATAAACAAGTCATAAATCATATCGGACCATTTGGTTATGTCGACTAGAACACGACCCATAAAATCAGTTCTAAACATGTGACCTATCGAACAAACTACTCAACTCGTTTTTCCATAATCTAAACTAATAAGCAGTATCAATAAGCTACCTTGATAAGCTCTTATACTACCTTTTCGAACCTATAAGTATATCGCCCTCGAAACAGTTCCTGAACTATAATTATTATCGAGTGGGCCTAAAAGTCCACTAAGCTCAAAATAAGCAATCCACTAATAAGTAGTCCATAAGCAGTTTGGATAAGTTAAAAGTAACATATTTTGAGCCCATAATCAAGCCCAAATCGATTCGAAACCCATTGGACCTTAAAACCTTAACGGGTCTGTTTTAAAATACCTTAAGGCCCAATAAGCTAAAAATAAGCTCTTTTTATGTAATAAGCAGTTTTATAAACTTAAATAAGCTATTTGAGACTTATGAAATTCTCGAAAATATTAAATTCCTATATTTGTGATTTTTGGACTATAAATGCAAAATATTATACTAATCGGGTTAAAAATGTAACTTTCTCATAAATTAGTGTCAAACTGTCATTTTCATAAGTTAAGGGTAGAAAATGAATATCCAGTAACCCGGAGTGTTAAAATGTCATATTTGGATAGTTTGGACCAAAAATGTAAATATAATCTAACCAAGGACTAACGATGTAAAAGTTTCACCGTTAGGGTTAAAAGTGTAAATTTCATATAACTTGGAGGACCATTCAGTAACTTTATTCTATATATTTTCACACGAAATGTTTTATACATTTTCATCCTAAAAAGCCGTTTATACATTTCGTAAGATTTATTTAACAAACGATACGTATATATATATAATATATATATATATATATATATATATATATCAAACGATATATATATATATATATATATATATATATATATATATATATAACGGAGTTTTCTAATGAATAACATAACTTATCATCCACCAACTTTTGAAGATATGATATCTACAGATTCAATAAACATAAAAACAAGATAATATTATATATATAATATTATTTTTGAACTTTAAGCATTTTATGCATATCATCCATCTTCATCACAAACCATTTCGTTATCTGATACTATTCTCCACAATCATTATTCGCATTAAGCCAAGCTTAAACTATCAAAATCTCAGAGTTCCCTATTATTCAGGTCGTGTGTTGGAGCCGTTCCCATATTATATTTGACATCACATTATCTTTGTCAACTACATCCGAGGTGAGCTCATAGTCCCACTTTTATCTTATATATATTTTCAACTCGTGGGGAGATACATGCTATAAAACAGAACACAAGTGTTTTCTGTATGCTATACCTGATTGATATTGCCTAAGTTACCACCATTGCCACTAAAAGCCCCTCCCATCATGAGCCATTAATCACTTGTGAGTGAACGCGAATATAGTGAACAGATCTGTTGGAGTCTGACTGCTTATTTGAGCTAGCCGGAAGATGGCGTTAGTTGCTAGCAGGATTAGTCAAATGCACTTTATTTGAAGGAAATAGGAAGATGGCAATCTCCTATCCGAGGGCCACATACTTACACCATTTCGGTGGTGTATTCATACCATTTCTATGATACTCGTTAAGGTTTGAGTGTCATGAGACTTAGGGCAATATATCAAACTGCAATATTACTATTTCTACTATGATTGTGTTTACATACAATTATACAAATTGAGACTTGTGTTCAAACTAATTACTAATACAAACACTGTGGATTCACTCAACAATTTTGTTGACTTTTAGCATGTTTATCTCAGGTAATTAACGAAGCATTCAAGGCACGGAGTGGGCAAATAAACTGATGGTTTTTGGTGTCAAATAAATTCTATCATTCATTTCAAACTATCATATCTTTTGTTAGATATTAAACATTTGAATCCTTTTTGTATCTGAATTATTAAATGAATGATGATAACTTTCAAAATGCCTCTTTTGAGTAATTTTCTTTGATTATGACTATGACCCTTCCAGTAATACCCCAATTAGTCTTCCGCTGTTAAGTTGAAATTTAGGGGGTGTTACAAACCGTCAAATCCTAAAAACAAGCTTCATTTAACATAAACATGTTATCTAAATACATGTTACGGTTTTAGTATGCGCGGAAGTGGTATTTCTATAAAAACGGGTTTAAACCCAAACACTCCTTTATAATCTATAACTTGAAAATACATAGAGTTTGACTATAAGACACTTGGTTCTGCATATACACTTTTAATTGGGGCATTTCGAATCGATAGACATGAGATGGTGATGAGAAGCTGGTTACCCTAACCCACGAGCTACACCATTTGACCCGTTACATGCCCCACATCATTGCATTGCTTGTCTCATCAATTACCTGCGTAAAAACATAAAGGTAGCAACGTAAGCACAAGGCTTAGTGAGTAAAACGGGCCTATACTAAACGTGTTTTTATGCGCGTTATCATGGTTTTTATGCATGTATTTTTATGAACGTACGATACTTAATGAAGTATATTTGCTATTTTAGGTTCATGGAAGCTTATTTGACAGAAAACGAGGAAAAGTTGAAGAAAATAAGCTAAAACGAAGGAATGTTTGATGTTTCGTTGTTCCCGACATACCACCACTGTTTTGGCCGTATCTTGAGCATACGAACTCCGATTTTGATGATTCAAGCAGCCATAAAAAGAGAAAAGAAAAAGCTAAAAAATAAAAAGCTACAACTTGGTTTTTAACCACTTTTGGCTAAACGGATGGCAAGACAGCCGCTTGGGTGACCAAGTTCAGCTATTACTCCTTTATAACTGTATTTTTGTTTATCATTAAGAGCCCTTTGTGTCCTAGAAATTTGGTTGGTGACCAAGGGAATGTTCACATATAAATCAGACCCATGGGGTAGGCATTTGGACACACTTAAAAATCTATCCCTTACACCACCACTTGGAGAATTCTCTTCTACCACCCCACCCATTTCCAAAGGTGTTGGGTGGTTGGTTTGGTCCCCATTTCCAGATTACCATCCATGATCATAGTTGAGAAGGAAGCCCTAAATCTATAACCACTAAAAAATCCATATATCACCAACAACCCTTGTTAGCGACTACTCCCATCTCTTGTTACATGATATTACTTAGAATTTCCAGAAGTGTTTGGTTGTAATAAAAGTCCTATTTTAATATGCATTATGTTTGGTTTCTTTGATTGTGTTGATGATGTGTGCCTTGTCTTGTGTTTGATCATGGAATAATCTCTTCATGCTTGTTCGGATATAATGAGAACTTGTCATAAAAGGATATTTAAGATACTTATTCTGTTTGTTTAGATTATGATGAAAACATCATATTTGGTTAAATCAGAACTTGTTCTTTTTGATTACTTTGGTTGATCATTGTTGAGTCTATAGGTCGAAATGATTCTCAATAATGGTTGGTTTCAATTCATTAATCGACAAATGTTTTGGTCTTGTACTTGTGACAATTGTATGAGAAAATTGATAAAGAAAACAATTCGAGGTTTAATTTGGATTAATGTCGAAAGGAGTCTTTTAAATATGTATTCTAATCATTTTTCAAGCAAATGGAACTTAATAAATTTATAACATCAAAGTCTATAGGTCGAAAGGATTCTTTGATTGTTGTTGGTTTAGGCACGAGTCTCATGATATGACCATTCGATTGGGACTTGTGTAGATTTGATTTATAAAACACTTAGACTATTGTTATCGGTTCTATAGGTCGAAAGGATTTCCGATGATAATATCTTTTCCAAACTAAACATCCTAATGTCCTTGTGATCATTAGTCCAAACAAGTATGTTCTTGTATTCTTGCATCATATTACTTTTCTTGGTGGTTTGATATGTGACAAATCATAACCTCCACCTTTTTAACTTGATTAAACAGTCAAACCACATTTGAATGCAACCAAGTCTTTCGGGACGACCTTGACTTACCAGTCCCTAAATACATACAAAAATGGTATACTTGCCCAAATGTATTCCTAGTAAACTGGTAATTCTTGTCTTATAATGTCACACCCCAAAATGTCGCAGGGAAAAGGTAACTGAGGCGTGATGTTCATAGCCAAAAGAAAAGAATATAAAGAACGATCTCTAAATGAGCCGTTTGAAAAGTACCACATTTGACTAAATTGAAGCAAACATAAGGTTTTAAAATACAATTGTTCACAAGAATTCATAGCAAAATAATAAGAGTTTTAGGAAAATCATAGTCAAATGATGAATGACGTCCAGGTAGTAAAATCCTCATGAATGTGATCGCCTACGGTGACTCAATATATGGACTCTATGTACTCTAAACCAAGAAAACCTTAAGCACCTGAGAAATACATGCTAAAATATCAACATAAATTTGGTGAGTTAATATGTTTAAGTATTTGTAAAAGTGGACCACAAGTTTTCCATGTGTGTTTGACCGGTACATTCAGTTGTGTATGTATAATTGTTTGACCGGTACATTCAGTCATGTATATACATAATTGGTAGACCGGTACATTCGGTCATGTATTATAACCTGAAATACGAGACAACATTTGAACGTATGATACGAGTATAATTTAAAGTCTAAACATTTATGCTATTAGATAAGTTGCAAAATAAAAATCCTATACCTAAGTTTACACTACATGTTAAACATTTATACATGATTGACCTAAACCATTTCCTAAGTATATATGTGACACGTCTATAAGTCCTACAAGAGACTGAATTCTATAAAAATTTTGTACACTACACACATTGAAGATATGAAATAATTTGAAAGGAGTTAGAAAGGAAATGGTCTACCTTAATCTCCTATTAATGCTCGGCATCATCTCCCCTTATACCTCCTCATTTGCTGCCCATTTCAAAACCGTATACCACCTTTCTCCCTTACACCATGAAACCCTAAAAACATTCTGAATTGGCATCCCTATTTGTCCTCCAAGAAACCCTACAACATTCGGCTCCTATTTACTCCTAAAAAGATTCCAGGTTTGAGGTGGTTCTTGGTGTTTAGCATTTGGTGATCGTGATAACAAGTTGGTGATCAGATTCATGGGTAAACAAGTGTGGAAATCATTGGCGTTTATTCATTTGGTTCGATCGTGGGTTTTGGTACGAAAAGGGGTTTTGGTGTTTGGTTCTTTGATTCGTCATTTGATCCGTTTTGATATCGTTTCTAAGGTATTCGATCTCTTTTGTTTCCATGCATGAGTATACGACCTGTATATATACGTACACATAATCGGCTTTAAAACTCGTAAGATGAACGTTGTGATCATGATATTGTGCTTTGGTGTGTGTCTCATATCTGATTGTGTTCGAGGTTAGAATCGATTAAGTCTAAACTATATATGTGATCATGCATATGTCACTTGTGGTTACAGTTTGTATCGTGTGTGAGTGTGATGTTTTGATATCGAGTCTGGTCCGGCATCATGTCGTCATAGTGTGTATGTTTAGGGTTGATATTTACGTCTAAAACAATGAATGTATACATGCGAGCTAAACGGATCTGAATAAGGGTTAAGTATTAGGGTTCGTTATGTCTCGTTTAAACATATTTTGCTTCGTTAAAATCTGGTCTTTAAGTACTAATACACACTTTTAAAACATGATTTGGAACCTGAAATAAAACCTAAACGAAGAAGAATGGGACATGCATTGTTATTTATGTGGTTAAAATTTGTGGTAATGCATGTGTCTCATAATTGATTTTGTACGTGTGTGAGTAAATAGATGTCGAATAAAGTATGTGGGTGTGCATCGTGTGTGTGTCATTCTTGTGGGGCTGTTTAATGTACATGTGAGTGGTGTAATAAACATATAAAAATGTGTGTGTGATCAAAATGGAAACGGGTTAAGTGTTGAGAACGTTTGCTTCGATTAATGTAAGTATGTGTATTTCGTTAAGTTGGTTATTGGGTGGTGTGCTTGCGTATAAGTTTGGTGTGGTCTTAAGTGGTCTTAAAGAAAATGTGTACAAACTAAATGAAAAGGGTATAAGTCGTGGTAAGGGGTTGGTTAAGGTTTGAGTCGTTTTGGTCTTGGTTGGTGTCGCTAAAATGATAACTAGAAAGGGGTGATTGTTTCTTAATTGGTTTAGGTCGAGAAGGGTATTTGTGTCACGGCATTTTGTGGGTTTGGTTGTTCTCGTGGAATTGTTAAGGTAAAGGTGTGGCTTGACTAGGTTTTTGGTGGGGTGTGTCTTGGTATGGTTTGAAATCGAATAAGGTGTGCATGCATGTGTGTGTATCCGAGTATGTAAGTGTTTGTGTTCTAAGTTTGTTTAATCTGAAATTTGATATTTACTTTAAACCCTAAACTTTGCTAAAATAACGTGTTAGACCCTAAACTTTGATAAGTTGTCACATTTAACCCTAATTTAGTTAATTATGGAAACTTACTAAATTTGGAATGTTACTAAATTTGGAAAGTTACTAAAAATGGAAAGTTTCTAAAAAATAGAAGAAACCCTAATCGGGATAATTATACGTACTAAACCTGTGAAATGAACTTATAAGTAATACGCGATAATAAATTCATGTAGATTTGCTGAAGAAGGAGTAACTTCCGATCCATGTGTTTTCTGATATGGTTTCATTGCGGTTTGAGGTACATATATTCTAGCCTTTCTCAGTAAGGGTGTTTCTCTCATGACTCATTATGATCCTTGATTCTGATTATGATTTCATTTGATACGATCCTTTGCTATGAATCCTTTTATATGATCCCATTCGTTATGATATTCAATCTACTATTTGTTTTGTTATGACATTTGTTATGATATCCGTTTGCTATCCGTTGCTATGATATGATTCAGTTCAGTTTGATATGCTATGTTTGGATATGATATGATGATTCGTTATGCTTTGATATGATTTGTTCTGTTCAGTTGCCCGAGCTAACTAGCCATGGAGGTACCATTGCCATGTCATTGATGGCACCAATGGCATGACACTATATGTGCCGGTGTGATTAGTCCACGATGTCCCCATTTGATATGATATGATATGTGATCACTTGGCCATTATGATATGTATATATACTTGTCTCATACATGTGTATATATATGATTTGTTTTGTAGGGGGCTTATAGATGCATCCTAGGTACTTTGTTTCGTTTTGTAGTGATTGGCTGTGTGTGCTTTACATCCTTCTCACATTTGGGAGCTAGCTACTCCATTTGGTACTTGAGAGGTCTCCCCTCCTTGTACACATATGATTTGATGGATATATGAGATTATGTGATTATTTGGTCTATTGGAGTATCTCGTTTAGACACGCTCGTGGCCATTCCGATTTTGATTCGTTTGAGTCCTTATGATTATCTGATTCGTATTAGCTCTTGATCTCTCACTTCGTTTGACTCATTTGACTTATGATATTTGTTCAGTTGATCTTTGATCTCTCATTCTTTTGACAGATGATATTCGTTTCGGCAGGAGCTTATGTTTTCCTTTCCATATACTTATATATGTTTTGATTATTCGTTTGTTATATATATCTGTTCACTAGGATTTTTAAGCTCAGCCGCATTTATTTTCCTGCGGCAGGTTTTAGGTTGGAAGCTGCGTTTGAGTGAAGAGTGCATAGGAGCTCTTAGTGGACTACCCTGACGATAGATACCATTTGCTTCTGGATTAGACTTGGATTTAGCTTCAGTTAGATTTAGTTTGGATTTTTTATTTCAGTTTTGGAACTCATCATGTTTAGAGTTAGTATTTCATTGTAATCTTAGAATACCTTTGTAATCATTATGTTTATAAGTCTTCCGCTTGCGTTTGTATGTTCTGATGGACACCA
Organism: Artemisia tridentata subsp. tridentata; assembly: GCA_021014915.2. Lineage (NCBI taxonomy): Eukaryota > Viridiplantae > Streptophyta > Magnoliopsida > Asterales > Asteraceae > Artemisia > Artemisia tridentata. The sequence goes on along the minus strand of CP139507.1, from coordinate 244,647,387 downwards.
TAATGTGGCATTTTGACCCTTGTCGGGTTGGGGTGTTACAATTATGGTATCAGAGCCTAGGCTTTGACTTTTAACACATAAGTTATGGCCTGTGAAGATTTGGACCCTTAGGTTTGCACTATAGGAAATTATGGAATGACCTTTGAAGGATTTGCTTTAGGTTTCTCCCTGTAGGAATTTTATTTATGACCGGTGAGGATTGGGTAGATTATATGATAAGGCATTGGTTTGCTATCTTTCTTCCGCACCACTCTGATTTGTACCTCTGCTTTCAGTTAAGCCTTTATAAGATCGTTCGTTCCAGAGAATTATAACATTTATCAGAATACACAACATATGTTTAGAATGCTTTGAGACTTTTGTAGTAATGCCTAACAGGTTTCACTTTCTGATGTGATCGCATTCTTTCGAATTTCGATCTCTGATTTGTTTGTCACTCGTTTAGATGCCTTTTCGTCCGTTCAGAGAATTCGTATATGTATGAATCCGATGTGTTCGACACATTCTGTGGTTTCTCTTGCTATTGCTAAGCATATTAAGGTCCTCTCTGCACTATTAGAATTTGCTATGCCTAGTTCAATCTCTATGAGAAATCTTGTGAGTATCGGTCATGAGTATCGGAATTATACGGTATGTTTTGAAGATATTTAAATATAAGTTTCATTTTGCTAATCTGTTTCCTTTGGAAATGTTTGATTCGATATTATTCTGGATATGGATTTGTTGACTGAGCATCGAGATGCTAACAACGGTCATATTAGATTTGTCATCTTTGGCGATTTGAGAAACTCAAAACTGTGTACCATGGTTCTCAACCTGGTAAACAATTTTGATCACCTTTGCTTTGAAAACTTATACATTAATCCCTCGCAGTTGTGAAGATACTTCGTTTGATGAACTCGCCTCAAGAGTTATTCGGTTGTTTGATATGTTCGCGATATATTCCTTAATGAACTACCAAGATTACCATCTGAATGTGAAGTTGTTTTGATCTGGTTATGAGAATTTGTTTAGTCAAGACTCGAGGTGGAATGTGATTGCAATAAAGGCATGTGTATATGATGCAAGTATTATGACGCCTGGCCAACGTGATAATAGTTACATCATATAACTTGAACTTATTGGGATCATAGGATATTTTGAGAAGTGCCTGAGAATAGTAAGTTGGTTGAGTCAGAATCCTATCAATATAGAGCGACGTTTTGCCTAATTCTGAAACTTCTTATTGAAAAACATCAGTTAAAGGGAAAGAATTGAAGGACCAGCTTCTAGGAAGTGGTTTTATCTGTCCGAGAGTGTATCTGTGTCGTGCTCCAGTTTAATTGTGAAGAAGAATGATGATAGTATGAGGTTATGTATTGATTTTCGGAAGCTGAATCGTATTACAGTTTGAATCGTCATCCTTTACTTCGAATAAATGATTTGTTTAATCAACTCCAGGTGTGAAGTTTTCGCTATGATTGATTTGAGATTCGATTATTTCATTTATGTGTAAAGAAGCGAGATGTTCCTAGAATTGCTTTTCGTATTCGTTATGATCTCTTTGAGTGTTGTGATGCCAATTGTATTGGCTACTGCTCCGACTGTTCCTATGAACTTGATGAATCATGTCTTTCTTGAATACTTAGACAATTTGTCATGATATGACATATTGGTATATTCAGAGACGAAAGGGAAACCCGGGGATCATCTTCGTATTTTGTGTTGAAATTTCTACTTCAGAAGAAGCTCTATGTAATATTTTCGAAGAGTAAATTTTGGTTGGGATGAATAATGAGAGGAGAATTTTGAAAAGCTGGAAAGAGATTTGCTCCTACCCAAGAAGGAGACTTAGTTATGTCCTTATGCAACACGGGAAGATTATTGGTTATGCATCAATACAGCTAGAATCGTAGGAGGTGAACTATCTGACACATGACTTGGGAGTGACTTGTGACAGACGTGAAGAAGCTCAGGAACAAGATGGTGGAATATGATCTATGTTAGAAGACTTGAAGGAAATGGTTTTGATTAAAGCAGACAGTTCTGCTTGCTCTATTCATCTTATTTGTACTATTATGCATAGAGACTTGAAGAAGAATTTTGATGGAATGGTAGGAAGATGATAGTAACTACATTGGTGGCGAAGTGTTTAGCGTGTCATTAGGTTAAGATTCAGCATCAACGTACAAGTGGTTTTTCTTAGTTTTGGGTGTTCGTATGTGGAAGTGGGATTAAACTTTCAGGAACGTTGTAACGGGATTTCCTCACACATTTAGGAAGGACAACACGAATTGAGTTGTGGTGGATCGTTTGACTAGGTCGGCTCACTTGGAAGATTGGCAGAGATTTCTTTCGGCAGAAGATTATTCAAGCTACATGGCGCACCTGCAGTGATCGTGTAAGAGATTCGTGTTTTGCTTCACACTTCCAGAAAGAGATACAGAAGACTATGGGAATTGGACTTAGGTTTTTAGTACGACTTCTCACCTTCAGACGGATGGATAGACATAACAACTATTCAAATTTGGAAGATGAGTTAAGCGGGAAATTTGACAAGTGTTGGGCCTGGTTGTGTTTACTCACTAAAATTGATGGGATGCAAGTGACAAGGGGTTTCCTTTCGGAGTTCTGTATGAACGGAGATGTGGAGCACCTTTTGGTTGATTTAAGTTGGAGAGTTACTTATTGAAGGTCCGGAGTTGATTACAGTGACTAATGGATTAGTTATCATTGTAGAAGAGAAATTTTGAAACTTAGACCGAGATTGGTGTGTTCCGTATGATGTTTTCGTACATAAGAGTTAGACGTTTTGGCATATAAGGAAGATTTAGTTTGCAATACGTTAGACCTTAGATTCGTTCTTATCCGTACGATTATTCTACCTATTCATTATGCTTGCGGATACGTTTTGATACTCTGATATGTGTTTCTCTGATTATTAGCAAGTTCCTTAGTTCGTTCAGAATCTGGATAGAGTTGATGGAGTTTTTCTTACCGTTTAGCACTACCTCCGTATTTACCTTAGGTGTATATGTGTTTCATGTATCTCTTTGTGAGATTACAATCGTCATCTGCTACGTAATTGTTTCATATTCATTGGATCAGTTTTGTTATGATTTGTGTTTTGATGGAGAACCCGGGGCTATCAGAGGTTGTCTGGATTATGTCATGAGAAAATTTATCCATTCGTTAAAATCTTTGGGAGGAACCTCTCCGAGTGTAAGGCTATTTATTGATATTTATTTTTGTGAACTGGTACGTCTCCGTCTAACTTTTGTGACTTCAATTTCGAGGACGAAATTTTATTTTTAGAGGGGAAGAATTATAATAACCTGAAATACAAGACAACATTTGAACTTATGATACAAGTATAATTTAAAGCCTAAACATTTATGCTATTAGATAAGTTGCAAAATAAAAATCCTATACCTAAGTTTACACTACATGTTAAACATTTATACATGATCGACCTAAACCATTTCCTAAGTATATATGTGACACGTCTATAAGTCCTATAAGAGACCAAATTCTATAAAAATTTTGTACACTACACACATTGAAGATATGAAATAATTTGAAAGGAGTTGAAAGGGAAATGGTCTACCTTATCTCTCCATAATGCTCGGCATCATCTCCCCTTATACCTCCTCATTTGCTGCCCATTTCAAAACCGTATACCACCTTTCTCCCTCACACCATGAAACCCTAAAAACATCCTGAATTGGCAGCCCTATTTGTCCTCCAAGAAACCCTAGAAATACAAACAACATTCGGCTCCCATTTACTCCTAAAAAGGTTCCAGGTTCGAGGTGGTTCTTGGTGTTTAGCATTTGGTGATCGTGGTAACAAGTTGGTGATCAAATTCGTGGGTAAACAAGTGTAGAAATCATTGGAGTTTATTCATTTGGTTCGATCGTGGGTTATGGTACGAAAAAGGGGTTTTGGTGTTTGGTTCTTTGATTCGTCATTTGATCCGTTTTGATATCGTTTCAAAGGTATTCGATCTCTTTTGTTTCCATGCATGAGTATACGACCTGTATATATAAGTACACATAATTGGATTTAAAACTCATAAGATGAACGTTGTGATCATGATATTGTGCTTTGGTGTGTGTCTCGAATCTGATTGTGTTCAAAGTTAGAATCGGTTAAGTCTAAACTATATATGTGATCATGCATATGTCACTTGTGGTTACAGTTTGTATAGTGTGTGAGTGTGATGTTTTGATATCGAGTCTGGTCCGGCATCATGTCATCGTAGTGTGTATGTTTAGGGTCGGTATTTACGTCTAAAACTATGAATGTATACATGTGAGCTAAACGGATCTGAATAAGGGTTAAGTGTTAAGGCTCGTTATGTCTCATTTAAACATATTTTGCTTCGTTAAAATCTGGTCTTTAAGTACTAATACGCTCTTTTAAAACATGATCTGGAAGCTGAAATAAAGCCTAAACGAAGAAGAATGGGACATGCATGGTTATTTACGTGGTTAAGAGTTATGGTAATGCATATGTCTCATAATTGATTTTGTACGTGTGCGAGTAAATAGATTCGAATAAAGTATGTGGGTATGCATCGTGTGTGTGTCATTCTTGTGGGGCTGTTTAATGTACATGTGAGTGGTGTAATAAACATACAAAAACGTGTGTGTGATCAAAATGGAAACGGGTTAAGTTTTGAGAACGTTTGCATCAATTAATGTAAGTATGTGTATTTCGTTAAGTTGGTTATTGGGTGGTGTGCTTACGTACAAGTTTGGTGTGGTCTAAAGTGGTCTTAAAGAAAATGTGTACAAACTAAATGAAAAGGGTATAAGTCATGGTAAGGGGTTGGTTTGAGTCATTTTGGTCTTGGTTGGTGTCGCTAAAATGATAACGAGAAAGGGGTGATTGTTTCTTACTTGGTTTAGGCCGAGAAGGGTATCTGTGTCTCGGCATTTTGTGGGTGTGGTTGTTCTCGTGGAATTGTTAAAGTAAAGGTGTGGCTCGACTAGGTTTTTGGTGGGGTGTGTCTTGGTATGGTTTGAAATCGAATAAGGTGTGCATGAATGTGTATTTATCCGAGTATGTAAGTGTTTCTGTTCTAAGTTTGTTTAATCCGAAATTTGAAGTTTACTTTAAACCCTAAACTTTGCTAAAATGACGTGTTAGACCCTAAACTTTGATAAGTTGTCACATTTAACCCTAATTTATTTAATTATGGATACTTACTAAATTTGGAAGCTTACTAAGGGCCTGTTTCTTTTTTGCTTAATGTCCTGCTTGCTAACAAAATGATTTGGAGACAGGAAACTTTTATGTTTCTTTTCAACTTGTTGCAAACACAATTCCTTAATGTAGAAGGGTACAAAAATCCCACCCTTTTCTATCCAGGATACTAATTATATCACACATTACCATCCTACCCTCACCTACTTCTTCCTTATCTTCTTCTTCATCAATTACCAACCTATCATTTATCTATTTCTTCTTCTTCATCAATTACCCACCTACCAGCACCACCAATCACTACCAGCACCACCACACCACCAATCACTACCGCACCACCAGTCCACCGTCGTGCGCCACTACCAGCACCACCGCTACCACCACCACCGCACCACCACGCACACCCATCTCACTACCGTCGTCGTCTCCGTTGTCTTCGAAGCTGGAGTGTGGCCGTCCACGCTATGGTTTTGAATCCATTTGTGTGAATAGTGTGTTTGGTTCAAGTGTCGTTTTTTTTTGTTAGTTGTTATTATTTTTTAATTTTTTGGGCTCATATGCTAGCAACTTTGGATGATGATGATTTATTTTATTATATCGTTTTGAGAGAAATGGTCAAATGGAGTCAGATGGGTTGCAGTAGATATAGTATTTGTTTTGATAAAAGGATAAAAAGGTCATTTTAACATATTCATTAAGCAAAAAAAGAAACATAATTTTATCATCAATCCATTTACTAAGCAGGAGATTTTCTTGAACTAGGAACCTTTTACAAAAAGGAAAAAAAAAAGAAACGCAGCCTAAATTTGGAACATCATTAATTTGGAACATTACTAATTTGGAAAGTTACTAAAAATGGAAAGTTTCTAAAAAATAGAAGAAAACCTAATCGGGATAATTATACATACTAAACCTGTGAAATGAACTTATAAGTAATACGCGATCATAAATTCGTGTAGATTCGGTGAAGAAGGAGTAACTTCTGATCCATGTGTTTTCTGATATGGTTTCATTGCGGTTTGAGGTACAGATATTCTAGCCTTTCTCAGTAAGGGTGTTTCTCTCATGACTCATTATGATTCTTGACTCTGATTATGATTCCATTTGATACGATCCTTTGCTATGATCCTTTGCTATGAAGCCTTTGATATGATCCCATTCGTTATGATATTCAATCTACTATCCGTTTTGTTACGACATTTGTTATGATATCCGTTTGCTATCCGTTGCTATGATATGATTCAGTTCAGTTTGATATGCTATGTTTGGATATGATATGATGATTCGTTATGCTTTGATATGATTTGTTCTGTTCAATTGCCCGAGCTAACTAGCCATGGACGTACCATGGCCATGTCATTGATGGCACCATTGGCATGACACTATATGTGGCGGTGTGATTAGTCCATGGCGTCCTCATTTGATATGATATGATATGTGATCACTTGGCCATTATGATATGTGTATATACTTGTCTCGTACAGGTGTATATATATGATTTGTTTTGTAGGGGGCGTATGGATGCATCCTAGGTACTTTGTTTCATTTTGTAGTGATTGGCTATGTATGCCTTACATCCCTCTCACATTTGGGAGCTAGCTACTCCATTTGGTACTTGAGAGGTCTCCCCTCCTTGTACACATATGATTTGACAGATATATGAGATTATGTGATTATTTGTTCAATTCGAGTATCTCGTTTATACACGCTCGTGGTCATTCCGATTTTGATTCGTTTGAGTCCTTATGATTATCTGATTCGTATTAGTTCTTGATCTCTCACTTCGTTTGAGTCATTTGACTTATGATAATTGTTCAGTTGATCTTTGATCACTCATTCTTTTAACAGATGATATTTGTTTCGGCAGGACCTTATGTTTTCCTTTCCCTATACTTATATATGTTTTGATTATTCGTTTGTTACATATATCTGTTCACTGGGCTTTTTAAGCTCAGCCACATTTCTTTTCCTGCAGCAGGTTTTAGGTTGGAAGCTGGGTTTGAGTGTAGAGTGCATAGGAGCTCTTAGTGGACTACCCTGACGATAGATACCATTTGCTTCTGGATTAGACTTGGATTTAGCTTCTGTTAGATTTAGTTTGGATTTCTATTTCAGTTTTGGAACTTGTAATGTTTAGAGTTAGTATTTCATTGTAATCTTAGAATACCTTTGTAATCATTATGTTTATAAGTCTTCCGCTTGCGTTTGTATGTTTTGATGGACACCATAATGTGGCATTTTGACCCTTGTCGGGTTGGGGTGTTACATCATGTGCGTCTAATTGTCTGACCGATACATTCGGTTATGTATGTATAATTGTTTAAAATACTTGTGTCCAAAGTCAAAACAAGCAATGTATTCTCACCCCAAAGTATTTCAAACGAGTATAAACAATAAAAGTAGGGCTATGAAACTTACTTTGAGTAGGTAGTAAATCGGAAAAATGTTACGCGAATTCAACAAGTATCCTAAACGCGACCTAGATAAATAAGTCATTTTAGGGAAAATGCAACATGTTCTAAATGCGTATGATTTTTACAATGTTTTATCACCCTGATGCACTTGTAGCGAGGTTTTAATAAGTTAAGTATGTCGAAAGTTTAAGAAAAATAGTCAAAAACGTATTTTTAATTAAAAAAACTATAAAACTCTTTATAACGTTGTTGATTGAAATAAAGTCTGTCTTTGAGTGGGCGTATGTACTTCGTTTCTAGCTTGTTTTTATCCGTTAAACTCTCTAAATGTAAATAAACATGTCTACTATCAATAAATCAAAGTCACGATTTGTGAAAATATGTTTTAGTTATAGATTTATACACAAACATTTTCGAATCTACTGTTGTGTTTTTTTTAGAAATTTTTTGACTTAATTGGGCTATTTCTCACTCGTTTTCTGATGAAATCAATTGGTTCAAAAGCATAGGTTCATTGGCTTTTAGTCTAATTTCCAAAAATGTAAGCCTCTAGTCACAGTTTCACAGCATTTAATTTATAAATTAAAAAATACACAAGTATGTCAAAGTTGTTCAAAACCAGAAAACATAACCTATATTCAAAACCAGAAAACATAACCTCTACAATAGTTATTCTTACCATTTTTACTCATCTAGTGTTTAAAGTGGCTGTTTTTACAAACTATAAGCGGAAATTAGTTTCTTGTCAGTTTTGACTAATAGTTGCATATTATTTATTAAAAATAATAAATCAACTCCAAAAATCATGAAATTCGACGGGGAACATCCTAAGACATATGTTTAAGTCTGTGTAAATTGGTTGGCCTAAAAGAATATGTAAGATCATTTCCTATGATGATGTACACGACTAAAAATCTGGACAGAATATAAGTTTACCAATTCATCTTTAAATCGCATTTTCAACACGCAGATCATATAATGGTTATATAACAATGACCTGGAATGATATATAAACATGAAATGAGTATGGAAAGGAATCTAGGAAGCTTACAAAAAGTTGGTGGATAAAAGATCAAGAAGATGCACTATAACAACACAAAAATCACTCGAAAAGCCTAATCTTTTACCAAATTTACCCAAAGCTTTTACCACCTTATTTTTTCCTTCCTTGCTACCCAAAAATGCAGAGATAATTGTGTGTGTGTTTGGTGTTTTGAACTGGAAAAATGAAGGGAAATGAAGATCTATTTATAGTGAAAGGTTGAGTGTAAGTTAGATGATTTAGGGGAGACCACCAAGACATGCAATGGCCTAGGGGAGGGGGGTTTGGCGTGCAAGGAAGAACAAAGGGGAACAATGATGTGGTCCTGTGACATCACCCATGATGTCATAATTAGTATTATGTATTATTTGGTTATTTAAAAGTGAAAGTATTAGTTTGTAGTAAAAATAAAATGAAAATAAACAGAATATAAGGGGCCCAGATTTTGTAAGGTTTATGGTGAGGGAAAATGGCTTAACTTGTCAGTATATATGTGTAGTATAATTATTTAAAAGGTGGTGAGGGTTTCGGGTATGTTATGCATGCATGAAATGGAATAGAATGCAAGACTTTGATGGTTTTAATAAAAATTATAAAAATCAAAGGCAAAAAAAAAATAAAAAAAAAAAAAATGCTTATGAGAGTATTTTTGTACTTAGTTGATGTAGACTAAACTTAGTCTATTGCTGGTATACGTTCAATGTTGTTTTCCGGTTTACGCGATTTAACCTAACGGTTATGCGTCAATATAAATATTCAAATCTTCTAAGTGAATTTTTTTGAGTGTAATGACGTGAAAAATACGAGTTGTGATTATAAATTTAAAACTATTTGCGAACACATCAATCATTCACCTCCAACGCATGAGGAAAAAGAATCTAACCTTCTAGAGATCATTCAAATAGATGATGAAGATGATGACGGTGATAGCATTATCATCAATAGTGTAGAAAACTAGAAGGGGGGTTGAATAGTTTTTTACCGATTTAAATTTAGTTTACAAGAACTTTTAGATTAATAGTATGTGAAATCTTTGGATGTTGAGATATGAATAATGCAAGATACTAGTAAAGAGATAAATGCGTGAAAGTAAAGAGATAAAGGATAGAAGTGTGACACATTTTTTTATAGTGGTTCAGCTACAAGGACACCTTCCTTGCCCTACTCCACTCCCCGAGTCTCCTACTCAAGAGTTCGTAAACACTATGTCAACAAGCTCCTTCAACCGGTGGAGAAGCCTACACAACTTCGCTTTCACTTTTTCCGGTAGAAAACTAAATACCGAGTCCTTAGCACGGCGGACCAAACCAACATAACAATACAACTAACACAACAACTTTGAGAATACAAGAAGAAGTATCAACAACAAGAAACAACTCAGTGGTCTTGAGGTGATGAGAAGTCCGAGCAACTTGAGAAGAAGAATGGTTCGTTTGCTGGAAGGTGTGATCTCGTCTTGTAATAAGAACCTAGAGAACACAAGAGAAAGAGAGCTACAAGAATGATCATTAGACTGAGGTTAGAGAACTTAGGGTATAGAGAGAAGATATATCTAAGTGGGGTGAGAAACAAGAGAGAAATGGCTCACTATTTATAGGCAATTCTAAGCACTGTTCATCAGGATCCGGCGGATCCCTTCCCAAAGGGATCAGGCCAGTGTAAAGCAAGGGATCCGGCTATCTGGTAGTACCAGTTCAGATTTTGGGTTACAATTCCGGGTTTTGGGTTATGGGTCAAGGTCCATGGGTCAAGTGATGTCATGAATGATGTCAAAGACATCTTGGGTCATGGGTTATGGACTTTGGGTCATGGGTCATGGGTTTTACCCATTATTTAAGTCATGCATGATGTCATGCAATGGGTCATGGGTCAAGCTCCGTGGGTTATGGGTTGTGGATTATCCAACTCATTTCATGCATTTTATTTATTACAAGAAGTATACTTTAATTATAGCATGTAAATGGTAGATTTTAAAATGTAAGAACATGTAATGTTTAAATTTATACTTTTACATAATGTTATGTTTGTTATCGACCAAACTAAAAGAGATCGATAAATATTAATAAACATTTTTACGGCTTATTTGTATTAACAATCTCCCCCTTTTTGTTGATGACAAAACATAATATTATGATGAGTAAAAATTTAAAGATTAGATGTTTCAAAATTTTGAAAAGGTTTAGACATGATTTTAATGATTTTAAAGTTTTTACTCTCTTCTCCCCCCTTTTGTCAAAATAAAAAGAGTTTCGAAGAGACAGTATGGCGGGATTGAATCCCAAAATGCACAAACTCCCCCTTGACGGCTGCTCCCCCTTGATGAGGACGTCAAGTGAGAAAATGGAGTTGAAAACCTACAAGATAGAATGTTAGTGACAAGATTAATAAGTAGAAGAAATAGATGTATGTCGATAGACGAGAAGTTTAAGAAAGAAGAGACAATGTATGTAGAACTAATCCTTGTAATAAAAATGAAAAAAATGTTGTGGTATATAAGCCACATAGATTTGTAAAAATAAGAACAAGGAGGTGTTCTTATAAGAAAGAAAAATAAAGAGAAAAATAAGAAAATATATTATTGGCCATTTGATGCTTGCATATGGGCTTAGTGGTTTCGGTGGGTCATAATGTCGATGCGTTCGAGGATATGGTTTAGAATGAAACGCATTGCGTCCCTAATTTCTATGGAAACTTGCCTAAAGCTTTGGCAATGTTCACAAAATAGATAGTGTGGGAGATCGGGTAGGGATTCATCCATCCAAGTTGGTTGGTTTGATTGCGGAAGAGGTGGTGGAAAGTTTGGTATAGTGGGATCAACATCCATGATGTCGGGGATAGGTGGAGGTTGATTTGCTAAGTGTTCTTGGGAAGTGATGAATGGTATAGAAGGTAACTCTTCAAGGTCATTGAAAAGAGCATTTGGTGAGGTAGGATGTGTGGAGAAAACTAGCTCTTTGGGGTTGATGTTGGGTAAGATAGAAGGTGTGGATTTAGATGGTTGACTTGGAGCGGGTGGCGGAGTTGAAGTTGGTGGTGAAGTTGGTGTAGTTGTCTTAAGGAGGTCTTCTAATGAGGTAAATAAGGGAAGGTTATTATCCTTTGGAGAACTTGGTGAAGAGGGTGGTGCTTTTTGATAGTCGGTTGGAGGTGAGGAGTTGCTAGGAGGTGATGAGTTGTTGGATAGAAGGTTGAGAAAGCAACATGGTTTCACACTTATACGTGCTATTTTTCTTGTTTTTAATGGTGGAGGGATGTTGGAGGTTAGTAGAGAGAACTTGGTTTGTTGTATGTGATGTTCAAAGGTGTTGGTAATGTTTTGTAGGATGTTGATTTATTTGACAATATCGTCACGGTTTTGAGAGGGTTGTGGCCTTTTGGAAGCCATGGTTTCTGAGATTTTGGAATGAGAAGGATGATGGCGAAGCAAGCATCTTAGGACCTTATTTATAGATAGATATCATGCATTGTAATCAATGCTAAAACTACAAAAGAGTCCAAAATCTAATGCTTAGATATGAATTGAATGCAAGTAATCATGAGACCTTAACTACTAAGACTTAAACTCAGTAAACATTGAGTAAAAAAATAGAAAAGAAAAGAGAATTGAAGTAGATTTTGTCAAATGATTGGCCAAAACTATCTTCTGTGTAACCGGATCCTACGGATCCTTCCTAAAAGGGATCCGGCCTGCGTAAATGCAGGGATCCGGGTATCTGATGCACACAGACTGCAATTTTTGCGTAGAAAACATATTAAGACTAGTGTGTGCCTATACATAAAATATGTGGAGTTGCGGTTATCTCGACTTTAAAGGAGAGATGAAAATATTGATGTACATATATATATGAGATAACCCAAAGACTCCTTAATTCAATGTATCTACGTTTGAATGCACCAAAAAATACATATTGGTTATGTATTCCCTTTATATATATGATATGATGCATGTTAAACGGTTTTTACGTTGTATTAACTATGTAAAGAAAAATGTGAATGTCCTAAACGTGAGAAGTTTTTAATTTGAAAGTTGAATGAGGTGTTGTTTTTGAGGAATTTGTTTTGTAGAAAGTTTGATGTGAAGAAATGTATATAAATATATATGTAAGCATAAACCTCATTAGTTTGATGTTTGTAGTTTGTGCAAGAAATAGAGATCCTAGACTCAGAAGGGAGGATTAGAAATACATACCTTGTAGAAAGAGAAGTTAGAAGAAAGATTAAGACGTTTGTTCCATAAGGCCGAGGCCTAATCGAAGCAAGTTGAAAGGTTCACGTTTCAATGGTTTAGTGAGAATGTCGGCAATGTTGTCTTCGGAAGAGACTTTTTCTATGGCGATGTTTACATTCTGGACATTATCTCTAAGTAAATGATGGCGTATTTCAATGTGTTTGGTGCGAGAATGCAAAACAAGATTCTTGCTAAGGTCGATGGCGCCTTTGTTGTCGCAGAGGATGGCAATGTCGCTTAGATGAATATCATAGTCGACAAGAGCTTGTTTCATCCATAGTACTTGTTGGCATGCTTTCCCTGCTGACACATATTCTGCTTTGGTGGTAGAAATAGCAAGCGCGGTTTGTTTCTTGGAAAACCATGATGTTAAACAACATCCCATGAATGTACAAACTCCACTTGTGCTTTTGCGATCAACATAATCACCTGCATGGTCATAATCTGCATATACAATAGTTTCGACCCCCGTACCTTTTAGATACCATAACCCCAATTGAGTTGTACCCTTTATATACCTAAAATTCTGTTGTCCGCTTCGAGATGTGAAGATTTAGGATCTTGTTGAAAGCGAGCACACATACATATACTAAACATAATATCCGGCCGACTAGCCGTAAGATATAGCAGACTACCTATCATACCATGATACTTGGTATCGTCAACGGATTCACCGTCCTCGTCTTTGGTGAGTTTAGTGTCGGATGACATAGGTGTTTTCATGGGTTTTGCATATTCTAATCCAAATTTCTTTAACATTTCTTTAATATATTTAGATTGATTAAAGAAGATACCATCTTCTAATTGCTTTATTTGTAGACCAAGAAAGAAATTTAATTCTCCCATCATACTCATTTCAAACTCGTCGTGCATGATTTTAGAAAAATCATCACACATTTCTTGACAAGTGGATCAGAATATAATATTGTCTACGTAAATTTGAACAATGATAATATGTGATTGGTTTTTCTTTGTAAACAATGTATTATCTTCTAGACCCATTGTATATTTATTATCTATAAGAAAGGTTTTAAGTCTGTCATACCAAGCTTTAGGGGCTTGGTTAAGACCGTAGAGAGCTTTCTTGAGTTTGTATACATATTCTGGTTTTTCAAAGTCCATGAAACCGGGAGGTTGAGCTACATACACTTCTTCATTTATGAACCCGTTTAGAAAAGCACTTTTCACATCCATTTGATAAAACTTGATATTTTTAGCACAAGCATAAGCTAAAAGGATTCTTATAGATTCTAATCTAACTACGGGAGCATAGGTCTCATCAAAATCTATTCCTTCTTATTGATTATAACCTTGGAGCTTTGTTGCGGGATACTATCCCATTTTCATCTAATTTATTTTTGAAAACTCATTTTGTACCAATTATGATTTGATTTTTAGGTGGTAGAACTAGTTTCCAAACATCGTCTGAGACAAATTGATTTAATTCTTCTTGCATAGCTATTATAAAACTTTCGTCTTTAATAGCTTCATTTACGTTTTTGGGTTCTATTGAGGAAACAAAACAAAATAAATTACTTTGATTTTGAGCTTGAGACCATAATTTTCTTTCATCTAATTTTCCTATAACTATTTCTAGCGGGTGATCTTTAGACTCTTTGACGTTAACTATTTCTTTATTTAGTAGTTCATCTTCCTTGTCTTTTATTTCACTACTTTGATTTTCATAAATTTGACTTTCTATTATGTCATCATCTACGAGAGGTTGAGATTTAGGAGGAGGACTTTCGTCAAACTTGACATTTAAAGATTCTTCTACTTTCATAGTTTCTTTATTTAGAACTACATAGGCTTTACTATTAGGTGAATATCCTAAGAAAATACCTAGGTTATCTACGTGACACATATCATTGATGGTTAAAGAGTTATGTGAGATCGTATCTTTGCCGATAATCTTACTTTTCTCATTACCAAAAACTACGTTACCTCCATCGCAAGCCTTGTTAGATGAAAATAGGCTTTTATTACCCATAATGTGCCTTGTGCATCCACTGTCTTTAATCCATTCGTTTGGTTCTAGATCAACCTTTAGACAGACCTATAAGCACAAAGAAACTCAAGCGTTTCGCCCCCAATATCTCATGGGTCAATTAGTGTTAAACAAACCATTCACTTGGTTCACAAAAGGAAGATAGTCCCAAGGTCCAAACTTTGGTGTTTGGAAACCATTGTGAAAACCATTGTTCCATCCTATTTGATTAATGTTACTTTTAGGATAACGTGCGTTTGGTCTCCTAAATGGTGTTGTTGGTCGAACATTTGGTTTTCTCAAAATTCCTTTATTGTGATGTGGTACATTAACATTTCTATCAGGAACATTAGGCGCTTTCTTTTTTGTCACAACCACAAACTGTTTTCTAGATGATTTGGACAAGTCAATTTTAGATTTTTTTGTACCAGATGGCCGGATCCTTTGATTAAGCCTAGCCGGATCCCTTTTGGAGGGATCCGCCGGATCCATCACCTCAGAAACAGATGGAACAGAAGACTTAACAAATTTTGTTGATTTTTCATCGCTAGTCCAAGGCATACAATCTGGAAATCCTAATCCATTTTTATTGTTTTTTACTTGTTGTGTATTTATTATATCTTCTAAGCATTGTGTAGTAAGTTTAGCAATTTTAGAGTCTTGGTTATCAATTATCGTTTGAAGACTTACACAAAGTTTACATTCTACACTTGTTTCTTTCCCTTTTTCAAGTATTTTTAATTTTTCTTTAAGCTCAAAAACTTCTTTTTCTAAGAGTTCAATTTTACGTTTTAGAAGTTTGTTTTTGTTAATGACTTTAAGGCTAATTTTGCAAAGTTTATTATATTCTATGCTTAGAGATTCATCATCTAAAGATGAGCTACTATAATAGAGAAAATCGAAACGTACCTCATTTGAGTCTTTGGCCATGAGACAAATCTCTTCTTTTTCCTCTTCACTAGGATACCAAGACCTGCTAACAAACACCTTTTGCTCACCATTGGATTGTTTGGGACAATCACTTATAAAGTGATTTGGATCACCGCATCTAAAACACTTTCGGTCATCTTTAACTTTATTTTCTTCCTTGAATTTTCGGAAGCCTTTCTTGTCATCGTAAGGTTGTTTTACGAATCTTCCTCTTCTTCTAAAGAACTTCTTGAAGTCCCTTACGACCATGGCATATTCTTCATCATCGCTATCCGAGGACGAAGTGTCTTCATCACTAGACTCCTTTTTAGCTTTTAGAGCTAATGACTTGAATTTCTCATTCTTTTCCTTTGAGGACTCGGAGTCTTTAGCCAATACTACCTCATATACTTTGAGGTTCCCAGTGAGCTCGTCGAGAGAAATATTTGTTAAGTCCTTTGATTCTTCAATTGCCGTTACCTTCGGTCTCCATTTAGCCGGAAGTGCCCTTAAGAATTTCCTGACCTGATTACGCTTGGAAAAAGATTCGTCAAGCGCTATTAGTGAAGTAATAATAGTATTAAACATACTAAATGCATTATCAATACTTTCATCATCCGATATTGAGTATTGCTCATATTGTTGAACAAATAAATCAATTTTATTATTTTGCACTTGTTTGTTTCCTTGATGTGTAATTACCAAGCAATCCCAAATGTCTTCAGCGGTTTTATGCATAAAAATTCTTTAATATTCCTTTTTGGGTAAGGCGTTGTAAAAAACCATTTTGCCTCATTATTGTTAGAAAGCAATTTCTTTTGTTCATCTTTTAAAACCGAGGACCCAACCTCATTTTTGTCGGTAGAGATATTCTCAAATACCAGCACATAATCCCCATCAACAATAATATTTAAAAGATCAATATCTTTAGACTTCACATACGTTTCAAATCTATTTTTCAAGTATATGAAGCCATTAGATTCAAAGAGTGGTGGTCTTTGCATAGATTGCCCTTCCTTGTAGTTTTTATAAAACTTGCTCTTGATGCCAATTTATATTTAGTTTTTTACCGATTTAAATTTAGTTTTTATAAGAACTTTTAGATTGATAGTATGTGAAATCTTTGGATGTTAAGATATGAATAATGCAAGAGACTATTAAAGAGATAAATGCGTGAAAGTAAAGAGATAAAGGATAGAAGTGTGACACAATTGTTTATAGTGGTTCGGCTACAAGGACACCTTCCTTGCCCTACTCCACTCCCCGAGTCTCCTACTCGAGAGTTCGTAAAAACTATGTCAAAAAACTCCTTCAATCGGTGGAGAAACCTACACAACTTCGCTTACACTTTTTTCGGTACAAAGCTAAATACCGAGTCCTTAGCATGACGTACCAAACCAACACAACAATACAACTATCACAACAACTTTGAGAATACAAGAAGAAGTATCAACAACAAGAAACAACTCAGTGATCTTGAGGTGATGAGAAGTCCGAGCAACTTGAGAAGAAGAATTGCTCGTTTGCTAGAAGGTGTGATCTCGTCTTGTAATAAGAACCTAGAGAACACAAGAGAAAGAGGGCTACAAGAATGATCTTTAGATCTGAGGTTAGAGAACTTAGAGTATAGAGAGAAGATATATCTAAGTGCGGTGAGAAACAAGAGAGAAATGGCTCACTATTTATAGGCAATTCTGAGCACTGTTCACCCGGATCTGGCGGATCCCTTCCCAAAGGGATCCGGCTAGTGTAAAGCAAGGGATCCGGCTATCTGGTAGTACCAGTTCGGATTTTGGGATACAATTCCGGGTTTTGGGTTATGGGTCAAGGTCCATGGGTCAAGTGATGTCATGAATGATGTCAAAGACATCTTGGGTCATGGGTTATGGACTTTGGGTCATGGGTCATGGGTTTTACCCATTATTTAAGTCATGCATGATGTCATGCAAAGGGTCATGGGTTATGGGTCAAGCTCCATGGGTTATGGGTTATGGATTATCCAACTCATTTCATGCATTTTATTTATTACAAGAAGTATACTTTAATTATAGCATGTATGTAACAATTCGCATTTCAGGTTAATTTCTATTCCCGAAATTTTTACTATTCACTTTCACTATTCATTCCCAAAAATTTTATTTCATGTCCTCGTAAGTTAAAATATTTCCATGACAAAGTGAAAGTTTGACGCTCATCGGGTCATTTTCGCAATAGTTATTAAGAAACTATACGTTTGGTTTAAACGCCATTTAAACATCCTACGCATAATGAAAACCAACTGCGACAATTTTCCTCGCATCAGATTAATTTTTAGTACACTTACAATCAATTAGGGAATTTTTGATAATTAAGTGAAAATGTTACCAAATAGACCCTGTGTCTTACAGAACTAAACTTGCGTTTTAAGCACTTTTACTTATCCGCAACCTTAGCTTATACCTGCACCATATTTTCTAAGGAATTTAGAAGCTTTAATATTATAGGAAAAGTCAACATATTTTTCCCTCCTCCTTTGACTAAAAATCATTCCTTGATTTTTAACACTTACGATTTTATGTCTAAAGGACATTTAACACCAACCGAAACTAGACTGAGCCCAGTCTAGACATTATAGGCCATTTTAATTCATTATCGTCATATTAGAAAAGTTAAACTTTACTTTTCTCAGTTTTACGCAACTTTCGTACGTTTTACGTTTTACGCGTTTTAGACCCGCGTTTTCAGTTTTAACAGCGTTTAAGCAACCCGATGGAACTTACCACTCATTTTATATTTTATTATTGAGTATAATGATAAGTTAAATCATTCCTACAAGTTTCGTATTTTTACGATACCCACTTTTACGTTTCGTGACCTAACAACTTACAGTTAGCGATTAACGGAACCAAAACTAACTCCCTAAGTAGGATAATACCAAAAATGACCAAGTCATCTTATCCTACACATACAAACCGCCTATGGGGGGGGGATTCATCCCTTGTGTGGCTTGATCTTATGCCTTGTACCCTAGGATGATTACATGTGTTTAACTTCCCATGTAAGCCTTTGAATAAGTCTTCCATGTAACCTCCTCAACTCACTATAAAAGCCCCCTCCCCTCCTCATTCCAATGCCCCATATACTAAACACACACCTTTCGTTTGCTAGTTTACTTCCAAGAAATTTCAAGAATACAAGTGCTAGATCAATTCCAAAAACTCTTGTTAAGTTTTTATTGATCCAAAGTCCAAGTTCTTCTTTCCTTTTGGTAATCTTCCATCCACACAAGAAGAGTTCTAGTAGAAGTCTTCAAGTGCTTTTCTAAGCAATCACAAGTTGTTTTCAAGAGGTCAAGGAAGTTGGAAGCAAGAGAAGCTACTTCTTGATCAATAAAAGTCCTATCCTTGTTCTTAGTTTCCTTTCATTAGAAAGCCAAAAGTTGTAAGAAACCCTAACACATTTTCTTGCTCAATATCATTTTCATGCTTATTATGCTTCATTCATGTTATATATGGTCTTTGTGTTATGTTCATGATGTATAAAAACTCTTAAAACAAGTTAAGAACACTATATGTTAACCTATGTTAAGTAATCAAGGAAACTAGTGAAATATATTGTGAAATACGACCAAAATAGTATAAACATGATATTTGAAAATTACCTACTGTAATAGAGGACTTTATAAGGAAAACATAGCAATTTGAATCATCAAAAACGAGTACACGAGTCAAAAGTTATGGCCAAAAGAAGTTAGCGAAACCAAAACGCCTAAACTGCCCAAAACAAGCTGTTAAGCAGCTGACCATTTTAAACGAGTCCCTTCTGGTCCATTTCATCAAAAAGTTAAAACACGAAAGTTTTCCTGAACGACGTTTTCTTCAAAAAAGTAAAAAAGCTTGTCCCCTGAAAACGCATAACGAGTGATATTTTTTGTAAACTTCTTAACAGCCCCTTATATTACCAAAATGATCATGTAATAGGTCACGGCTAATTAAAACCAAGAGGCCTAATGGACTTAGGCCGATACCATAGCCATGGCTAAGGCCATGGATGAGTCTCAAGACCATGGTAGCCATGACCAAAGCCACGGCAAGGCCACGGCTAAGTCCTTAAGGCTTTCTAAGCCGAAATCATGAACTAAAGTGTTAGTCATAACATAACCAACCAATTTGGATCTACTACGTCAATAGACCATGAGGTTTTGCAAATAATATCACATCCGTACGAGACTTAATGAACTTATAAAGATAACCACCTTCATCCAAAATAAACTTTCCTAAGTTTATTCAACTTTCGGACATGTAACGTTTAAAGACCAAAAACATATATTTTCTATCGAATACTATAACACTAGGGAGCTTCATGTGAGGGGTTTCATTTGGGTAAACGGATCGACGAGTTGCTGGATTTATGAATTAAAGTGTCCTAGCTCCTCGAACGTTTACTAAATGACCTCTGAATTATGATGGCCCGAACGGTACTACAAGATATACAAACTAAATGTGTTTCATAAACCATCTTCATACAACGACCTACACACATACTAAGTACTACATCACGAACAATATGAAAGATATTTATATGCACGTCTTTGTATTCTTAGACATTATTCCAACCTAAGTCGCAACGTTCTATTGTAGGTTGCACTTAGAGGTTTCCTGGCTTATCCATCGAATTCATTAAGGCACTAAAACACCATCCAACTCACAGTGAGTTCATAGCCCCACTTTCCATTACTTAATTGTTTTACAAACCCTTGGGGGGAATACATGCTATTTTTAACCGAACACAATGCTTTGAAATTGTATGTTATCTGATTGTTTTATTATCACTAAGTACCATCCTTGCCAATCATAGGCCCCATATCATGAACCATTTAATCACTAGGAATAGTGAGCGCGAGTATTGTGAATAGGCCTATTGGGATTGACGAATCCCGTTTGTGTTGACCGGTTAGGCAAACAAACGCACTATATTTGAGACTTAGGTATGTCGGAAAAGTACCTACCGGGGCATCAAATCCACCGATTGATATTGGTACACGTTAACGTATTGGTTGCATGAGCTTAGTGAATAATAATAACCGTTTTGTTTTCCAACCATGAGTATGAGTCTAATTAACTCACACTACCAACATATTGTGTTCAACTACATAACAAACTCTATGAATATCACTCAACCTTTGTGTTGACAGTTTTAAGCAAGTATTTCAGGTGCATAATGATCAAGGATGGCACGGAGGGGCACAGACTCAATCAAGAAGGCTATAACTTATTTTATCATTTAAAAAGACATCAAATGACTTTATATTGATGTATTTTGTAAACATGAAACTTTTTGGGACCTATCTTGTAAACTCTGATATATTATTTGAATGAAAAATCCTTTTTAAAACGACTCAGTTAGAGATCATTTTCTATTATTATGACTGTTGTGCCGTCGAGTAACACCCAATTTGAATTCCGCTGCATCATTGAGTTGGGGGTGTTACAGATTGGTAACAGAGCCATGGTTGTAGAGAAACAGGTCTAAAAGAGACCTAAACTATAACGCCTTTACAAACAAAAACATTTTATAGCCTTCCGCTCTTCGTGCCTTCCATCCTTCAGACGATCATGGACTTGTTAGACGTTGTATTCTACACAAACATGTTAGCATATTGATATATGTACCCTTAGCACATTTGAGCATTTCACGTAAGCATGTTATGCTATGCAAACATATTAACATATTGATACATACACACTTGTCATATTTTGAGCACTTCCCGTAAGCTTTATATTTATTCTGACATCATAATCTTTATTGTAGACATCATGTCTGTACCTCCATCACCCGATCACATTCTCGCTATGCCCGCTCACTTACCGTTTCTTCCCGAACTCAATGATCCCTATCTTGAAGCACTTGATTATTACAATGAGGAAGAACCTTATGAGGATATAGTCAGTGACCATGAGGAAGAAATGGAAGAAGATCCGGATGAAGATCCCGAAATGGACATAGACGAGGAAGAAGAGAAGGAACTACCAATTGTACGACCACTATCACCATTAACCTTACCACCTCCTATCTTCGTAACCTCCTCCGAATCTAATCATAATACTCCAACTCGAGGTCTAAAGTCCACTTATGAGATCGGAGGAGCATCCAAAATCACACCTACATTCATAAATTCTGCCCAATACGATGTATACTGCTTGAAACAAGGCCTCGACCTAACTCTACATAAACTTCAAAACAAGGCACGCCAAATGAATGACTATGAAACCAAGGTTAGTGCCGCCAGAATGGAAGCCGTTAATGCACGTCAACGCCTCGATTTGTTTATCCTTGATACGAGCTATGTAAAGGAAGACTTGACTCTTGTTGGGGATATATTCTTGGATCCCTTAACCGGCTTGGATGACGTCAAAAATAGACTTATACGAGTAGAAAAAGCTCTAGTCGAAGACACGGCCCAAATTCACACGCTACAACACCACCTAACGGCAGCACAGATCCGACTGGATGTTGCCAACTATGACCGGTACCAACTCAAGAATGAGTTGTATGCCGTGCAACAAAAGTTACGTCAAAGAGAGGTCGATGAAATTCGCCCGAATGATAGTGTGGATGTGCTAACCACTTATGGCAACACCAATCCGTACGAATCCTCCAACTAGAAGTAGACTAGTGTTATAGTTATCTTTTGTACTACTAAACTAAGTAGATTTAGTTAGTAAACTCTGTAAATCCATGTAATAGCTAGCGGTAGTGAAACGTTGTAATTACTAAACTGTAAGTATCAGTTAGTAAATTTTGAAGAAGCTTGTAATAGGTTTTGATTTTGTAATCAATCAACGTTATATGAATAAAACTCTTGCTTTGTATTATCATGTGTTATAATCTAAACTCCAACATAATTATTCTATCATTTCCATAAAAAATCATGCTTATTCTATCAACTTTATACTTATGACATACCTGTTATATAATAGCATCATGGCGCCAAAGAAGAATAAACCACCAACAATGACTCAAGCCGCCATCAACAAACTAGTTAAAGATAGTGTGAAAGCCGCACTCGAAGCTGAACACGCAGCCGTAGCTGCAGCATCTGCTGAAGCTGCCCTAAATAACACAGCTAACACTAACACTGAAGGACCAAACCCAACTGGCCTTCCAGTGATAAATGTGGATTCGGTACCTAAGGGCTGCACATTCAAGGACTATTTGAACTGCAGACCCACTAATTTCAAGGGTACTGAAGGAGCCATAGGATTGACCCGCTGGTTTGAAAAATGCGAGTCAGTATTTTTAATCAGCGAATGTATCGAGGGGTATAAGGTTAAATATGTCACCAGTACACTGCTGGACGAGGCATTATCATGGTGGAACTCGGTATCTCAACCAATAGGGATTGAAACTGCTTATAAGATTTCTTGGGATAATTTGAAGAACGTGATGATCAAAGAATACTGCCCCCGCAGTGAAATTCAGAAGTTAGAAGTGGAATTCTGGAATCTTCTTGTTAAAGGAAATGACATCCTAACTTACAACCGTCGATTCCAAGAATTGAGGATACTATGTCCAACAATGGTTTCAACAACTGAGAAACTGTTGGAAAGATATATCTGGGGACTCCCACCAAGCATACAAGGGAACGTGACTGAATCCGCTCCCAAGGCACTTGATGAAGCTATGCGATTGGCTCGCAATCTCACGGATCAAGTGTGCGAACGGGAGCTACCCAAAAGCAAAACCTCAACAACAACACAACTACCACCAACAACTCCAACTAGCATAACAACAATAGCAATAGAAACAACAACAATAAGCGACAATGGGATAGTAGCCATGGAGGTAACAACAACAACAACAACAACAACAACAACAATAACAACAACAACAACAATCTAACTCGAAACAACAATCATCATAACCAGCAAAAAAAAAGACAAGAAGCCGCAACGGCTTATGTTGCTGCACCAACCGGAGGTAGATATACTGGGACCCAACCATAGTGCCCTCAGTGCAACTATCACCATGTAGGTCCCTGCCCCGCCATGTGCAACAAGTGTCAAAAGCCGGGACATCTTGCCAAGGATTGTAAAAGCAGGGCTGTGGCTACTGGAGCTAACACTCAGCCAATAGTTACATGTTTTGGGTGTGGCGAAAAAGGACACTTTAAGAACAACTTTCCTCAAAACCGTGGTCAACAAGGCGGAGGTGCTCATGGTAGAGCCTACGTGATGGGCAACGGTGAACCACAACAGGACCCGAATGTGGTTACTGGTACGTTCTCACTCAATAACATTCCTGTTAAAGTCTTATTCGATTCTGGTGCTGATATGAGCTTTTTATCTACTAGAGTTACACCTTTACTTGGTATCACACCAATCACTCTAAACACAAATTACAGTATTGAACTAGCTAACAGTAACTTAGTAAATACTAATACCGTAATCCCAGACTGTACCCTTAATCTCCTAGACCACCCCTTTAACATCAACCTTATGCCAATCGAACTCAGAAGTTTTGATGTTGTCATCGGCATGGATTGGCTATCTAAACATCATGCTAACATCATCTGTTGTGAAAGGGTTGTTCACATTCCTTGTGACAATGAAACTTTGGTCATCCGTGGTGATCAAAGTGGAACCCGATTAAATATCATCTCATGTATCAAAACCTTGAAATACATTGAGAGAGGATGTTATGCCTTCTTAGCACACGTAACCGAAAAGAAATCCGAAGAAAGACATCTTGAAGATGTTCCCATCGCACGTGAATTTCCTGAAGTCTTTCCCGAAGACTTACCCGGACTTCCACCAAATCGTCAAATAGAATTCCAAATTGATTTAATACCAGGAGCGGCACTGGTAGCCCGCGCACCTTACAGGCTAGCACCATCATAGATGCAAGAGCTATCAAATCAATTACAAGAACTTTCAGACAAGGGATTTATTCGACCTAGTTCCTCACCTTGGGGAGCTCCCGTCTTGTTTGTAAAGAAGAAGGATGGATCATTACGGATGTGCATTGATTATTGTGAACTAAACAAGTTAACAATAAAGAACCGATGCCCATTACCAAGAATTGATGATTTATTCGATCAGTTACAAGGTTCAACCTATTACTCAAAAATTAACCTACGATCAGGTTACCATCAAGTTAAGGTTCGTGAGGAAGATATTCCAAAAACAACCTTTTGGACATGATATGGTCACCACGAATTCCAAGTAATGCCATTCGGGTTGACTAACGCACCGGCGGTATTCATGGATCTCATGAATCGAGTGTGTAAGCCATACCTAGACAAATTCGTGATTGTATTCATCGACGAAATTCTTATCTACTCCAAAAATGAAGAAGAACACAAACAACATCTAAGAACAATTTTAGGGTTACTCAAGGAAGAGAAATTGTATGCGAAATTTTCAAAATGTGAATTTCGGATTCGTTCGGTACAATTCCTTGGGCATGTGATTGACAACACTGGTTTACACGTCGATCCCGCTAAAATTGAAGCTATCAAAGATTGGCCAACACCTACCACACCTACAGAAATTCGTCAATTTCTAGGACTAGCTGGGTATTACCGAAGGTTTATCGAAGGATTTTCCTCAATAGCAAAACCTTTGACCAAGCTAACCCAGAAAAACAAGAAGTACATTTGGAATGAAGATGAAGAAGAAGCCTTCCAAACCCTCAAAGAAAAACTTTGTAGTGCCCTTATTCTAGCATTGCTAGATGGGATCGAAGATTTTGTAGATTACTGTGATGCATCGCACCAAGGTTTGGGTGCCGTGTTGATGCAACGTGAGAAGGTCATGGCTTATGCTTCACGACAACTCAAGAAACATGAAGAAAACTACACCACTCATGACTTAGAGTTAGGAGCTGTAGTCTTCGCACTAAAAATCTGGAGACACTATCTATATGGTACTAGATGTACTGTGTTCACCGATCACAAACGTCTTCAACACATCTTGAATAAAAAAGAACTAAACATGAGGCAACATCGATGGTTGGAATTACTAAGTGATTATGACTGCAACATTCGCTACCACCCAGGAAAGGCAAACGTAGTAGCCGACGCCCTGAGCCGAAAAGAATGGGTTAAACCATTACAAGTCTGAGCCTTAGTCTTTAGCATAAATTCCAATTTTCCCACTCAAATTCTTCACGCTCAAGCTGAAGCGGTGAAACAAGAAGACATCAAAAAGGAAAAGTTAGACGACATGATATAGAAGAAATTCGAAACCCGTTCAGACATAACTCTATGCTTCGAAGGTTGAAGTTGGTTACCACTTTATGGTGGCCTACGAGACTTGATCATGTATGAATCCCATAAATCTAAATATTCCGTACATCCAGGATCTGATAAGATGTATCAGGATCTTAAACAACTCTATTGGTGGCCAAACATGAAAGCCGATATTGCAACATACGTTGGCAAATGTCTTACATGCTCCAAGGTAAAAGCTGAACATCAAAAAAACCATCCGGTCCATTACAACAACCAGAGATTCCTATGTGGAAATGGGAACGAATTACAATGGACTTCATTACCAAGCTTCCAAAGACATCAAGTGGTTATGACTCCATCTGGATCATAGTTGATCGTCTCACAAAGTCCGCACACGTTTTACCAATTAAAGAGACATACAAAATGGATCAGTTAACCAGACTGTACATTAAAGAAGTAGTCTCGAGACTTGGTGCACCAATATCTATCATATCTGACCGAAACGTCAGATTCATCTCAAACTTCTAGCAGTCACTCCAAGATGCCTTTGGAACAAAACTAGACATGAGTACATCGTATCACCCTCAGACCGATGGTCAGAGTAAGCGAACCATTCAAACGCTGGATGACATGCTTCGAGCTTGTATAATCGACTTTGGAAAAGGATGGGATACACACCTGCCATTAGACGAATTTTTCTACAACAACATTTATCACGCAAGTATCAAGGGAGCACCATTTGAGGCGCTTTACAGACGAAAGTGTCGTTCACCTGCCTGTTGGGCCGAAGTGGGAGATGTTCAAATCACTGGTCCAGAACTCATACGTGAAACAACGGAGAAGATTGTACAAATCAGAAATTGACTTCAAGCCGCAAGAGATCGACAAAAAAGTTATGCCGACACACGACGCAGACCCCTAGAATTCCAAGTCGGATATAGGGTTATGCTAAAAGTATCGCCTTGGAAAGGCTTAATACGATTCGGTAAACGAGGAAAACTAAACCCAAGATACATCGGACCATTCAAAATCCTAGCCAGGGTTGGTCCGGTGGCGTATAGACTTGAGCTTCCATCAGAACTCAGTAGTGTACACCCCACTTTTCATGTATCTAATCTAAAGAAATGCTTATCAGACTAATCATTCGTCATTCCACTCAATGAAATCCAACTCAAAGACGATCTACAATTCATCGAGGAACCAGTAGAAATCATGGACCGAGAGGTCAAACAACTCAAACAAAGCCGAATTCCAATTGTCAAAGTTCATTGGAACTCACGACGTGGTCCAGAATACACATGGGAACGAGAGGACCAGATACGTCAGAAATACCCACATCTTTTTACCAACAATGCTTCTACACCCAACGCAAATTGATCTTCGGGATGGAGCTCTCTTAAGGGGTGGAGACTGTAACAATTCGCTTTTCAGGTTAATTTCTATTTCCGAAATTTTTACTATTCATTTTACAATTCATTTTTACTATTCACTTTCGCTATTCATTTTCGAAAATTTTATTTCACATCCTCGTAAGTTAAAATATTTCCATGACAAAGTAAAAGTTTGACGCTCATCGGGTCATTTTCGCAAAAGTTATTAAGAAACTATACGTTTGGTTTAAACGCCATTTAAACATCCTACGCATAACGAAAACCAACTGCGACAATTTTCCTCGCATCAGATTAATTTTTAGTACACACACAATCAATTAGGGAATTTTTGATAATTAAGTTAAAATGTAACCAAATAGACCCTGTGTCTTACAGAACTAAACTTGCGTTTTAAGCACTTTTACTTATCCGCAATCTTAGCCTATACCTGCACCATATTTTCTAAGGCATTTAGAAGCTTTTATATTATTGGAAAAGTCAACATATTTTTCCCTCCTCGTTTGACCAAAAATCATTCCATGATTTTATAAATCATTCATTGATTTTTAACACTTACGGTTTATGTCTAAAGGACATTTAACACCAACCGACACTAGACTGAGCCCAGTCTAGACATTATAGGCCATTTTAATTCATTATCGTCATATTAGAAAAGTTACACTTTACTTTTCTCAGTTTTACGCAACTTTCGTACGTTTTACGTTTTACGCGTTTTAGACCCGCGTTTCCAGTTTTAACAGCGTTTAAGCAACCTGATGGAACTTACCACTCATTTTATATTTTATTATTGAGTATAATGATAAGTTAAATCATTCCTACAAGTTTCGTATTTTTACGATACCCGATTTTATGTTTCGTGACCTAACAACTTACAGTTAGCGATTAACGGAACCAAAACTAACTCAAAAATAGGATAATACCAAAAATGACCAACTCATATTAACCTACACATACAAACTGCCTATAGGGGGGATTCATCCCTTGTGTGGCTTTATCTTATGCCTTGTACCCTTGGATGATTACATGTGTTTAACTTCCCATGTAAGCCTTTGAATAAGTCTTCCATGTAACCTCCTCAACTCACTATAAAATCCCCCTCCCCTCCTCATTCCAACGCCCCATATACTACACACAAACACCTTTCATTTGCTAGTTTACTTCCAAGAAATTCCAATAATACAAGTGCTAGATCAATTCCAAAAACTCTTGTTAAGTTTTTATTGATCCAAAGTCCAAGTTCTTCTTTCCTTTTGGTAATCTTCCATCCACACAAGAAGAGTTCTAGTAGAAGTCTTCAAGTGCTTTTCCAAGCAATTACAAGTTGTTGTCAAGAGGTCAAGGAAGTTGGAAGCAAGAGAAGCTAGTTCTTGATCAATCAAAGTCCTATCCTTGTTCTTAGTTTCCTTTCAATAGAAAGCCAAAAGTTGTAAGAAACCCTAACACATTTTCTTGCTCAATATCATTTTCATGCTTATTATGCTTCATTCATGTTATATATGGTCTTTGTGTTATGTTCATGATGTATAAAAACTCTTAAAACAAGTTAAGAACACTATATGTTAACCAATGTTAAGTAATCTAGGAAACTAGTGACATATATTGTGAAATACGACCAAAACAGTATAAACATGATATTGGACAATTACCTACAATAATAGAGGACTTTATAATCAAAAGATAGCAATTTGAATCATCGAAAACGAGTACACGAGTCAAAAGTTATGGCCAAAAGAAGTTAGCAAAACCAAAATGCCTAAACTGCCCAAAACAAGCTATTAAGCAGCTGACCATTTTAAACGAGGCCCTTCTGGTCTGTTTCATTAAAAAGTTAAAACACGAAAGTTGTCCGGAACGACGTTTTCTTCAACAAATGTAGCTCGTCCCCTGAAAACGCATAACGAGTGATATTTTTCTTAAACTTCTTAACAGCCTCTTATATTACCAAAATGATCATGTAATAGGTCACGGCTAATTAAAACCAAGAGGCCTAATGGCCTTAGGCCGAGACCACAGCTATGACTAAGGCCATGGATGAGTCTCAAGACCATGGTAGCCATGACCAAAGTCACGGCAAGGCCACGGCTATGTCCTTAAGGCTTTCTAAGCCGAAACCTTGAACTAAAGTGTTAGTCATAACATAACCAACCAATTTGGATCTACTCCATCAATAGACCATGAGGTTTTGAAAATAATATCACATCCGTACGAGACTTAATAATATAAGATACCTCATCAATAATTTCCTAGTTAATTAAACTTATCGAACCAATGTAAACGTTTAAAGACCAAAAAACAATATTTTCTATCGAATACTACAACACTAGGGAGCTTCATGTGAGGGGTTTCATTTGGGTAAACGGATCGACGAGTTGCTAGATTTATGAATTAAAGTGTCCTAGCTCCTCGAACGTTTACTACATGACCTCTGAATTATGATGGCCCGAACGGTAGTACAAGATATACAAACTAAATGTGTTTCATGAACCATCTTCATACAACGACCTACACACATACTAAGTACTACATTATGAACATTATGCAAGACATGTATATGCACGTCTTTGTATTCTTATATATTATTCCAACCTAAGTCGCAACGTTCTATTGTAGGTTGCACTTAGAGGTTTCCCGACTTATCCATCGAATTCATTAAGGCACTAAAACACCATCCAACTCACGGTGAGTTCGTAGCCCCACTTTTCATTACTTAATTGTTTTACAAACCCTTGGGGGGAATACATGCTATTTTTAACCGAACACAATGCTTTGAAATTGTATGCTATCTGATTGTTTTATTATCACTAAGTACCATCCTTGCCAATCATAGGCCCCATATCATGAACCATTTAATCACTAGGAATAGTGAGCGCGAGTATTGTGAATAGGCCTATTGGGATTGACGAATCCCGTTTGTGTTGACCGGTTAGGCAAACAAACGCACTATATTTGAGACTTAGGTATGTCGGAAAAGTACCTACCGGGGCATCAAATCCACCGATTGATATTGGTACACGTTAACGTATTGGTTGCATGAGCTTAGTGAATAATAATAACCGTTTTGTTTTCCAACCATGAGTATGAGTCTAATTAACTCACACTACCAACATATTGTGTTCAACTACATAACAAACTCTATGAATATCACTCAACCTTTGTGTTGACAGTTTTAAGCAAGTATTTCAGGTGCATAATGATCAAGGATGGCACGGAGGGGCACGGACTCAATCAAGAAGGCTATAACTTATTTTATCATTCAAAAATACATCAAATGACTTTATATTGATTTATTTTGTAAACATGGAACCTTTTGGGACCTATCTCGTAAACTCTGATATATTATTTGAATGATAAATCCTTTTTAAAACGACTCAGTTAGAGATCATTTTCTATTATTATGACTGTTGTGCCGTCGAGTAACACCCAGTTTGAATTACGCTGCATCATTGAATTGGGGGTGTTACAATGTAAATGGTAGATTTTAAAATGTAAGAACATGTAATGTTTAGATTTATACTTTTACATAATGTTATGTTTGTTATCGACAAAGCTTAAAGAGATCGATACATATTAATAAACATTTTTACAGTTTATTTGTATTAACAAATAGCACCCTCATCATTTAACTCAACGATCTCTCGAAACCTGGACCCTTTTTACTCAAACACAGAAAGTGGAGGAAGTCTATTGCCGTTGAAACTTGAAAAGGCTTTTAAATCTTAATTTGCATTTTCACTTTATTTTTTTAACTGTGAGGTTCAGATAGGCATACAATTGAAACACACGAATCCAAAACACAACCTTAAATAAAAGCATAAGTATTAAAAACAATGAGTTGTGAAACTTCAAATACACAAAAAAGCTGCATTGAAAGGGCTCAAGCACAAAACATGGTAATGTTTGTATGTTTCCTTTTAAAGATCATTTTATATAACCATAAAGCCTCATCAGATTCTAAAAATCTTATTTCAAACACATAAGCCTATAAAACAATTATGGGTTAACGAATCATATTGTGCAATTTTATTTAGGTTCAGATAGGGATAGAAGTAGGCTGAAGCGGAGGAGCTAATCAACATAGTCAATCAACAATTATCAAAATTACATATACGAAAACAATATAGGAAGTATATGAGAAACTCAATTACCTTATAGCAATGGATGATGCTTGGATAAAGTGAAACGTCAATATATGGATGTGGCTTTCCATTCACCATTCCACATTCGGCTACTAAATGGACCGCCAAATAACCAACTTGTTCCCTCGGATTTTGGGAGTAGCCCATGTGTAACCACCGGTAAATTTCCACTTGAACTAAACTAAATACACATTCTAAATAAAGAATACTTATCCATTTTCTACATATATTTTTTTCCTTAAAGACTAAACGTTACCAGTTTATCTGATCACAACTATTAACTAATGTGACGTAACTCACATCCTCAATAAACATGCTCACACGCAGACCAACACCAACATGCCTTATGTTTATTCCACATAAACATCTTTATATGTCAAGTACCAAAGTTTTCAACTCTTATTTGCCACTATACGTTAATTCTCTAACGTATGATTATTAAACGCTCAAACTAAACGTTTACTACCTATTAAAGTTCCCACATGACCCCTAAAATGCACTATAACCCCTAATGTACACTAATGACCCCTAAAGTGCACTGAAGACCCCTAAAGTGCACTGAGGACCCCCAAAGTGCAAACCATAAAGAAGAAAACCCTAAAGCTAATGTACAAGCCCTTAAAGCACGAAAACCTAAGCTTTACCTTATTTCCCGTTATAAGCCCTAATTTCACAAATCTATGATTTTATGTGATAAAATCAAAAACCCAAATTAATGTGCACATGATTTCTATAAAATATAAATGTACAAGTGTCTCAAGCACATGTACAAATCCTTAATGCATAAAAACAAAACATTAATATAAAACTCATTATAAACCTTAGTGTACTTACTCTAAAACACATAATACAAGACCCTTATGTACCAACCCTAAACCTAGTTTTTCTTATATCATTCAAACCTAAAGTACAAGTACTAAAACCTATGGTACAAGTACTTAATGCATGAAAACTAAAAAATAAATTTTTACTACATTAAACATATCTAAACCTAATTATACTTAACAAGACACTAACCAAGGACCCTAACTAAGTTTCCTACATTCCTAAAACTCCATGTACAACACATTAAAGCCATGGTACAATTAGTTAAAGCTTATACGACACCTTTGTTTCTTATTGTTCAAATCGAACCAAAAGACAACCAAATCAAACCCTAACTAAACTAAACCCTAACTAAGTGGTAATCTTGACACATCACCATGTCCCCAAGTCTTATACACTAGTCAATATTATCAAGCCTAATTATGATTTCTAATTGTGCCACATTTCGCACTTTCTTACAAATCACCCATGGACCTTACAACCTCAATGGAACACATCACTTGCCTTCTAGAACCTCCACTTTTGTGGCTATAGACTCGACCAAGTAGATACACATGGTGTGTTTCTTTCTAATCCATTCGATCTAAATGGAACAAGTTGAGTATATGTGTCTTTTTCTTAAACCATTCGAAATACATGAGTCATGATACAAGCTTCCATGGACATCTTCTAAACACTTCACCTTGTCCCTAAACTTCCTAACATACCTCTACAAGTGGCTAGTATACATTGAATACAACCCTAATATCTCCCTTATAAATATCGACCTAATTATTTACATTTTCACTCATCCCTTGTTCGATCACACCACACTCACACACATACTTGCAATCTAAATTTCTAGTCCAAGATAAGTAGGAAGAAGCTTGTGAAAAAACATAGAAATCTTGGGAGGCCTTGTTCCAAGTTTTAAGTATCATTTGTCCCTTTTTCTCCTAATCGAGTTCATAAGTTGTAAGTCTTTCTAGCCCATTTCAATTCCTTTTATAACTCATAGTTACACTTAAACATGATGTTACTTAAGTTTAAATAGAAGGCCAAGATCAAAAATCAAGATTTCCAAACTTTATGTATTACCAGTAAACAAACAGACACCAATATTAAGTTATAAGGTTGTTTTAAATTTTAAAGCCTTTCTATACAAAAATAAGTCATCTAAATAAGCTAGGTTACATGTTGATAAGCCACAAAATCAAGCCCATAAGTTTAATGATTTAAGTTCCCTTTTTTGTTCTTTTCAGTTTGGTCAACAAACCAACCAAACGCCCCTTTTGGACCTGAATTTTTACCTGCAAGCTAAAGGTTATAAGCTAAGATATTAAGCTCTATTAATAAGCTCCTAAGAGACTTTACAAAGCCCTAAAGACTTGGCCAAAAACTGTACATGCTTTGCTTATTTTTGTGTTTCTTTTTGGTGTGTCGCATGCTAGAAAACACTAAACACCCCTTTTGGGCCTCACTTTTCCACCATAAGCTAAAGCTTATAAGCCCAGCCAATAAGCCTTTTTAACAAGCTCTCAGGATACTACATAAAGCCCCCAAAATCCTGGTCAAAACCTTATAGGCCTCGTGTAATTTTTCTTGTTTTTTTCTTGTCGTGAGTTCATGATCAAACACCCTTCAAACCATATATTTATGCTATACTCTAAAATATAAGTCTTGAAATTCTTAATAAGACTTTTTAATAAGCTACCTAACCTGTTAATAAGCTATAGAAATAAGTCCATAAGGTCTTAAAGAATCAGACCTCGTTTCTTTTCTTTTCTTTCTTTATCGAGAACTAGCCAAACACCCTAGTTTGATGAATTAATTAACCTATAAGCTAAAAGATTTAAGCTGCGAGATTTAGCCAACTTAATAAGTTCCTAACAAAGTTTATAAAACCACAAGAACGTTGTCAAAAGATCATCGGGCCTCGTTTATTTTCTTGGTTCTTTTTGGTGTCTCGGCCTAAAAACTAACACACCCTTTTGATTTGTTTTAAAGCCATAAGCTAATAATATAAGCTATTAAGCTGTTAAAAACTTATTTACAAACTTAATACAACTTATATTGATAAGTCGTAACAAGCCACACTCGTTTCTAACTCAAAAACTAAAGATTACAAAATAAGGACTACGGATGTAACGCTAAAAATACTTGAGGGAGAAAACTCTAATATTTTGAAACTTTGAGTTTTCTTGGGCCAAAATTGTCAATTTTGATAAGTTATATATAACAAGGGCTGAAATTGTAAACGACTCATAGTTAAGGGTATAAAGTGACATTTTTGAAACTATAAGGGTATAAAACGTAACATTTTATATTATTTCGGGAAATATACTTTTGGGCTTGTTTTTGATAAAAATTAATAAACAAGATACTTCTATTGCATTAACGATCAATCGAACACTAAAAATGAAATATAATATATATAATATATCAAAATATCATTCAATCACTAACTTTTGAAGAGACTTCATGTTGTCTCGTTCAACACTTAACTACCGACAAAACACTTGCTCTACGAATATCCAAACCCGTATTTAAGGTTTGAATACGAATGTTAAAACTTGACATATTCAAATAGGTTGCGTGTCGGAGCAGTTTATTCACCACACTTGATTTACTTTCCAATTAGACTACTGTAACACCAAGGTGAGTTCATAGTCCAACTTTTATACGTTTTCCAAACTTGTGGGGAGATACATGCTACAAACCTGAACACAAGTATTTTTCTGCATGTTATCCTGATTGATATTGCCTAAGACACATTGTTGCCCCTAAAAGGACCCTCATATTATCAACCATTAATCACTTGCGAGTGAACACGAATATCGTGGATAGATCTATTGGCAGTTGACTCCCCATTTGTGTTGCTGGATAAGTAGCCAAATGCACTTTATTTTAGAATTACTAGGAAGTTGGCAAACTCCTACCCGGGGGCATTGTTACTTACATCATCTTTATGGTGTTAGTAATTTATATGATTTTATGATATCATACACGTTAACGTTTGAGTTCATGAGACTTAGAGTAATATACTGTACTGCAATATTATTGTTTTACCGATACTTAACTTGTTTTCAACCAAATATTACTATATAAACATTGTGGATTCACTCAACCTTTGTGTTGACTTTTAGCATGTTTATCTCATGTGCATAATGACCGAGGATGGCACGGAGAGGCACGGATACTGATTGAAGGCTAAAATTTAATTATCATTCCAAACTTATTTAACAAACTGTAAAACTGCTGGGACCTCATTTTGTAAACTCTGATATTTATAAAAATTCGAATGATAAATCTTTCAAAACGGCTCAATTAGAGATTGTTTTCTATTATTATAACTGTTGTGCCATCGAGTAACACTCAGCTTGAATTCCGCTGCGTATCCCGAAATTGGGGGTGTTACACCATGAATTTGGATATTCTTTGTAACGTAAACTGTCTCTAAGCATCATTCAAAAATTTTACATCGATTTTTCCATCCTCATCACTCCAATAAATATAAAAGAAAGCACTTTATTAATAATTGGACCAACTGTGGCTTTACATCGGTTAGATTGTTGTCCCAATTCTATACGAAAATGATAAGTTGCAAAGTAAATGAATAAGTAAATTGTCTAACATTAATATCGAATGTGTATTACATGCATATATATGTTTCCAACCGACACCATGGAACCATTGTGACTTTTCGGTTTAACTAATAACTACCATAACCGAATTTCGGTTATTAACTATCTAAATAACAAGTTTGGTCCTTTGTTTAATATATTGTTACATAAGAAGTATAGAAGCAATGTGTCAAGATTACTTGACCACATTCTCCTCCTTAATCTTAATTGTTGCTTCGTCCTAAGTCTTGAACTCCGAGCATTTGTCTCATAGTCACGAACTTCAATCTTGGTAGAGCTTTTGTTAGAATATCTGCTCTTTGTAGTTCTCCGCTGACATGTTCCACATTGATGTGCCCATTCTCTACACATTCACGAATGAAATGATAGCGAATGTCGATGTGCTTGTTTCTTCCATGAAAAACTGGGTTCCTGACAAGTGCTATTGCTGAGATGTTATCCACCTTCAACGTTATCCTTTTCTCTTCCCATCCAGTTAATTCACTGAGTAGTCGCTTTAACCATAAGGCTTGACATGCTGCTCCAGTAGCCGCCATAAATTCTGATTCACATGATGAGAGCGCCACTGTTGGTTGCTTCTGAGTACACCAGGTAATAGGTGACTCTCCAAAATAAAATACTATCCCAGTAGTTCCTTTTCCTTTATCGGTGTTGATTCCATAACTACTGTCACTGTAACCTGTAATCTTGCAACCGCCTTCTTTCTTGTAAACTATGCCATGCTCCTTTGTTCCTTTGATGTATCGAATTACTTGCTTTACTGCCTTTAAGTGATGTTCTTCGGGTCTTGCATGAATCTGCTGAGTAATCCGACTGAGTAACTAAGATCTGGTCTTGTATGTAATAAGTACCTGAGACTTCCAATTAAACTTCGGTAATAAGTTGCGTCAACTGTTTTTCCTTCTTCCGCCTTGACCAACTTAGTACCGGGATCCATTGGTATCTTTGTATCATTGCTGTCCGTCATATTTGTTTCCTTCAAGATCTTGTTAATATAATTTGTGTGCTTTATTGTAATCTCTCCTCCTGTCTGTGTAACTTCTATCCCAAGGTAATAAGCTAACAATCCTAAGTCGCTCATTTCAAATTTATCCTTCATTTGGGATTTGAACAATTCTATTTCCTTCCTTGGAGTGCCCGTTATTATCAAATCATCTACATAAACTCCAACTATAAGTGTAGAAGTCTTGCTTCTCTTGGTGTAAACTGCTTGTTCGAGATTACATTTCTTGAAATCTAATGACTTCAATGTCTGATAAAGTTTAACATTCCAAGCTCGCGGTGCGTGTCTTAAGCCGTACAAAGCTTTAATGAGCTTGTAGACTTTCCCTGAATTTCCTTCTTGAATAAAATCTTCAGGTTGTGTAACATAGACTTCTTCCTTTAAATCTCCATGTAAAAATGCTGATTTTACATCTAAGTGATGTACTTGCCATCCATGATATGCTGCTAATGCTAATATTAACCGAACCGTTTCAATCCTAGCAACTGGCGCAAATACTTCATCAAAGTCTATTCCTTGTTCTTGTACATATCCTTTTGCTACTAAACGTGCCTTATATTTGATGATCTTTCCTTTTGCATCTCTCTTTGTTTTGAAAACCCATTTAAGTCCTATTGCTTTCTGGTCTTCAGGTAAATCAGTAAGGGTCCATGTGTTATTCTTGTTGATTGAATCCAATTCAATTTCCATGGCCTCAATCCATTTCTTGTCCGTTGATGCTTCCTTGTAATTACGTGGTTCTTCTTCTGTGAGTAGTAAACTTGTAGTTTCAACTCCAGGTGCATCCCTATATAATTCCGATATATTTCTAAAACCTCGTACTGGTCTATCATCAAATCTATGATCTGAGTTCCCAAGTGAACTAGTAGTAGCTTCTTCTTCTTCTACTTCTGAGTGTGGGTTGTAAGTGTATGTAGGTGGGGTAATTGGTGAAGTTGGATCTGGAATTAGATCATGTTCCTCATATATATTATCAGTGTTTTCTGTGATGACTGGGATAGGTTTTTCATTGTCAACTCCTTCTATCACAAAACTTGTCCAAAATGAGTCTTTTATACCTTCTTCCTCTTCATTCTTATTCCAATCCCACGGTTTTGTTTCCATAAACTTTACATCCCTACTAACATGTTTCTTGTTTCCTATTGGATCATATAACCTACATGCTTTTGATCCTTCCTCTACACCCAAGTAAATCAATGGTATGCTTCTATCATCCAGCTTCTTCAACTGAGGTATTGTTATCTTGGCATAAGTTGTGCATCCGAATATTCTTATGTTTTCCAAATTTGGTTTTCTGTTGTAGAGTGCCTCATATGGGGTTTTATCTATCAGGGCTCGTGTAGGTACCCAATTGAGTATATAAATGGCGTGTCTGACTGCTTCCGCCCAAAAAATTAATGGTAATTCATTGCTTTCATCATACTTCTCGTAGTTGATAACACTGTCCTATTTCTCCTTTCTTCTACTCCATTATGTTGTGGGGAGTAAGGTGCTGTCAACTGTCGTGCTATTCCATTTTCTTTACAGTAATTTGTGAATTCATTTGATGTAAATTCACCTCCCCTATCTGTTCTTAGTATTCTCAACTTTAGTCTCATTTCCATTTCTATTTGTTGTCTAAAATTCTTGAAAGTGTCAAAGGCTTGATCTTTCGTTGTCAGAAAATAAGCCCACATAAATCGTGTACAGTCGTCTACTAACAAGAATATATATTTCTTTCTGTAATGTGTGGCTGGACTTATTGGACCACATAAATCTCCATATACTAAGTCTAATGGGTTCTTTGATCTAAACTTAGGTTGATTTGGAAATGGTGTTCTACTGTGTTTTCCTAATAAACATGCATCACAAACTTGTCCTTCATGGTTTATTCTTGGTATTCCTTCCACTAGACCCTTCCTTGTCATCTTGTTGATTTGATCAAAGTTCAAGTGACCTAGTCTAGCATGCCATAACCATGCTTGGTCATCTAACTGTGCTAAGAGGCATATAGGTGTTTCTATTTGCAGTCTAATACTGTAAACTCTATTCTTCGATCTTTCAACCTTCATCAACAACTTCTTATTCTTATCATATAAGGTCAGTTGGTTTCCATCCATAATGACCTTACATCCTATCTCTGTGAGTTGTCCTAAACTCAATATGTTGCTCTTTAGATTTGGTATATAGTATACATCCGATACTATTTTCTGTTCATTGTTCTTACAACCTAACAATATAGAGCCTTTTCCCTTTATCTTTCCATACGATCCATCTCCGAAACGAACGCGTCCTGTCATTCCTTCGTCGATATCTTTAAAATGACTTTTAGTTCCCGTCATATGGTTACTTGCACCGTTATCTAAATACCATATGCTTGCGTCTGCTGTAGCATATTTTCCTGGTTGAATTTGGCCTTCATTCAACAATACTTCTTCGTGTTCGTGAGTTGCCATTAACAGTGATAGTTCATCGTCTTCTAAGATAAGGTTTGACTGTTCCTGAGTTGTTGATGTTCCTTTACAATCTCTCTTAAAATGTCCAAATTTGTTGCTCTTGAAACATTTTACTTTACTCAAATCCCTCTCACTTGTATACCTATTTGAGTTTCCTTTGTGATTTGAGTTTCCTCCTTGTGAGTTATTTCTGTTTCTATTATTTTTCCAGTTTCCTCGTGAATAGTTTGATCTACCTCCACGTTTACTAAATCGTCTACCTTTCCTAGAATGTTCGCCGTGTGCAAATAATAAGTTTTCCTGGATTTCAGCTTGTCCTCCTTTCCGGAGTTTTATCCTTTCCTCAAATGCCTTGAGTTTTCCCGTGATCTCATCTAAGGTAATATCGTCGAGATCATTTGACTGTTCTATGGATGCTACTATGTGAATGAACCTATCTGGTGTGGAGTCTAATAGTTTTCGTACTAAAAGTGATTCATCCAAAGTTTTCCCTAATTCTTTTGCCTTCGTGGCATAACCATTTAGTTTGGCCGTAAATGCATCCACTGTGTCATCTTCCTTCATCTGAAGTGTTTGAAACCCAATCATCAGTGATTGTAACCGTGCTTGCTGCACTCTTTCTTCTCCAACGTGTCTCCTTTTTAATGATTCCCACAGTTCTCTTGCCGTTTTACAACTTGCTACTTGTAAAATTACATCCTCGGTCAATGCTTGATATAGGAAGGCAATCGTTGCCTTGTCCTTCTTTTCATCTACTTGCGTGTTTTCCTTAGGTTCTATCGCTTCCCATAAACCTTGTGCTTCTAGTATGACCTTAATTTGTATAGCCCATACGGTGTAATTTGTGGTTTTCAATTTTGGGCATTGATATTGTGCGATTGGTGTTGTGAGTTTTGGTGGCGTAGTACCATTTGCAGCGTCATCCGACATCTTAACTGTGTTTAATATCTTCACCTTCTAACGTGTGGTGTTATCCTTTTATGGGAATTCCTAATACTATAGGAATAATAATAGTCCTTGGGAATCCTAGTAATACGGGATCAATAAATAGTTTTCGGGATTTCCTAATAGTATAAACTAATAAATCTATCCTATTCTAATAATTGAAATTCCAAAAAAAAGTTTGTAACTTTGTGACCTCGATGTTGTGTTTAACCACAAACGTATTCCCTTTGTCTCGTTATTTCCTTTGTTCTCAATCTCCAATTCGAACACAAAACAGACTTTCGACTTCTTCGAATTTGTTTCACTTCGAACAAAACAGAAAACGTTACAGCCTCTTGTTTATTTGTTGTTGTTGAATTGCCTTTTCTATCCAATGAAATAGTAACTAGCGTTCTCCCTTTTTGTTACAGCCTCCTTTTGTTCCTTTTGTTGTCAAAATGGTTTGTATTCGAAAGGGCAGAAACAAATCTTGTCCTTCTCCCACACGTTCTCACGTTGCTTTTTCTTCCTTTGTGTGTTGTTTTGATCTTTGGTTCCCAACGTTTCTCCTGCGTTGTTCTTTCTTATTTACTTCGAAATAAATGTTTCCTACACAATCTTTTGTACCACTCCTTGGTAATCCTTCACCGAAACAATAATAACCTTGCTTCTGATTTTTATTCCACCGAAACAAAAAAACTTTTGCTTCTGTTTTTCGTTGTTGTTGTTATTCTTCCACACCAAAAACTTTCTCTTGAGTACTCCTTTATTTCTTGTTCCACGTATACGCTTCTATCTTTCACCACAACAACGTTTTTCCTTCTTCTTCTACTTTGTGTTTTTGTTTTCAACCGGTTTTCACAAAGTGTTCTTCCCACTCGTTCTATATTCCAAACGAAATGTATTCCTTCTCCTTCCCTATGTCGCGTTAATAGCAAAACATAAAAGAGAAAAATTTCTGCGCTTACCACTCTTGTTCCACGTCTCCTTGTCAACGCTAAAGAGTTTCCTTCCTTCCCTTCGATGTCTCCAACGAAGTTTTGTCCCACCAATAACGTTTGATGTAAACGTTTGCAACTCCTACGCAAAACAGATCGTGCACTATCTCCTTTACGTCCCCTTATTCACGTTTGTTTGTTTCTTTTTTTTTTTTTTGGGTAAAGGGGAGTAATCCTGCACCCTGGTAAATAGATTAACCAAAAACGTTTAAGTACAAATGAAATATGGCTAAAGTACCATATTAACCTCAAGCTAAGAAGCTTGATAACCACCTAACACTAGTGCTTAAGACATGCCAAAAGCACTTACAAAACTAGAAACAAAAATGCATCTAGAAAAAAACTTAAAAACAGCTAGCCAGCAGAGAATGTGCGAGATGAATTTGCCCCCATATTAGCAAAAAGATTGGCCGATTCATCAAACACATTTACCACTAGATCTTCACCATCCATCACCAATGCAGCATACGGATTAGATGTAGTAACATTAACTTCCTTAGAAGCATTACCAGTAGACTTCAGCTGAGACGACGATGTAGATGCATTACCCATAGTATTAACTCCCTTCTTAGGTTCACTATTAGCTGCCTTAGGAACAAATTTGAACTGTTTAACCGAAGTACCAACAGATTGATTCCCAGTAGTAGCCTTGGCTTTACCCTTCTTCTTTTTGTTCTTTCCCACCTTTTGAAAACCCTCAGCATCTAACTCCACAGTAGGAGTAGCAACATGAGAGGTAGGAATAGTAGAAGGACTAACCACCTGTGTAGGATGCCTCACCTCCTGTTTAGGACATTGATCATGATTATGACCAAATACTCTGCATGAACTGCACCTGGGGGGCCTCCATTCATATTCAACATGTAAAATCTCTTTATTAAATCCCTCCCCATTAAGAGAGGGGAAACCAATAGTCACATCCTCCACAAGATCAGATTCAGAATTGACCTCAATAAGACATCTCGCAAAACTACTCCTACCCCACGAATCCTTACACATCGAGCTAGTGTAAGAGTCCATCATAACAAGCTTTCCTATGAAAGAAGCAATCAATCTAATACCCTCCTCTTCAAAGACTTGAAGAGGAACATCATGCAATTTAACCCATACCGGAATGCTAGTCAGTTCTTCCTTACGCAAACAAGTATCCAAAGACCATTTCTTAAGAATAATTGGAGATTTACGTATCATCCAAGGGCCTTCTTCCAAAACAGTTTCTAAACCAACCAACGTATCAAATTTAAAGAAAAAGAAACCTTTGGAATTCATCATAATCCTTTTAAGACCATGTTTCGCCCAGTTAGTCCTAGCATAGTATTCAACAACAGGAAACGCCAATCTTTTTCCAATAAAATAGCCATATAAGGTATGTTCCAAACGAGAATTTACCTTTTCAACCACATTACGTGGAATAGAGATGTTGACACCTTCATATAAGGGCTCAGGAATAGGGGACTCTTGAGACGATTTAGAATCAGCCGAAAACTTCACAAAAATATCTTTAAGTTCATCCATAACCCTTACACGAACTTCTTTATCCAACAAAGCCCATATTGGATATTTGCCCTCTTCAATTCCCTGAAGGAAATAATGAGCTTCCATATTGTTAGTAATCGACACATCACCAAACAAAGCTTTGATATAATCAAGCCCAGTCACTCCATCAATCCCAGAGTCAGTAGTCGTACTCCCAATGGCAGAAGCATTGCCATCCTGAATACCTGTTGTCCCATCAGTTTGAACATCCATAACAACACCCTCATTCGAGGACAAACCATGTTGTACTTTAGAAGTATCCTTCCCCCGACCTGGTCGAGGACGTCGCATAGTTACCTTAGACATATCACGTATGTCATCCACATTAGTCTTAGCAGCAACTGAGCGTAGAGGCTCAGCATTCGACTCTCCCATATAATCCATACCCTAATCAATAGTCCAAAAACCAATTTCGCATAAACCCTAATCACTAGTAACAAGAGATCCCCGTCAATCCCACAATCGTGTATAAACCCTAGTTAGGAAACTAGGGTTTAATATAGGCAATACAGTGCAGTATTTAACCCATATATACGAATTCACGTACATGCAACCAATCGGTTAAATATAAAATAATGGAACAAGGAATCAAATATAATCACACCGACCCACTATTGATGAGTATTAAAATCAAATAAACCTGGTCTGTTGTGTTTTGTTTGTTTCTTTGGAAGATAAAGAAATCAAATGATCCGACTGAAAATACAAGGATGTTTCTCAGCGTGTTTCTTCCTAAGGCTTCTCGTTAATGTTGTTACACAGAAAACAAAGTTGTTGTATCTTGTATAACCTTGCTCTTGATGCCAAATGTTGTCCCAATTCTATACGAAAATGATAAGTTGCAAAGTAAACGAATAAGTAAATTGTCTAACATTAATATCGAATGTGTATGACATGTATATATATGTTTCCAACCGACACCATGGAACCATTGTGACTTTTCGGTTTAACTAATAACTACCATAACCGAATTTCGGTTATTAACTATCTAAATAACAAGTTTGGTCCTTTGTTTAATATATTGTTACATAAGAAGTATAGAAGCAATGTGTCAAGATTACTTGACCACATAGATGCCCCGACAGTTTGACGCCAGATAATTCATCCATTGTTTTCATGTAAAAACACCAAAATTAGTTAGACCTTTACCAGTAAATTGTATGCGCAAGAAATTGATATGATCATAATGGTAAATCGATTTTAGTTTTAAGAATAAAAATGAATCAATACATTCTTTAATAGCAGT
Organism: Artemisia tridentata subsp. tridentata; assembly: GCA_021014915.2. NCBI lineage: Eukaryota > Viridiplantae > Streptophyta > Magnoliopsida > Asterales > Asteraceae > Artemisia > Artemisia tridentata. The sequence continues at coordinate 244,603,287 of CP139507.1, read as the reverse complement.
TCATATTCAGATGATCAAAAAGCCAAGATCAGTGATAAAACGGAACTAGCTAAAGAGAGGTGGGAAACAGAAGAGGATCTCTTGATAGAATTTGCACGAGATGTACTTTCGCCACATTTTCTTCTGTGCCCCATCTTTCTTTAGGTAATTGCATTTTACCAATGTTTCAGGGTCTTCTTACAATCGCCACATCCTCATCTGTTTTCCACTTTTCTTTAGGTAAGCATACTTATCAAGATCTATATATAAATGGAACTCCCAGACAACCAATAACTTGACTGCCAACATCAGCAAAGTCTTTCATGTCATTTTGGATGAACAATTAGTGCACAAACAGACATCCCCGCCGACATAGAACCCAAAACGACAGTGAACTTGAGTTAATCTAATGGTAGATCATAAATAGTGAACAAACTCTTCTCTCCACCATATGAAAACTTTTTATTAGTAATATGTTTCGTGGATTCGATCAAGCACTTTCCGTCTCATATGTTTTCTATTAACTACAAAAGGAGTAATAAATGTAACCGGTTGTAAAAATAGATTAATATAACTAAGTCGTAGACATAAATACTCACATTAATTGACATCAAATAACATATCCACAACTAATTTCACCAGAACATATACAGAAACCACATACCTAATTAAATACATTTCAGCAAAAAAAAAAAAAAAAAAACAACGCATGAGAAACATACCTAATAGCACTTAAGGAATCAAAACAACAATCATGACCACGACTCATATTAGTTATATTTATGACTAAAAATTATATACATCGTATACACAACATATACAATAAAATAACATCTTAATACAACGCATAAGAATAGTTAAAGTCATATACAACAATGGTTAACACGTTTAACCATTTATAACAAAGCATATAGAGAAAATGCATAAACTCAGATAAAAGTATTGTGAAATAAATACATAACATTGTCATTTAACTTGTGTCACTAATGAGTCTGTGAACAACCAATGTAGTAGCAAACGGGTCCTTCCTCGTTAGCATTACTTTAGAATGTATTTTTTAAGCCAAACACTGAACACCACATTATCAAGATAAAAAAAATGAAACAGGTCATACAACACTTACGAAAAAAATAGCAATTTTGAACGCATCTCACATCAGTTATATTTAAGACTAAAAATTACACACACCACATTGACAGCCTATAGAAACAAAGCAAGATTCCCATGCGTTGAGGGTGCCCGAGGGTAAAACACTTAAAAAGCGTTGACGGTGCTTAATACAACGCCAACACATAAGCAACCGTAGTTAAAACTTAGGCAACCATGAAATACCATTTGCCTCACAATTTCATTAAGTTCAAAATATAAATGCATTGGCTCAGATATATAGTATTGGCTGCAAGAAACGGTTACATTTTTTTGTCGTCCAGTTTTTGCCATGCCAAAAGAATCATCGAATGCCTGTTCAAATCGTCATAGCCAAGTGAGTGCTACTTGCCCTGAAAATGTTTCAAGAAAATTGTAGGATGACGAAATGAAACGACATTGTTTTGAACCAAGTCTATTTCCAACTATAAAACATCGTCGTAATCCAAACTTTTGATGCAGCAAGGCATCGTTTCGAACCATAAATTATAGAGGTCCTTTGCATAAAAGGGTATTTAAAAAAATCATAGGCATAATTAAATGTTGCATTTGATAAGGCTCAGATTTGTAAACTATCAGAAAAGGATGATCAACCTGATATGGTTGCAAAGTCAATAAGCTGCCTCGCCAAAATGCTGATAATCTCACTTTCGCCTAAAGTCCAAAAGAAACATTTAAAGTCTATCATCACAGCTTCTTACATCACCCTTTCGTACAAAAAAGCGCCATGAGAAAATTTGTTAAGGCTGGTCACAGTGGTGACCCAACTTGACCCATGTTTCCGGCTGACACGTCAGCTTTCTCTCTCCGATGACCAGACATGACCCAAGTGCCACAGTGGTGACAGATTTTTTATTTTTTTTTTTAATTCAAACGGTTACATTGGATTTTTGTGTGCATAATATCGGTTGTAAATTCAACCGATTGTGGTTTTGTTTATAGCTCAACCGATATTTGCCCACCTATCCACAATGGCCTCAACCGATGTCAACATCGGTCACCATGCAACTCAACCGATTTTTTTCCGACCCATTGCGTCCAGCCTAATACAAATAAGCCGTAAAAACGTTTATTTATATTTCTCGATCTCTATATGTTTTGTCGATAACAATCACAAAATTATCTCAAGTATAAATCTATTTACATGTTTACTTAATAGTCATAATATTTATTTTTACTAAACTATATATTAGTTAGTCATTTGTTGTAAAATAATAATGTAAGTAAAACTGTGTTGGATAATCCATGACACATAACCCAATACCCATGACCCATAATAATGTAAGTAAAACTGTGTTGGATAATCCATGACACATAACCCAATACCCATGACCCATGGCTTGTGTGCATTATATCATGCATGACCCAAAGTCCATAACCCATGACCCAAAGTTCATAACCCATGACCCAAAGTATTCATAACATCATGCATGACATCACGTTGGGTACCCATGACCCAAAGTCCATGACCCATGACTAAAAACCCGAAATTGTAACCCAAAATCCTGGCTGGCTTACCCAGTTGCCGAATCCCTTTTTCAAGGGATCCGCCGGACCCGACTGAATAGTGGACTTATTGCCAATAAATAGTGAGTCATTTCTTCATTTTTTCTCACCCATTCTCTTACATATCTTCTTAAATTCTTATATCTCTTTAACCTCATATCTAAGGATCATTCTTGTAGTTATCTTTTAGTGATTTCAAGGTTCTTCTTAAAAGGTAAGATCACGAGTTTTTGCATACAAGACTTGCAAGCTTCAAGAGAAGTGTTGATAGGCTTCATCACCATTACAAGATCACTGAATTGATTCTTTTACTTGATACATCATATTGTAATCATTTACTTGTTGTGTCAGTTGTGTTGTTGGATTGGTTCTTCTATTGTAAAGAACTCAGTATTTAGCTTTGTACCGGATAAAGTGTAATCGACGTTGTGAGGCTTCTCCGCCGGTTAAGGAGCTTGTTGACATAGTGCTTAAGAACTCTCGAGTTGTGTACTCGGGGAGTGGAGTAAAGCAAGGAATGTGTCCTTGTAGCTGAACCACTATAAAATCATTGTGTCACGGTTATATCTCTTCCTCTCTTTTTTACTTTATCGTATTTATTTCTATACTTATCAACTTGCATTACCTATATCTCATCATCCAAAGGTTTCACATATAATCAATCTAAAAGTTTCTTTTTGAAACTAAATTTAAATCAGTAAAACTATTCAACCCCCCTTCTAGTTTTCAACAAAAATGTTTTAATAGTACCTAAAAAAACATCACTTATGACCACAACTTATACACAACATACGACCAGAAAGTAATAAAGAAAATGGAGCCGCAGATCTGTAAGAATGTATACACGCCAATGATGCCTTATTATGAATGCCCACCAAGATGCGGTTATTCTTAAACATTGACTGACTTCACTCAAACAATAGATAAAACACCACAAAATACACAATGTGACACACACAGTCTCACAATCACTCTATCTCTCTCTCTCTCTAATCAATGTCTTACATACAACCTGATTTTGTAGGCAATAATTCGATGCACACGTGTATTTAAGACATATGACTATGTATCTAAGACATATCACTATGTATTTAAGACATGTATAACCCAAGCTATTAAGAAAAACAATGGCATTTTGATCCAAAGTTATACCCAAACATGAACTATCATCCTTTAAAGCAAACCAAAGAGAGAGAAAAAAAAATCAAAACGACGTCGTTTTAGAGCAGCACTAAGCGGTATCGTTTCTCACTGTAAATAAACTAAAACAGCGTCGTTTACAACCAAGATGAGGCTCAGATTTGTTAACAATCAAAAAAGGAGGATCAATCCACCATGACAGTAGACTTGGTAAGTTGCCCTGCTAAGATACGGATAATCTCAACTTTGCTCGAATCCATTAACACAAATTCAAATTCTATCATCACAACCTCTTATAATCAATCAAATCTTCATTCCCGTATACAATATTACCCTTTTATACATTTGCGGTACTATATCATACATTTACTGTGGGAAACAACGTCGTATAGTGCTGCTCAAAGAAGACTACGTCTTGAGAATATTTACTTTTTACTCTTTCGTTTGCTTCAATCGACGCCTTTTCAGGTTTGGATATAACATTGGATGCAAACGACATCATTTTGTAAATTAAAAGAGGGTATTATACTTTTTACTCTTTCGTTTGCTTCAATCGACGCCTTTTCAGGTTTGGATATAACATTGGATGCAAACGACATCATTTTGTAAATTAAAAGAGGGTATTATACATTTACCGCTAGAAATGACAGAGTACATGTCTCTATAATAAACAATCAACCATATCCCTCTATCTCGCAAAACTCATACACGCTATCTCTTCTCGTTTGATGAGGCTAAGATTTATATAAAATTGAGAAAAGAGGATCAATACGCCATGACTGCAAACTTAATAAGTTGCTCCGCCAAGATGCAGATAATTTCAACTTTGCTCGAATACACTAAAACACATTCATAACCAATCGTCACAGCCTCAACAAATAGATTTAATCAGTTCTAAGCACTAAATTCATTGGACGACATCAATGAATAGGATGTGGCGGATTCTTTATGTAAAAGACATGTACCCTCCTTCCTTTTATCAAAACAATGTACCAAACAATGATGTTTTAATCATCCCAAAACGACAGTGTTTCGCCTTATATGACGCTGGTTCAGCTCGACACTGAACCAATGGCATTGGCTGTAGCTGCATTGCCAACATTGTGTCCTTTAATGAAACCAATCGCAAAGTTGATCAAAAACAAAAACACCAAATAATGAATAAAATCATTACTTTTAACCACAATATACAACTAACACTTATGAGCCCATATCAACCTTTAAAATACATGCTGCATTTTAAAATAACCGAAACATATACCCAGAAATCCACTAACAACATAGAAACTAAAAAGCACAACTTGTAAAATCAGCACTTATAAATATACAAATTAGACTTATGAGCCCACATTAATCTTTAAAAGACATGCCACAATTTAAACAAACTGAAACATATACCTACAAATACACTAACAACACATAAACTAAAATAAGCACAACTTGTAGCAAGTTATGTAAAATCAGCACTTATAATTACATGTGAGTCTTATGACAAACTTAAACAAACGACATAGAGTCAACACAATACTCATGGCCACATGTTAGACTTTAAAAACATCAGTCTTATAACAAACCTCAAACAAACACAAACACATATCCCTAAATCAAAAATGAAAAAGAAGCCGAAGTACCATACATTAACCAATCAAACGACTCCTTCAGATGATGATCGCATGTGTTCCAATACCATGCAGATCTAATAAGCCTATACTTCACACTGCTACAGAGTAAAAAAATGAAACCTTGTGTGTGTTTCATGGTTCGTGGTAGATGGTGAGGTGTGTGTGTGTGCGTGAGAGAGAGAGAGAAAGAGAGAGAGAGAGAGAGAGAGAGAGAGATTGTGAAACTATGTGTGTGAAATTGTGTGCTTCGTAGTGGATATGAGTGTTATCTACAACGCAAAAGAGAAACAAAAACGGCGTCATTTTCATCCAAATTCAGTTCCACACTTGAAACGGAGTCGTTTCAAGTAAACAAAAGAGTTACAATAAATCAAAACGACGTCGTTTCCCACGGTAAATGTATAATATAGTAATAATATAACTTGTGTAATAAAGACAAATGGTATAGACTATAGACTATCAATGTTTTTTTGAAAGCGTTTATTTAACCCCATTAAAAAATAGCTAAGAGCCTATGGTATGGTGGTTGGTGGCCCTTGTGCCATCCGACCAGCCGAGCCTATGGCACCGCAAACTACACACTCACTCGAGCCAAGATGTCTCGCCCCATCACCACCAACTCACGCCATCGTTAATTTTCTTTTTCTTTTTCTCCTTTTTGGAATGTTATAAAACGGTCAAAAAATAAATAAATACCCACATACTAAGTGTTCTTTTGGCACAAAACCCCACTTTTTCTCAATTTTTTACCCTTTAAAAATCCTTTAAATACCCTATTAATCTTTTAATTTTTACATACACTTTTACATGCACATCTGAACAATATGATCATACAACAATGGATCATTACGATCTTGTGTTTCAAGATGATTAAGAATGGTATATGCGGTATTTTCAAGGTTATCAACAGTTTCAAGCATTGGGTAATCAAGAAGCCGAGAATTTGGGTCCTAATACTAGGAGACACATACCACGTGAACGAGAGGCTGTGGAATAACGATATTGGAAGATTATTTTTGCGCCGAAAACAATCCACCTAAATACCCGAAGAGGAATTTTAGGCGAAGTAATCATATGAGTTGAAAACTTTTCAAACAAATAGTCAATGTTATTACTGTATAAAACTAGAAGGGGGTTGAATAGTTTTACCGATTAAAACTTATTTTTAAAACTAATAGATTGACTTATGTCAATCTAGTTTTGACGTGTTGGATATTGATGGTAGTAAAGCATATAAAACTAAACTACAAGAGAGAGAGAGATAGAGAGACACAACCATAACACAAGTATTTATAGTGGTTCGGCTAATAGGTCACCTTCCTTGCCCTACTCCACTCCCCGAGTCACCTACTCGAGAGTTTGTAAACACTTCACAACACAAATTGCTTTCACTTGGCGGAGAAGCCTTCACAACGTCGCTTACACTTTATTCGGTACAAAGCTAGATACCAAGGTTTTCCATGAGCTGAAGCCAAAACCTTCGTCACCTACACTTTATCCATTACAAGGCTAGATACCGGGTCCTTAGCACGGTGGACCAAACCAACACAACTAGCACAACAAGACTAAAGGAACCAATGTCCTTTTACACCTAACGACTCAACATATCTAAAACACCCTTTTGAGAAGAAGAAATAACAAGATGTACTTCTGTGATCTTGGTGGAGAAGAATCCTAGCAACTCATATCACGAGCTTGCAAGTCCTCGAGAGGTAGTGATCTCGCCTTTTAGTAGGAACCTAGAGAATCACAAAGAAAGACTACATAGAAAGATCCTTGGATCTGTGGTTAGAGAGTTTAGAACATAGATAGAAGGTATGTCTAAAAGGGGTGAGAAGCAAGAGAGAAATGGCTCACTATTTATAGGCTAATTGTCCACTGTTCACCCGGATCTGGCGGATCCCTTCCCAAAGGGATCCGGCCAGTGTAATCCAAGGGATCCGGCTATTTGGTATCAACAGTTTGGATTTTGGGTTACATTTCCGGGTTTTGGGTTATGGGTTATGATCCATGGATAGATGATGTCATGCCTGATGTCAAAGACATCTTTGGGTCATGGGTCATGGACTTTGGGTTATGGGTTATGGACTTTGGGTCGTGGGTTTTACCCATTATGGATGTCATGCAATGGGTCATGGGTTATGGGTCAAGCTCCACGGGTTATGGTTTATGGGCTTGATTTTTGGGTCATGGATAGTCCAAGTCTTTTATAGTTAATTTACATGTAGCATGTATTTTATAAAATGTAAGTAACTAGTTTACTTAAGTGTTTTTATAAAATAGTTTTGGTTTTATGTAAACTTGTTTAACTAAATATGTTTAAGTTTTACTTGTTTAATGAAATGAGTTAGTAAGCTTTTGGCTCAAAGCGTTACGTATTTTATCTATCTCGTTAAAATGATTTTACGTTTGTTATCGACAAAACATTAGAATATCGTAAAATATAAATAAAGGCTTTTAAGGTTTATTTGTATTAACAATCTCCCCTTTTTGTTGATGACAAAACATAAAATTATTTTAAGTAAAAAGATAAAATTCGTAAGTTTAAATTTAAGCTTTTACACTTTTCTCCCCCTTTTTGTCGAAACAAAAAGAGTGTCGAAAAGAAACTAACCCGAGTGCAAGTTTTAAGAAAAATAAAGATGTAAATATGGAGCAAAGAGGGTAAAAAGTGCTTAGTTGCTCCCTCTTGACGTTTTCTCCCCCTTGATGAGGGTGTCAAGTAATTAGGAAGACTAAACGTGATCATTACAAATTATTTGCAATGTTTTTGCTTTGAAGAAAGCTCCCCCTCATTGAGAGCGTCGAGTGCTCCATGTGTATTTTTGAAAATCTACAAAACAATGGTTAGAAAACAAGTATATGTTGTTTCTTTGTTGAAAATTTGGCTGCATAAAAAATTTGTTAGTCCCCTGTATGCCCAGATCCCCCGGATCCTTCTCAGAAGGGATCCGGCTAGTATAAAATAAGGGATCCGGCTTACCTGTAACATGTTAGCAGGAGTAAAGAGTAGAAAAGGTATGAAATCAAGGAATAATCACACTAATCATGTTCACATAAGCACATAGTCACGAAGATTCATTTAATAAATATAAGAGAAATGATACAATAATGGTCAAATCTCTAAAAACTAAGAAAATGATTTTAACATGAAAAAAGTCCTAGTAACTAAAGTTAGGCCTAAGACTAAGAATATGGAGACCACTTGTGCTTGCACTTCAAGGTTTTTAGGGAATGTTAGGTTTGGTGATATCTTCAAAACGTTCAAGTATGTGATGAAACATGAAAAGCATTTCATTGTTGTTGATCCCAGTTGAGCACTTAATCGAATCCCTTAGCTTGTAAAGGCTTAGCTATGCTAGATAAATCTAACACAACTAGGTATAGAAACTGCCTTGTAATTTATCAAACACATGCGGAATCTTGTATTTGATCTTAAGAAGAACTTTATAACAAATGAAACAATGAACAACGAATATCAAACTAAACACTTCAATATTATTAATAATATGAATACTCTTTGAGTATTAGGGTTTACAACCTTGAAGTAAATCGTAACATCATATGTTCATCTATGCCTTAGGTCCTCCTTTTATAGACTAAGGAGTCCTAGTCGGCTTACAATAACTTTCTACACAAGATAAATCTTTATAGAATCTTTTCTATATTTATCTAAACATACTATACATAATAACCGACTCTGATACTCTAGCAATATTAATAATGTATTAGCAACACTAACTATTTGTTCTTGCAGTATTAATCTTCTAGCAGCATTAACTTCCATAAGCAGCATTAGACTTCATAACTAGCAGCAGTAATGACTTGTCGTATATCCTTTGTAGTACCTGAGCAGTCTTAATAATGTAAGCAGCAGTAACTTCAAGAAACCTTTAAAACCCAACAATCCTCCCCTAAACTTGATATTTTCTTCCAAAATCATCAAGTTTCAATCTAAGCTTGAATCATCACCAGGAGGATGTTTCCCAAACACTTACTTTCTCATTTTCTTGTAATCAGTCCCATAAAGTTGTTTCTCCATTTTCTTGAGAAGCTGATATACCATTTCACTCCAATAATCAGTTTGAAGTTTAACAGACCCATTAAGCATCATATCAAGTGTACTCTTTGCTAGAGGATAGTCTTTTTCTACTAGCATGTAGATTTGAAGTCCTCTCCTCATTACAGTGTGAACTCCACATGATTGAAAAAGTTTCAAAAATCAAAACTTTACTGGAGTATTGCTCATGCCAAACTCTATTTTCATGATGAACTTCAAACATAATCTTCAAGTTTCCCCAGAGAACTCTATCCAAAATGTTTTATGGCCTTGAATCTCCACATCTGTTCTTGATTAATGCCCATAAGGTCTCCAAATCTTCTCTATCAAAATTTATGAGCATTTGAGGAAATGTTACAAACCTTTGAGACTTTCTACCAACTCTGATTATCTCCCACCAAGGAGTTTTACCATTAGAACCAGTCTTCCAATCAATGATAGGAACTTTAGTCTTCAAAGAAACAACATCAACAAATGCATCATCACTGTCTACAATTGCAATCATTTGTTGTAGATCAGCTGTTGCTTTTACATCACTCTCTTGAAACTGCTCTGTCTGTTCTTGTACCTTCTTTGTTTGCTCATCTACTTTCTGCTTCTTGGTGCTTTCAGGTTCTAACTCTTCTCTAGCTCTTTTTGAACCTCCTACCACCTCATTTTCATTCATAGCAATGAAAGTGTTAACCCTTCTGAAAACTATGTCAAACTCTTCTTTGATTCTGTTATAGCTCATCCCCTTGATCTGAGCATGTTTCTACCCACCCATATTTTTCAGATAGGTCTGCATAGTTTGCTTTTGCTGTGCTATGGTCGGCAGTTTGTTCCTTTTTGCTTCAGTTCTTTTTTGTGCAAAGAACTTCTTCTTTTGAGCCAAGAATTCCATAAAGAGCTTTGATTTTTCTTCCAGAGATAGCTCTTCCTGTTCATCTTCCCACATTCTCTGGGCTACCATGTGATCTGCTTCACATTTGGCTTGAATGTCATCCCAGGAATCAATAAGTGAAAGACTTGCTTGTTCTTCATTCTGAGCTTGCTTTCTTCTTGCCTCTTCATCTTTAGCAAAAAGATCATCTTGCACTTGTCTTGCAAGTTCTTCATCTTCAATGAGTTGTTGTTGTTGTTGACTGAGTGATAAAAATTTCTTCTTAGGTTCTTCAATCAACAAACCTTTGCCTTTTGATGATGGTGAAATAGTTGTTGATGGTGTTGTTGATACTGATACTGGCTCTTTAATCACAACTCCTTTTGCCTTAGGTCTTGTACTCTTTAACTTTGTTAATGCTTGAGCTATAGTCATATCTTCATCACCTTGAGTAGCAGCAATACTAACTTCAGTCTCAGCAGCACTAACCTTTTCACTAGCAATATTAACTACAACATTAGCAGTCTTAAGTGTAGCAGCATCAAGTAACACTTTAGCTACTTCAACCATCTTTTCAATACCATGATCAGCAGTAGTAGCAACATCATCCATAACTGCTGCATTAACCTGTTGATCTACAATAACAAACTCATTCACATCATCATCTACACCAGTTTCATCATCTACCCCAGTTTCCTCCCATGAAGCTTTGTTTGAATTCCTCCCCTGTTTGGAAACATCCTTCTCCAAGCTTTTTGCTTCATCAGCAGATTCAACCCTGGAAGTAGTTCCAATCTTGTATAACCTTTTAGTTTGGTGTGTTCTTGACCTCTGTCGACCTTCAAGATACCTAACCCTTCTCTTCAACCTTGTGATTTCAGAAGTTGTATGCTGCTTGAGATCAAGAACATCCATTGACAATTTTGCACAAGTTGCTGTCAATTCATGAATAAGTTTAATACTACCCTCAGCACTTCGAAGTGTGTTACCTCTCCCGAGTGGTTCATCATTGGATGAGTTAGGCATAGCCTCAGACCTAGCCTGAGCATCTACACCCCCCATAATATCCGATTGGCTGGGACCTTCACCTAAAGCAGTTCCAGCGGAACTGGATTCATTAGAAGTTGCCTTAGATCGGGTCTTACTTATGTTATCACTATCCTGCTCTGCTTCTAAGCTAGTAGCAGTAGTGACAGCCCTTTCTAAACTGTGACCCCTTTCCTTATGCACAGCCTCATCTGCAGCCATACTAGCACTAACCTGAGGTAGTTGAGTGCCCTTTTTAATGATCCTATGTGTATGGGTCTTTTGTGTTGGTGATGGGGATGGAAAAAGAGTGGGTGTGGGATAAACATCAGCTGGGATTGCTGAGCTTTCACCCTGAGTTTGACCTAGTTCCAACATTGTTTGAAACAATGGTGTAACTCTGCCTGAAAAATCCTTGCCCTCTCTCTTCATATTAGCAAAAATATTTTTAGTATGAAAGAGAGCAGAATAAACCTTTTTAACCTTATGATTAACTAGGTTTTCTACCTTGGTTATGAAAGCCTTAAGAATGCTATTGGTTTCATCTTTAGTTGCTAAAAAGAACACCCAAGTAAACCTACTATAATCATCTGTGACAACTAGGCAATACATCTTTTTCATTAAACTCTCTACAAATGTTGGTCCAAATAAATCCATGTGCAACATATGTAATGGCTGACTAATAGAGTTCACTACTTTGGCCTTACAAGAAGCTCTATGTTGTTTTCCCTTCTGACAAGCAACACAGATTTTAGAATTTTCAAAAACTTTTGAAGGTAAACCTCTTACAAGGTTTCCCTTAACCAATTTATTCATTGTCTTCAAATTCAAATGACCAAGTCTTCTATGCCAAAGTTTAGATTCATCTGATGAGGCCTTTGCAAAGAGACAAGTCAATCCTCTTTTGGGAACCATATTCTTTAAATCAACACTGTATATGTTGTCTGTTCTAGGAACTTTAAGTAGAACATGACTTTCATCAGTCAACTTAAAGTAAGGTGATAAGACAATACATTCAGTGTTAGTAAAAAGAACACTATTCTTTTTGTCACACATTTGTGAGACACTAAAGAGATTAAACTTAAGCTCTTTGACAAAGTACACATTATCAAAATCTAATTTACCAGTTTTTATTGTACCTTTACCAGTGATTTTTTCTCCTTTGGGATTACTCCCAAAAGCAACATATCCTCCATCAATAGCTTCAAAATCTTCAAGATATGACATGTTTCCAGTCATGTGCCTTGAGCATCCACTGTCAAATACTCCTTTATCTCCCAATTCCACCTGTAGATTGCCCTGCACATAAAGTAAGAAAATCAGTTCATTTTGGGGACCCAAGCCAATACTGACTTGGATCTGCCTTGTGCATCTACATAATCATATCTCTTTAAAACTATAGATGCACTGCTGTTTCTGGAAACATGATCTAAAACTTTAACTTTTGGTTTCCAGACCCAACAAGCTGAGGTCTTCACAGCATAAAAATGATTTCCCAAAATAGAATCAGTTATTGCTTTTGGCTTAGCAGTAGAAACTACTATTTTTGCCTTAGCAGCACTAATAGCTGTTGGCTTTTGAATGGGCTGTTTTACAGTGGAATGTGCTTTGTTTGAAAACTTTGACAATTTATTTGCACCATTCACTGTCCTTTTGGTGTTAGTAGTACTAACTGATCTAGCAGTATTAGTTACTACTGCTTGTTTAGAAACATTTTGATTAGCAGTTGTAACTGATACTACACCAGATCTCATTTGTACTGCTTTTGGAACCATGTTTCTTTTAGTATGTGGGTGAGTATTCTTAGAAAAACTTTTATGATTCACCCTCTTAGCATAGTTCCACACTGGTTTTTGATAGTAAAAACAATTATCTTGTAAGTGTTCAAAACTACCACAATGATAACAAGCCTTATTGATCATCTCAAAGTCACTTCCTAACCTTTGAGATATCATTTCATTCCAACTCCTCTTGTTACCTCTAGGCCTGTTCGTGATCTGCCTAGGTTGCTCAGTGTACTTCACAAATTTCTTAGACACTTTGGTACCAAAACTAGGTTTGAAAAATTTAATCTGCTCAACACTAGGTTTTCCTGTTACACTTGCAACCTTAAGTTTATCCTTTTCCTGTTCCTCATCATCATCAGACACCCAATCCTCAATGATAGGTGCATCAGAATACATTCTTTCAGTCTTAGGTTTTTCCTTCTTAGATTCACTACTTTCTCCCAAAGGCTTAACATATGACATACTTAAACAAGACAATTCTGGAATAGGAGATACATACTTTCCTGTTATTGAGGGAGGAACTTCATTATAACCTATGCCACTACCTCTCCTCATTAACTGACACTCAATTGTCTTATTTACACTTTCAGATGCAAACTCAAGCTTATTAACCTTAACCTGATGGTTTTCTAATACCTTATAAGCTGCACCTCTTTCTTTTTCAGCCTTTTCTAATCTTTTAGTAAGTTCATTAACTTCATGTTCTTTTACAAAAAGCTTACCTTCAAAAACATTTACTTTTTCTACATATTCTAACTCTTTTTGTTTGAAAAAGTCAAGTCTTTCCTAAACAGATTTTAGACCTACCTTATCGCCTAAATTGTCTAATTTTAACATTTTTACCTCTTCCATTAGCTTTTCATTCCTAGCCTTAAGTTCTTCAATAGTATCTAAACAAGACTTATATGAACAACTAGAACTGTTAGATACCTCAGAATCAGAACTTGATGAAGAAGAGTAGGCCATAAGAGCAAAGTTAGGTCTTTCAGCTGCTTGATCACAACAGTCTTATCCTCCAAGACCATCACATTGAGACACCAAAGCTGTAGAGGTTGTTGTTTCCCCAGCTTTCGTAGAGCTTTCTCCAGTCTTGTAATCTTGGCTTCTTGGAGCTCTGCATTCTCTTGCAAAGTGACCCTTCCTATGACAGTTGTAGCATTCAATCTTGGATTTATCAAAACCCAAGTTATCCTTCCCAATAACCTAGAGATTTCTTCCAGTCTTGTTCAAAAATCTTCTTGCCCTCACAGTCAACATTGCCATCTGCCACTTCAAGTCCATCTCTTCAAGATCATTTGGATGGATTTGCTCCAAATCTTCATGCATAATTTGAGAACTAGTAGATTGACCAGCCAAGAAAGCATAGATAACAGCATCACTCAAGTTATCAAGGGGTGTAGACCCAGCAGCATTAACTTGTGTGCCAGCAGTACTAATGCCATGAACAGTATTAACTACTTCATTAGGACTGCTAGAACTGTTGTTGGAGGGGGACACAAAAGCTAAATTTTGTGTGCTTGTTGATGAGCTAGATGACCCTTTAACTTCAGGTTCATAAACTTTAAGATTGTTGTACAGATAATCTAAACTCATAGTATCCAGATCATCCTTGTTTCTCCATACCACAATATGTGTTCCACTCTGGTGATAAGCTTCTCAAGAACTTTTGATTGACATCTTCTTGAGAAATTGAGACTTCTACAAGTGCCAATTGACTGATGAGTTTCTGAAGCCTGTCAAAAGTTTAATCAATATTTTCAGAACTTGAAGCAGCAAAATTTTCATATTGTTGCTTCAAGAGGTTCTTTCTTGTCTTCTTAGTTGCAGCATTCCTTCCAAATCTTGTCTCAATTGCTTGTAGCAACTGTTTAGCATCCTTGATGTGATTAAAGGTTAGCTGATGATCATTAGGAATCCCCATCATAAGAGTACTTCTGGCCTTTACTTCAATCTTTCTTTGTGCCTTGTCTTTAGCAGTCTTGATAGGCATTATAATGGTAACACCCTCAGCAGAAGTTTCAGTCTTAGGTAGTTGATTACCATTCTCTATGACCTCACACATAGAGTAATCAACCATCTAGATGTACTGCTCTATCCTCATTCTCCATAGCTCATATTCTCCAGACTTGAGCATGGGGACCTTTGATGCAGTAATCATGTGAGTAGATTCTGAGTCCATGTCTTCCTTCTTCAGTGAGATGAGTTGCAACAGGTTCTTCTTGATTCACAGTCTCTAGATCACAAGCTCTGATACCACTTGTTGATCCCAGTAGAGAACTTAATCAAATCCCTTAGCTTGTAAAGGTTTAGCTATGCTAGATAAATCTAACACAACTAGGTATAGAAACTGCCTTGTAATTTATCAAACACAATGCGGAATCTTGTATTTGATCTTAAGAAGAACTTTATAACGAATGAAACAATGAACAACGAATATCAAACTAAACACTTCAATATTATTAATAATACGAATACTCTTTGAGTATTAGGGTTTACAACCTTGAAGTAAATCGTAACATCATATGTTCATCTATGCCCTAGGTCCTCCTTTTATAGACTAAGGAGTCCTAGTCGACTTACAATAACTTTCTACACAAGATAAATCTTTATAGAATCTTTTCTATATTTATCTAAACATACTATACATAATAACCGACTCTAATACTCTAGCAATATTAATAATGTATTAGCAACACTAACTATTTGTTCTAGCAGTATTAATCTTCTAGCAGCATTAACTTCCATAAGCAGCATTAGACTTCATAACTAGCAGCAGTAATGACTTGTAGTATATCCTTTGTAGTACCTGAGCAGTCTTAATAATGTAAGCAGCAGTAACTTCAAGAAACCTTTAAAACCCAACAATTGCATAGTTCATGCACCGTGGTTTGAGTATCAAGTCTCTTCATGACTTGGTTGGTAATAGCCTAAGATAGAAGGTTCTTTAGGCATGTTTGAGGTGGAAGCTACTTGGTGGAAAGGTTGTGGTTGTATCACGGGTGTTGGTTGAGAGGTATGTGTGGGAAGGAGTGTATCAATATTTGGTTGAGGTAGTTGAGATGGTTGATATATTCTCATAACCTAAAATGGGCCATTTGAGGGTGGAGGAGAGGGAGACAAGTTTGCTATAGGTGGTGCTATGTTTATGTCAACATCTAGGTGATGGTATGGTGGTTGAGTTGATATTCTCTCAATGGATGAAAATGTGGGCAATGGTGGTGGATTAAAGGTTCTAGGAGGTAGGTCCTCCAATGAGTTCAAGAATGGATGAGGAGAGGTAGGAGGTGTGGTAAAGGAAAGGATTTGAGGTTGAAGAGGTGATGCAAGTATGAGTTGAGTTGAGATAGGTGTTGGTTCAAGAGGATTTGGCTCATTTGAAGGAGTAGGTTGTGGTGAGGTTGTTTTGCTGGAAGCAAGTTGTGGTGGAGTTGGCTCATTTGAAGGAGTAGGTTGTGGTGAGGTTGTTTTGGTGGAAGCAAGTTGTGGTGGTGTTGGCTCATTTGAAGGAGGGGTTTGGATGTAGTTTGATAGAGGTGTTTTAGTACAAGGTGTCTTGATAGGTGAGGTTTCTGTTGAGGATATCTCATACACAATTCGTGCGGTTTTTATTGGTGGACTCCTAGTGAATGATCTTGCACTTGGTGCCTTAGTCATGTTTTTAGGTAAGTTTAGAAGGTAAGTTTACAGTAGAAGATGATTTGTTTAGGTGTGGTTTAGAAGAACAAATACAAGAGGTTTAAATAGTGAAGGATCAAGTATGGTAATTAAAGCCTAAACCACTAAAATCCTTTGAATTGCAATGATATGCATGCACCAAGGTTAACTACAGTGATACAATCTTCTAAGAGATACATTAAAGGCAATGTGGAGTGTTTGAATGGACAAAGTTAAGTTTTGGAAGGTTTTAAATGATCAAACCTGTGTATGTTTGCCCGGATCCAGCGGATCCTTTTCAAAAGGGATCCGGCTAGCTTTAGCAGAGGGATCCAGCTAATAGATCAGGTGTGAGAGAAAAATGATTATGATTAAGCTATATCAGCCCTATATTTTTTGGTGTAATGAGTGTGTGAGGGTGTCTTAAATGAGAAAATCCTGAGTGGTTTGGGGTTGCCATTAATGGTCTTTAGTGAGGAGAAAGAGATCTAAAGTAGGTCAATAAGTGGATATGAGTTAAGAGAATCATACCACTAAGTTTTAATTATTTGTAGGTTTCAGGGAAAGGTTGTATGAAAAATTTTAAAATTCTTTAAAAATCATAAGAATTAAAATATTGGTTTTAGAGCATTTTGAGGAAGAGTTAGTGGAAATAAATTTGTTAAAAATTTACTTAAATTGTAGGTAAGTGTATAATGATCAGAGGGAGGTGATGCAACAAGTGGTACTGAGAAAAGGTGGTTATTTTGAAGATGATAAATCATAAACATCTCGGAGGAAACTTAAGTTAATCCTAAGAGATCAAAAGAGCTACTAACCTTAAGATCAACTCAAATGTAACTAATAGGAGATGTATAACTAGTGTACCAAGGTTAGAATGGTTGAGGGTGATAATAGGTGATATAAAATTTTACTCTGTATGACCGAATCCTCCGGGTCCTTTCTAAAAGGGATCCGGCTAGTTATAACTAAGAGATCTGGCATCTGAGACTAATTCTTCCACAGTGGGCTCATAGAAGTTTCCTCATTAGTCGAATAAAAAAATCAAACACTTCAGGCAATACTTATACATAGATGTACATTGGGTATAGCAAGTAGGGCACGTAAATCAAATGAAATAAGGCACAAAACTAATCATATGATAAAAGTGTTATACAAGAGCATAATAGAAACATTCAGAAGAGTAAGTACAATAGTTTAATGAGATAAATGACTACAATAGTTTAAAAAAAATTCAAAATATGATTAAACCACAACTTTCAATCTCTTCACTTTTTCTTCTTTCCCATGTTTGTGATAAAATAAGCAAGACACTTAATCATTCCCTTTGTTTGTTTGAATTATTCGGTTTCTTTTGGAAGTTTGGGAAGTTGTTCGATATAAGAGATTGGATCAAGGCGATAGTTTGAAATAGGATTTTCTTCATCGGCTTCAATTTCGTATGAGGAATCTGAAAGAGGACGAGGCCTTTTGCCATTGACCAAGAATCTTTTGGCACGACCTTCGGCGAGGGGTACCATGACATGATTCGTAAGAGCATGGTCATTTGTGATTCGAGAAGGTTGGATTGTACTAACGTACCTAAGGAGATGTGTGAGGAGCATACCATATGGAAGAACCATTTTGTCAGTTTTTGAAAACACCAACCATTCTTTTGGTGATGGAGTATGCGAGGTTGAATGGTTTTTGGTGAATGAGACAAAGATCATTTGAACAAGACAAGCATTGGGGTGGTCTTTATTCTCGACCAAACAAATGACATTTTCCCTAAGAATTTCTTCCCACTTTTTGTAAGTTGGAATCATTTCAAAAAGTTCCATTTGAAAAGGATCACGATGAATGACTTCCTTGTTGCGGGTCATTTGAGATTGATTAGTTCTTTTTATGAAAATGGTATCTCGAACTAAGGAGGGTTTGTCAAGAGGAGTGAAGTAGGTGCGGTGAGAATCTAGAGCAAGATGTTGATTGGCAATGGGCCAATCATTGGAATATGAGAGGATGCTTCGATACACTATTGAGGATGTTAGTCCTTTAGTACGAGTGTATGTGATACTTTGAATGAATATGATTAAATATGCGGAATCTACTTAACCACACTTAGAAGGTTATTTGTTATTGGAAATGAAACAGTGAAGGTTGTTGAATTTGATAATGAACAATGAAAGTTAACACCAAACGATTCAATATTATTCAAGAATAATACGAGTGATCTTCACTATCACTAGGGTTACAAAACCTTGAATCTCTATTACAAAGAAAACTTATTTTCTATCTTGTTCTATCAACTTAGTTTTCTCTGTATTCGACTAGTTACATTAATCACAAATTCACACTTATTTTCAACACACTTTATATCTAGTCTAAGATCTCCCTTTTATACAAACAAAGGAGATCATTACAATTATGATAAGTCTTGTCGAACTACTTGCTTGAGTGTGTCAGTCATTAAGATACAACATGTATCTGTGTTTACAACTTGCTCTGTGTAAACCACATGGTAACTGATCACATTGTCTAAGATATTATCTACCGTATATACTTGACTTTAGTACAAAATATCTTCGTATACTTGTCCAACCAGCAGTAGAATACTCGACACTTATCCATCTAGCAGCAGTATCTGTTGCACCAGTAGTAGAATGTTTGCGGCAGCAGATTCTTAACGCTAGCAGTAGAATGAAATGCACTAGCAGTAGAATGATACTTAGTGTATTTCCTTGAGCAGAACTGATCTTGTAAACCTTTAATTCCCGATAGTAATCTTCAGATTATTTAATTCCCAACAATCCTCCCCTAAACATGTGAATCCTTTTCAACATGTTTCTTCTGAATTAAATTATGATAGTGAGAATCGTTCAAACACTTTATAGTCAGATTCTTGATCTGAGCTATCTTCTGTTCTTTAAGATTAAATATCTATCTGTCTAACTCATCTACCTTCTGTGAAAATCTTTCAGCAATAACATCATCTTTCTTTGTCTTGAACACAAAATCAATACCTTGAATAAAAGATGGTGCAATTTCCTTGGATGGAGGAATTATAAGAGGCAATGGTGCTGTGTATCTTGGATGCTTGTTCCAAGAAGTCAAATCTTCTTCCAGCATGCCTTTGCAAGTGATGAACAAACGTAGTGAACTGAAATTGAAACTGAAAGTTGCTAGATAGAACTTTCTCCATTTCAATGCTTCATCCCTTCTGAATATATATAATACTCCAGAATCTTCATTTGAACTTTCTTCATTTGAAAAGCTTATTCCCAGTATCCATCAACTGAAAAAGTTTATTCCCAGCATCCATCAACTGAATGCTTGTTCTTATTATTGGCTGAATAATAAGACATGTTAGCTTCTCAAAAAGCTGACACATCATCTTGTATGCTATTGTCTTTTCCATTGTAGGAGGAGATACAACAACTGCTTGATCAATTTCTCCCTTGTTCTGAGCATACACAACCACCATCTTTTCTTTCTTCTATTGGTTAATCTTCCTCCCCTGGGTTTTATTTCCTCCCCTGAGTTTGAACTTGGAAGATCTCTCACTATGTACCAAAATATTTATCCTCCCCAGAGATTTATCATTTCCTCCCCTGTTTGGAAGATCTGTCACCATCATCTGATCTACCAATGAGAACATGTTTTCAGACAATAATGTACACGTTGGCCATCAATTCCTTAAGAGTTTAATTTGCTGCCCTCATCACTTCTAGGTGTGTTAACTCCTATGAGTGGTGAATCATGGGGCTTTGACTCATTGTCCATCATTTGATGGTTTTTCTGAGCCTCTTTGAAAAACCTTTTTAAGAAACTTTTTACTTAGCAGTATGAATATGATTTTATGATTGAAAAATCAAATTGCTCTCAACCATTTTGAAGGGATTAAGTGTGTAACAGACACTTAATCAAGAATTCGGTTTAAAGTAACCTCTGGTTGTGTGAGAACCAATGTTTTCTGTTATAAATAACTGCCTGTGTAAAGATAAACCCATTCAAAGGGCTTTCTTGACAGGTTTTCCAGCTCATAGCAATTGTTATCTCTAACACAAGTGTTAGATTCACTTTTACTAGCTGTTCTTTCTATCAGATGTCCTTAGACTTGCTCATTATACTTAAAAGTATAAAATGATAGAAAGTGAGTTGAGTCAGTTACTATCTGACCAACTGAGCCATCAAGTCAATGTGAAACATGATAACTAGGTTTCAAGAAAGAAGTTTTAAAGAATTTAATTAACTTAGGTGTAAACCTTTGTTAAGAATCCCCAAACTCAATCCATCATAAACCTATTATTTTAGCAACTAGAATCATTCTGCTGCTTCCATTTCACTTGGAAACTTCTTTTGTGCTCAATGTTCATACCTGAAAATGTTAGTCCAAAAACCAAGAAACAAAATGCAAAGCATATGTCTTATAGCAGTATCATAATATGACTAACAGTATGAGCTTAACAAATAAAATTTGTACTAGCAGTACAAACTTTTCAGTAACAGTACCAATTTACAAAGTTAGCAGTACAAACGAAAATTTATATACAAAAACACAGAGTTTAAAATTATTGAGGATTAAGCATTCCAATACTTGCTACCAAGTATTGAAACCTTCCAACATCAAAAGCTTTTGTGAGAAGATCTGCAAAGTTGTGATCAGAATCAATTTTAAGAACTTGAATCAACTTTTTCTCATTACAGTCTCTAATAAAGTGATGTCTAATTTCAATGTGTTTTGTTTTAGAATGTTGCACTGGATTTTTAATTATGCAAATTGTACTACTATTATCAATATGAATGACAGTGTTCATGAAATTGTTCTCATAGTCAAGAAGTTTGTTTTGAAGCCATAGGACTTGACCACAGCAACTTGCAGCAGCTACATATTCAGCTTCAGATGTTGAAGTAGCCACAATTGTTTGATTCTTACACTGCCATGAGATAATTCTACACCCAAGGAATTGACATCCTCCAGTTGTTGACTTTCTGTCCAAGCTTGCACATGCATAATCACTATCTGAAAATGCTACCAAGTCAAAAGGTGATTCTCTGGAATACCATAGTCCCAACCTAGGTTGACCCTAGAGATATCTAAAAATCCTCTTGACAGCTATGAGGTGAGAAACCTTTGGAGTTACTTGAAATCTTGCACAAGCACAAACAGAGAACATGATATCAGGTCTTGATGATGTGAGATACATCAAAGAGCCTATCATAGATCTGTAAGAGTGTACATCTACATTGTCTCCATCTAAATCTTTAAGAAGTGGCTTCTCAGAGTCCATTGGTGTGCTTGCCACTTTTGAATCAGCAAATTGAAATTTTCTAAGTATCTCTGCAAAATATTTATCTTGACTAATAAATATGCCTTCACTAGATTGCTTAACTTCCAGACCCAAAAAGAATGTAAGTTCCCCCATGGAACTCATCTGAAACTTATCATGCATAAGTTTCTCAAACTCCAAACATATCTCCTTCCTTGTAGATCCAAAGATGATATCATCCACATACACCTGCACTAGTAAAAGATCATTCTTGTGCTTCTTGATGAATAATGTCTGATCAATCTTGCCTCTTTGAAATCCATTTTCTATTAAGTAGGAAGCTAGTATTTCATACCAAGCCATTGGTACCTGATGAAGGCCATAAAGAGCCTTAACTACCTTGTACACTTTATCTGAATGATCTGGGTCAGTAAACACTGGAGGTTGTGAGACGTACACCTCTTCTTCAATAGTACCATATAAAAAAGCACTCTTGACATCCATTTGATAAACTGTGAAGCTCATAAATGAAGCATAAGCCAAAAATAACCTAATGACTTCAATCCTTGCTATTGGAGCAAAAACCTCTTCATAGTCTATCCCTTCTTCTTGTGTGTACCCTTGGGCTACTCATCTAGCCTTATTCTTAATCACTATGCCCCTTTCATCCCTTTTATTTCTGAAAACCCATCTAGTGCCAATTACCCTTACATCCTTGGGTAAATCAACTAGCACCCATACCTTCTGAATCTTGAACTGAAGAAGCTCTTCTTGCATAGCTTTTACCCAGCTTGAATCATCTAGGGCTTTAAGAATGTTCTTTGGTTCTGCCTGTGAGAGAAAACATACAAACAAGCAAGAGTTGGAAAACTCATGCTGCTTTGAAGCATAAAGGGCATCAAGAAGCCCTTGTTGGTCTGAAGACATCAGTTTTTGCCTTGTCTTCACCCCTGATTGTACATCTCCAATTACATTATCCAGGGAGTGGACTTTGTGAATCCTAGTGTGTGGAGTAGAAGGAAATTGATAGTTAGGTGGGAGATTATTGAAATCCACCTCTTCATCTGAGAAATATGCTTCATTTGAGTCTGATGGGCCAGCAGTAGAAAATTTTGGCTCAGCAGTAGAAAAATTAAGCCTAGCAGTAGAATACTCTATCTCAGCAGTACTATCATCAGAAGAAACATTCTCTTATTCCTTTGTTCCATCTTCCTTGTTTTCATCTTCAATCCCTTCTTTAGCTTCATCAGAAGAAGGTTCATCAATTTTTGAAGTTGTAACCACACTGGTACTTATTGGCATCCATACAAAATCTTGATATGTCTCCTTTTCTAACCCAACCTCATTTGTTGTTTGTGAACCTGAAAAATCATTAGTTTCTGCAACAACAGGCACATAATTCATAGAATGGGTTTGTGTCTCAAGATCAAATAGCCAATTAGGACCTTGACCTGCTACATTGGATTTATTCTCAAAAATTCCACCTGCAGGTTTTCCTCTACTCTTCTAGTTCTTGAGTTGTATACTCTAAAAGCTTTGCTATTAAGAGAATATCCAACTAAGAATCCTTCATCTGCTTTACCATCAAACTTTCCAAGATGGTCTAAGGTATTCAGAATTGTCACATGACATCCAAAAGGTCTAAGAAATCCTATTGCAGGAGTTCTACCTCTAAAAAGTTCGAGATTTGACAACCAAAACCCTATTTTGAACATAGCAAGCAGTATTAACTGCTTCAGCCCAAAAAGTGATAGGCAACTTCAAATACCTTTTCAGCTACTCCATTTTGCTGAGGAGTTCTAGCTACACTAAATTCTCTCCTAATACCTTTTTCCTTGCAGAAGTCATCCATAACTCTATTCTTAAACTCTGTCCCATTATCACATCTAATGACTTTTACTCTTTTGCTTACTAGGTTTTCTATCTCTGTAATGAATGTTTTAAGAATGCTAGAAGTCTCATCCTTAGAACCTAAAAAGAAAACCCATGTAAATCTACTATAGTCATCAGTAATAACTAGACAATATCTTTTATGCATCATGCTACTAACAGAAGTAGGTCCAAATAAGTCCATATGAAGCATAAACAATGATTGATCAATAGAGTTAAAAATCTTAGGCTTACAAGTGGCTTTGTGTTGTTTGCCTTTAAGACAAGCAATGCATGTTTGGTCATTTTCAAATCGTTTTTCAGGTAAACCTCTGACCAAACCATTCTTAACAATTTTATTTATGGTTTTGAAGTTAATGTGACCAAGCCTCCTATGCCATTTCATAGATTCATCCAATGTGGCCTTTGCAACTAGACAAGTAAGTGCCTCTTTAGGAACAATCTTCTTCATATCAACACTGTACATGTTGCCCTTTTTTGGAATTTTAAGAAGTACTTGACTTTCATCAGGCATCTTAAAATCAGAAGAAAGTACAAGACATTCAGTGTCAGTAAAATGAACTTTGTTCTTTTTGTCACACATTTGTGACACACTAAAAAGATTATACTTTTGCTCTTGTACATAGTACACATCTTCAAAATCTAATTTACCAGTTTTAAGAGTACTTTTACCAGTAATCTTGCCACCGATACCACCTCCAAAGGTAACATATCCACCATCTAATGATTGAAAGTTGGAAAGATAAGACATGTTGCCTGTCATGTGCCTTGAACACCCACTATCTGAATAGCCTTGATCTTCATGATCTGTTGGTGAATGTTCCTGCACACAAATAAGGAAATTAGTTTCCTTGGGGAACCCAAGCCATTACTGACTTCGATTTGCCATGTGCATCAATGTAATTAAATATCTTGAGAACAGTTGATGCACCATTGGATTTAAGAGGTTTCCAAATCCAACATGCTGAGGCCTTAACAGCATTGGCCTTCTTTTCCCTAGCAGTAGAACCCTTAGGTTTCCAAATTTGTTTTAGTGAAACTGCTTTTGTTGGAAAAGGTCTCTTAGCAGTTATTTGTGCATGTTTGTAAGTTGTTTTTGCACTTTGTACTGCTGATTTAGGGTAAACAGAGTAAAAAGGTCTGGCAGTAGAAACTGCTTGTCTAGAAGTAGAATCTTTTGGTCTAGCAGTAGAAACTGCTTTTGGTCCAGACTTTGATGAAACTGCTCTGGGCGTTGTTCTAGTATTATTAGAGTGACTTTTAGGAGTTTGCCTTTTGAAATTCACCCTATTGTTTGTATACCTAGATACCCTTTGGTTGCAGAAAGCTGCAAGATGGCAAATTCTCCACATACAAAACAAGCTTTGTTATAGAAGTCAAAGTCATCACCTAGTTGGTGAGACTTATGGCCATTCCAATTCCTTTGGTTGCCTTTAGGCTTGTTTGTGGTTCTGTATTGTTCAAAATATCTAATTGGTTGCCTAACATGTTTAACATTGATCTTAGGCATATCAGTATTTTGTTTGACTATCTTAGGAACACTTGTTCCTGCTTTCTTAACCACTTCAGGTTTAGACATAACATGTTCATCTTCATCATCATCAGATATCCAGTCCTCAATGACTACACTATCTGATCTTCTATCAGAGGACACCTTGTCCTCAGGATGTGAAGTTTTACTTAAACTTTCACTTACTTTCTTAGGTTCATCAACAACTAACTTTGTTTTTTGCTGCACACCATATTGTAACTCAGGTTGTTGAAATTCAGCTACTCCTGAATTCTCTATGTTTAACCCTGACTTGGCTCTATTAATCACTTGACATTCAATCATGTTGGTTACACCTCTAGAAGCATGTTCTAGTGTTTCTACAGTCAAGTGAATATTTCCATTTTCCTCTTTGATCCTATCATAAGCTTCTCTCTGTAGTATATTCACAAGCAAATAAACACACGTTTGGGACTAAAATATGGATCGAATGGGTTAGTTTAGAGAGAGAAAGAGATGGGAACCTTGTAGTGAGAGAAACTAGAGAAATATTAGATTAGTTATCAAATGAGGTCCAACCCTCTCCTTTGGTGGAGAGGGCTTTATATAGTACTACATAGGGTGCCCCTAGAGGGCTGTGGAGCGAGCTGACAGTGGGTAAAAGACCCGACCCACTCCACAATATTAATACTAACTAATCTACTGCTAATATTACTAATAAACCTACGAGCTATTAAGTGCTATTAAGTACTCG
The DNA here is from genome assembly GCA_021014915.2 of Artemisia tridentata subsp. tridentata. Classification (NCBI taxonomy): domain Eukaryota; kingdom Viridiplantae; phylum Streptophyta; class Magnoliopsida; order Asterales; family Asteraceae; genus Artemisia; species Artemisia tridentata. Next base: position 244,577,126 of record CP139507.1, on the reverse strand, counting down.
GGGTGACCGAGTCTTCAACTGAATATTTATATTCCTAACAATCTCCCCCTAAGGGAGGTCACCCCGGAAGTAACGTTCTGAATTCTAGCACTCTATCCTTGAATCTTGACTTCATAGCTCGTAGACCTTGATTCTTCTACGTCAAAAATCTTTGTACCTTCAGCAGTGAACTTGCGATGACTGTTCTTTGTTTTGGATGATCTTTGAGTATTATTTGAAGTTATCATCCAACATATGTCTTCAAGTCATCTTGTGGCTTCGTCATCATGAGAAGTTGTGATCTTGGAGCCTTCTTTGAGATCATCGGCCACCATAAATCTCTGAGCTCATTCATTGTAGTAATGCCTCCATGTGAATTGTTGTGACTGTTGGACTCGCATGCTCACACTTTTCTGGATCATGATAACTATCATCAGAGTTGCGGAAGCTGTGTCGTAGGTCTTTCATCTATCATGATGTCTTTGATAATGAGTTGGAAGTGTGAGCATGGAGTGTGGATTGTCACGTCTCTGCTGGAATCAGGAACCACCATCACCATCTTTATATGAATCTGAAATAAAACAGTTAGCAATAAAGTTGGAGAACGAATATGGCTTTGTCATTCATTCAATGTGGTGGTTGGATTTAACCTTCGGTTCTGTGAAGACCGACCCGTGATAAGGTAGAATCCTCTTTAAAGAAGATTCTCCTTGACAGGAATTTCCATCTTGTAGTAATGAGTCTTCCAACAACTTAATGTCAGAATCATCATACTAAGCATGTTCTCTTACCGGAACATCTCAAAGCAGACAGCACGGTAGAGTGAATCAGTGAATTAAATACCCACTGATTGACGAGAAATTGATTAGAAAAATCACTTGTGTGTCACTGGATAAATATTTTGTGCAACACGACAAGGGTTTTATAAATTGAATCACATTTCTGTCAAAAACACTTTTGTTTGAAGACTTTCACAATCAATGTGTTCGAAATTCAGTTGGTGAGCACATTGAAAGGTTTTCCAAAAGCGTCCGCCAATCCATTTCCTAGAACAAGTTTAATTCAAATGAGAATCGCCCCATCGTTTCTTTCCAGTTGTCACAAGCATGATCCATGAAGGATCTCACATGTCACCCACCAAGAGCTTGTTTGATGTTGGCTCTAGAAGGATTTCCATCTTCATTGTGAATACTTTACGTATCACTCGGATGTTCTAGCAATACCACAAGGATAATGCGTAGGACTCTTCATATATATTTTCTTGGTTTTCACGGTGTATGAAACAGCAAGCATATTGGAAATGTGTCCTAATGAGATTAATGGATGATCTCTTGGCTCTAGACTCAATAGTGCATTTTGATTTAGTGATCGAAGGCTGGAGAGGACTGCCACCTTTTCAATATCATCTAACTCGGAGTGAGATAGACGATAGCCTTGTATTGATCTCCGTGACAAATGAAACAAGAATCCTTTGAGGGACCTTGAGTGGCTAGGGAGGGTTGTGCAGCGTATCACTGGGTCCATGATACTTTGTCTTCAATGTCAGTAATCAACTACGTGATTCTGACAGCATATGTATTGACCCGGTTTCTGCCTAAGATGTAAGGAGGGCTTCTTTCTTTTCACCCTTTATCTTTACATTTCTTTTTCATTCTTCAACCCCTTCAGCGCTTACCGAGACTTCATTACTAGCACCTTGTAGGGTTTGTTCCAGCACTAGCTCCATCTCAGTCGGCACTCTTCCCTTATTCACTTTATCTCCTTTTTTGTAATCATACCTAAGGACTTCTACACTAACTAGTGGATTGTCCCTGGGTAGATCCCTCCGGTTCTGGCTGGATCATGGGAACTAATACCTAACCTTACCATCCTTATAACTCCAATACATAAAGTAAAATGGTCGGTCTTTGGTATTCTTTCACAATTGCCATCACAAATCATTTGCTCCTCCTCAATATGTGCATCGATATACGAAAAGGTTTGGCACATATGGGAGAGCCTACACTTGAGTTTCAAAAGATCACATTTTTTTTATCAGAATTCCATATTTAAATCACATTCTCTCCCCCGATCAAAAATTTTAAACCACTTGAGATTTGTGATCCCAATTGATTTAAATAAGTGAGAAATTTTGGGAGAAAATGTGGTCAGGTTATACTGTGTTCTGATTATGGAGCATACTATGCTCCCCCTTAAACCACGAGAGAGTGTCACTGCTGATGTTGCACAAATTTGGCAAGGTGTCAGAAATTTGAACAAATATTCTCCCCCTCAATTAATGACCCGTTTTCTATTTAAAGAGCTGTAGTCATTCAATTGAGCGATGAGTATCTGTGAAAATTTAATTCAATTTACCACCTTGTGTAACATCAAAACTCTCTTGAAGAATCAAAGAAGATAAAGAGTCTGATGTAAAGAAGACTTCTCTTATACACGAAATGACGCACTGAAACGTACATCAAATCAGGAAGAACATAGATATAAAGTAATCCATGCCCGGGTGAACATCACCCAGTGAGAGGAACAGCTTTTTTTTGGCGACGTGCTTTCCCCATTTTGAAACGCGGGTTGCTATCTAAAGTAATAGCAAGCCATTAAGACATGTTTTAACCAATTAGTGTAACTTCTGCTCGAGCTTCATTTAAAGACCCGTGTCATTATTGAATGACATTTCTAGGTCCGTAAATGTTATCGATAAACAGAAGACATGCCTAGGTGAAACTATTTTTGGTATTTTCTGATGTTTTTGATTTTTATGGTTTTTATAGGTTTTATATTTTTCTATTTTCTTTTTGATTTAAGATATATACAACTATATACAAGGATATGGGAAGTCAATCCTTTACTCCTCCTTTTCTTCTTGAAGACGCTTGAGGGTTTCAGGTGTCAAGCTCTTCATTCTAAGACGTGGGAGAATAAACTGAAACCTTTCTCTCGGAAGAGCCTTGGTGAAGATGTCTGCTAACTGAAACTCTGTCCTCACGAAGTATAGCTCCACAATTCCTTTCTCAACTTGTTCCCTAATGAAGTGATGCCAGATGTCGATGTGTTTTGACCGGGAATGTTGGACATTGTTACAACAAAGAGCTATAGCACTCTTGTTGTCACAATATAGAGGAATCTTGTTGTATGAAAAGCCATAGTCTGAAAGCTGTGATCTCATCCATAGAATTTGTGCACAGCAACCAGACATAGCGATGTATTCGGCCTCTGTAGAAGATATTGATGTACTCATTTGCTTCTTTTAAGACCAACTCACCAACTTTTCCCCTAAAAACTGAGCTCCCCCCGAAGTACTTCGACGAGTGTCTTGACATCCCACGTGATCAGCATCAGCGTATGCAGTTAACTCCATTGCTGTGTCCTTCGGATACACGAGACCCATATGAACTGTGCCTTGAAGATATCTGAATACCCTTTTTACTGCTTCTAGATGTTTCTTAGTAGGCTTGGATTGATACCGAGCATACATGCATACGGCGAACAGAAGATCTGGTCTACTAGCAGTGATATACATCAAGGATCCAATCATGCTTCTATACTTTGTTTGGTCAACTGGAATCCCCGAAGGATCTTCATCTAGTCTTGATCTATCAACCATGGGAGTGTCAACAGGCTCACTCGAATCAAATCCAAACTTTTTCAAGATCTCATGGGCATATTTGGATTGATTTATGAAAATGCCTCCAGGACTTTGTGAGATTTGTAATCCTAGGAAGAATGACATTTGTCCCATCATTGACATTTGAAACTTGGAACTCATCTCCTTTGAAAATCTATCACATTCACTAGGATCAGATGAAGCAAAAATAATATCATCTACGTATATCTGAACATGAAGCAGATGTTTGCTCGACTTCCTAGTGAATAATGTGGGATCAACAACACCCTTCGAGAACCCGTTTGCTAGAAGGAACTTGGACAATGTATCATACCATTCCCTTGGTGCCTGCTTTAAACTGTAGAGAGCCTTCTTCAAGCGGTAGACATGAGTAGGATGTTCAGCATCCACAAATCCTTCTGGTTGGCTCACATAAACTTCTTCCTTTAAATCACCATTGAGGAATGTTGTTTTGACATCCATCTGGTAGACTATCATATTCTGACTAGCAGCATTGGCAAGGAAGATTCTAATGGCTTCAATTCTAGCAACTGGAGCAAACGATTCTTCAAAATCAATGCCCTCTTCTTGTCTGTATCCATTTGCAACTAACCGTGACTTGTTCTTTAGAACATCACCATGCTCATCTAGTTTCACCTTGAAAATCCACTTGAGATCAATAATCATAGCACACTCTGGAGGAGGCACCAATTCCCATACTTCAAGCCGATCAAATTCATGGATTTCGTCTTGCATAGCCTCGAACCAGCAATCTTTAGTCATTGCTTCTTTGGCATCTTTTGGTTCGACTTTGGATAGTACGGAATTGAAGAAGCACCACAGTGCATCAGTGGCTAGTTGTTTACATGTGGATACAGGACGAGCGGGATTGCCAATGATGTTGTCAATAGGATGATCGTTGGTCCATTTTCTGAGATGATCATGAGGTTGAGGGTTTTGAACTGATGTTGCCGTGCTGTGTTCTTCGAAAGAGGATGTGTGAGTTGAAGATTCAGGAGCAAATATGTGGAACGTTTTGTTTGTTCTTGATTGAGATATTTATGTATTGAATGTGTTTAGCATGCGGAATCTACTACAACACACTTTAAAAGAACACAAGATGGTGAGTTTGAGTAAATGAGAGAATGCAATGAACAAAGAACACAACTTTGGTTAGAACAAAACGATTCAATATTATTGATGAAATAATACGGATGATCTAAGTATCACCGGGATTACAAAGTAATCTTGAATCTAAGATTGTAAAAAGGATTTGTGATTCGAAGTAACTAAGTTACTTGAGAGATAGTTTGTTTTTGGTTATTTGGTTGTGAAAGATGCATGCATGAAGAAGTGACTAAGATATCCTTTTATAAGATAAGGATATCTTATTACATGTTGTCAAGTAGATGAATATAATACTATACTTTGACTATTATGGCGCCTACAATTAAATACAACTACCCATGTACACTCTGATATATTCTTCTGTCACCACAGAAGACTATTCTACTTCTACATAACGTATAACAATGTACAAAGACTAATAATTCAACTAAATATCTATTACAAAATATCTAATCGACATGACAGAAGCTTGGCAGGCTCTTCATTAGCTAGCAGTACCTTCTACCCAGAAGGTACTGGTAGAACATCTTCGTACACTACAAAATCAACTAGCAGGCTCTTCTCATCATTGGCAGGCTCTTTGACTTTGATCATTTTATTCCCAACAATCCTCCCCTAAACTTGTTATTTCCATTAAAATACACAAGTTTCTGATGAATAAAATACATACCTTGAGGATTTGAGAACTCTTCCAAAAACCTTACTTTCTATCCTTCCTTTTTCTTTCATATTGCTCAGATATGCTCCTCAGCAAACTCTGAACAATCTCTGAGTTTTCTTCATCCTTGTCACACCTTAATCTCTTGGAGATCATAGCTTTAAGCACTTCATAGCTAAGAGGATACTCTTTCTCAGCTAACATAAAAAGTTCTATCCCACTCTGTGTGAAAAGATGATGAGTATGACTATGACTTAGAAATTCCCAAGTTGTTGTAGGATCATAATAGGGAAATTTCCAATGAACATCCTTGGGATCAGGATCAAACATTCTATTGAATTCCACCCAAAGCTCTTGTTCCTTAGCATCTGTACTAGAATTTGTAGCTAACCTAATCTGCACTAGATTCCACAATTCTTCCAAATCTGCTCTATCAGATGCTCTAACTAAATTTTCAAAATTCTTGAAGATAGCAGACTGTCCCCCAACCCTTAATATTTTCCATGACTTACCAAATCTATCATGGTGTATTTCCCAATCAATTATAGGGTGTCTAGACCTAATTGGATCAGCATGAATGATAGTAGGTAAAGTAATCAACATTTTACTTACTTGCCCTTGATCCAATTTTGCTACTTCTTTCTTCTGAGCATCTTCCTTCTTCTTAAATGGATGTACATCAGATGGAACATTATAGTAAAGATTCTTGTAGGCTTGAAGATATAAAAAGAAGATTTCATCAGCAGATTTCTTCTTAAGTTGATAATCAGTCCAATTTGCCTGATTCTTCAAAAATTTCTTCATAAAGATTGTTTGATCTTTGTTAGTTTTGCCCACTTTAAAACCTCTCTTCTGACTTTCCTTCATCTTCTCAAAAATGTCAGCCAAAGCTGCTTCTTTGTATTTCTTGTTGATGAAAGATTCAAGTGCTTCAGTCTTCTCATCAGAATTGAGTGTCTTGTCATTTACTATATTTGCTGCATGACCTTTCACAATTGGATCATTGTTAATAATCCATAACATCTGTGCATCAAAGGTCTCTTGAGCAATTTGAGTATCAAGAAGAGCTTGAGCAGCTTCTTCAGCTTCTTTCTGCTCTTTCATTTCTTCAAGCATTCTTGAAGCTTCTCTAGCTTTTAGCTCTTCTTCTTGAACTCTTTTGGCCTCTTCTTCTCCTAAAGCCATCTGAATTTGCTGAGTTCTTTTCAACTTCTTGGACTTTGGCTCATCTTCAATTAGAATACCTTTGCCCTTATCCTTTGGAGGTGAATCTTGTGATGGAGCAGAAGATTGCTCATCAGCAATTAAAACCCTCTTTCTCTTGTACACTCTCTCAGCAGACCCTTTATATCCCATAGCCAATAGCCTTTCTCTCCTGGCAGACTCTTCTTCTGCCCTAGCAGGCTCTTGCCCTGCTCCAACAGGCTCTTCATCATAAACTTGAGTTCCATCATGGAATTCAAATTGAGCCTGTTCCTCCTCTTCTTCCTCATCTTCAGACATATCCTTCCTCCCCTTTTTGGAAGAGTGATCTATCCTATCAGCATCTGACTGTGAAGAACTAGATAAAACAACCTTTGCAGACTTTTTACCTTTTAACTTCTTCACTTCACCCTCCAATCTCTTAACCCTCTTAACCAATTTGATGTTGATCTTAGAAAACCTTTCATTTTGACGTTTAAGAGCTTTCTCTAAGAACTTCACCTTGTCTTTCAACTCTTGCATTGTCTGAGGTGATTGGGTTTGTGATGTATGATGTGGGGATGGTGGTGGTGTTGCTGATGGTACTGGAGATGGTGTTGGTGATTTTTGATGTGTTTGTGAAATGAAACCATGTGAAGAACTGGATGATGGTGTATCAGCAGATGGTGTTGGTTCTTCTGGATGTTGTGGTACCATTTCATCAAAAAGTGGAACTTCCTCCCCTCTAAAACCAATTCTCATATTTGAAAATACTTTTTGAGAAAGTTTTGGTGTTTCATAAACTGAGTCTGTGGGAAGCAACACATGTTGTAATTTTCCAATGATGCATCCAATGAATCTTGGATACATCAAAAATTTTGTTTTAATATCCACATTGTTTATCAATCCTTCAAAAATATATTTAGAAAAATTGTATTTTCTGTTTGTAGCTAAGCAAATGAGAGCAGAAGCCATGTTGCCACTAAATTGCTCCCAAGAGGTTTTCTTCTGGCTCAAACAGTGAAGGATTGTGTGAATCAAAAATCTCCATTGTGGAGTAAGATGCTTTTTCAGAAAAGTGAGTTTGTTGAACTCAGCATGATACCCCATTCTTGTTAAATTTTCAAAAATTTCAGTATCTGGTAACTGACTAATACCATCAGAATCATCCAAATGAAGATGTCTTCTTATGGATGACTCAGTAAGAGTCAAATGTTTACCATCCACTTTGGCTTTTATTCTTTGTTCCCCATTTTCAGAAGTTTTAATTTTAGCAGATTCCCAAAATTGTAAAATTTGATTTTCATAAATAGTGGGATTGACTAGCAAAGCAAACCTGATGTAGGAGTTGTTTAAAAAGTCCACTACTTGATGAAATGAGGCATTATCCTCTGACTTCTCCAAAAATGCTAACTGATTGTGACGTTGAACAAAGTTTAGATCAATTGTGGAAGTCATAATGAAAATTTTGAATATGATGGTGGGATTTGTTGGTAGTACTGGTAGAAGATGAAAGATGTATGTGAATTATGATAATGACTGATGAAAGAAGATATGAGAGAATTACTTTTAACCGACAATAATAAAGATTAAAATAAGTAAGTGAAAAGGCGGTTAAAAAGATCTTTTATATGTAAAATATAATATAATATATTCATCAGTGAATTACATAACTACCCCAACGGCTAATTTTAACTACCAGGCCTAAAGGCTAAAACTTTTTCTGACAGGCTCAACGGCTATCTAGCAGTACCTTTGTACTCTAGCAGTACCATTTTTGTACTAGCAGTACCTTTGAAAGTTTTTAAAAATCCCTTATAGTTTTTAGCAAACTACCAGCTATCAACGGATTTGAGTTGTCTTTACCAAAAGCCGTTTGCTTAAGGACTAGCTAACTATTTACAATTAAGTATGGTCAGTTAACAACCATATAGTTTTGGGTAAACTATCAACCATTAACGGATTTGATTTGTCTTTACCAAAAGCCGTTTGCTTAAGGACTAGTCAACTCTTAAGTTTGTGAAAACTTGGTGAGATGAATACCAAAAGCCATGATGGCCCAAAAGATGGTGCAATTTCCTTGGATGGAGAAAATTTGAATCAGGCATTGATGCTGTGTATCTTGGATGATTGGCTCAAAAAGTGAAATCATCTAATAGCATGCCTTTGAGTTGAAAACATTTCTTAGTTTGATCTAGATAGAACTTTCTCCTTGAGAAATGCTTCATCCCTTCTAGATATGTGATCTAACTATCTCTTTTTCAACTCTGCATCATCTTGAATGCTCTTGTCTTTTCATAAATTGGTCTTTCTTCCATTCTGGGCTATTAATTCCTCCCCTGAGATTGTTATTTCTCCTGAAATGAATAAAACTTTTGTTGCCCCTTTTGTTTGAAAGAACTCTTGTTTTGTTATCAACCTGAAATGTGTTAGTTGCAAACCAAAAGAACAAAGTGTAGAACACTTGATCTATAACATTTTAAGTATTCAAGCCTTTAAATGAACAAAACATAGCAATTTTGTATCAGCAGGACCAATTATGAACTAACAGGACCTTTTGACTAACTAGCAGTACCATGTTTAAAATCCAATACCAGTTAATATTATGAAAAAAAAACATATGATTTTCAAAGATTTATCATTCCAATACCTCCTACAAGATATTTGAATCTACCTAAATCAAAAGCTTTGGTGAGAAGGTCTGCATAATTCTTTTCAGAATCAATTTTAACAACTTGAATTAACCTTTTCTCATTGCAATCCCTTATGAAATGGTGTCTGATTTCAATATGTTTTGTTTTTGAGTGTTGAACTGGGTTTTTAATGATACAAATAGTACTGCTATTGTCAATATAAATAATGGTGTTAAGAAAATTGTACCCATAGTCAAGCATTTGATTTTGGATCCAAAGAACTTGCCCACAACAACTTGCACCAGCAACATATTCTGCTTCAGTTGTAGAGTTGGCCACCATTGTTTGTTTCTTGCATTGCCAGGAGATTAGTCTGCAACCAAGAAATTGACATCCACCAGTTGTGGATTTTCTGTCTAGTGTTGCACCAGCATAGTCACTATCCGAATAAGCCACCAATTCAAAAGATGATTCCCTTGGATACCAAAGACCCAACCTAGGTTGACCCTTAAGATATCTAAAGATTCTTTTGACTGCTGTGAGATGAGAGATCTTGGGATGTATTTGAAACCTTGCACATACACATACTGAGAACATGATATCTGGTCTTGATGATGTAAGATACATCAAAGACCCAATCATTGATCTATAATTGTGCAAATCCATATCTTCTCCATCAGCATCTTTGATTAGCCCTTTGTCTGGATCCATTGGTGTACTTGCAACCTTAGAATCAGCAAAATTGAATTTTCTTAGGATCTCTGCTACATACTTATCTTGGCTGATAAATATGCCTTCTTTGGATTGTTTCACTTGGAGACCTAAAAAGAAAGTAAGTTCCCCCATGGAACTCATCTCAAACTTACTGTGCATAAGTTTTTCAAATTCTACACACAAGCCTTGGTTTGTTGATCCAAAGATTATGTCATCAACATAAATCTGCACAAACAAGATGTCTTTCTTTGTCCTTTTGATGAACAAAGTTGGATCAATCCTGCCTCTTTGGAATCCACTTTCTAGTAGAAAACAAGCCAATGTTTCATACCATGCCCTTGGAGCTTGATGTAGACCATACAAAGCCTTGGTAACTTTGTAAACTTTATCTGGATACTCAGCATCAATGAAGCCTGGAGGTTGAGATACATATACTGGTTCTTCAATTTCACCATACAAAAATGCACTCTTAACATCCATTTGATAGACAGTGAAGCCTATGAATGAAGCATAGGCTAAGAAAAGCCTAATTGCTTCAAGTCTTGCAACTGGAGCAAACACTTCTTCATAATCTACCCCTTCCTCTTGAGTATATCCTTGTGCTACCAATCTAGCCTTGTTCCTGATCACTATACCCCTTTCATCCTTCTTGTTTCTGAACACCCATTTGGTTCCGATTGCCCTATGACCTCTGGGTAAATCAACCAATGTCCAAACCTTCTGAATCTTGAATTGGAGAAGCTCTTCTTGCATAGCTTCCACCCAACTTGCATCATCTAAAGCTTTGTTTATGTTTTTGGGTTCAGCCTGAGATAGAAAACATGAAAACAGGCATATATTGGAATTATCATTATTCTTTTCTTCATAAAGAGAGGAGATTAACCCTTCTTCATTTGAGGATAAGACTTGAGACAAACCAACTTGAGATCTTGTTCTAACACCAGAAGTTATGCTTCCAATCACATCATCAGTTGAGTGATCTTTGAGAATTCTAGTGTTTGGTGTTTTAGGAACTTCATATGTAGTTGGAAGATTGCTAATCCCAACTTCTTCTTGAAAAGAATCATCTATTTGAACATTCAATGGCTCAGCAGTACCAATACTTGTACTAGCAGGACCATCTGAAGAACTGGCAGTACCATTGTCATTAGCACCACTCTCTTGATTCTCTTGATTCTGAGTTCCTTGATCTTCTTCATTGCCTTCTTTTGTTGTGTTTGAAGGTCCTTCTTCATTTGAAGATAGATCCATACTTTTCCAAATTGGCATCCAGATGAAATCTTGATTTTTAGGAATTTCAACATTTTCTTCAGAACCTGCATTTTCATTAGCATTTGTACCTGTAACAGGCACATAATTCATAGATTCTGAAAGCCTATCAACATCAAACGTCCAATCTGGTCCAACTCCTTTCACATTTGCTAGTTTCTCTTGAAACTCTATGTGAAGATTCTCTTCAACTAGCCTAGTGCATGTGTTAAACACTCTATAGGCCTTACTTTGCAAGGAATACCCTATCAAAAAGCCAACATCTGCTTTTCCATCAAATTTGCCTAAATGATCTTTGGTATTGAGAATAGTAACCTGACAACCAAAAGGTCTCATAAAACTTAAAGATGGTTTTCTACCAAAGAAAAGTTCATAAGGTGTTTTTCTATGTGGTTTTGTCACAAGAACCCTGTTTTGTACATAACAAGCAGTACCAACTGCTTCAGCCCAAAATGAAATAGGCAACTTAGAGTCTACTAACATAGTTCTAGCAGCCTCTATAAGTGTTCTATTCTTTCTTTCTGCTACTCCATTTTGCTGAGGTGTTCTAGCTACACTAAACTCTCTTTTTATGCCTTTTTCCTTGCAAAAGTCATCCATAACTCTATTCTTGAACTCTGTCCCATTGTCACATCTGATGACCTTAACCTTCTTATCAGATTGGTTTTCTACCTCAGTGATATAGGTTTTAAGTGTCTCACTAGTTTCATGTTTGGATCTTAAGAAGAAAACCCATGAAAATCTACTATAGTCATCAGTAACAACCAGACAATATTTCTTTCCATTCAAGCTGCACACATTAGTAGGACCAAAGAGATCCATATGAAGCATATGTAAAGCCTGAGTAATAGAGTTTTGGGTCTTGGGCTTACAAGAAGCTCTATGTTGTTTGCCTTTTAGACAGTCAACACAAGTTTGGTCGTTTTGGAAAATCTTTTTGGGTAAACCTCTTACTAAATCATATTTTGCAATAGTGTTGATTGTTTTAAAGTTTACATGACCAAGCCTTCTATGCCAAAGCATAGATTCATCCAATGAGGCCTTTGCTATTAAACAGGTTAAACCTTCTTTGGGATCAATGTTCTTTAAATTGACACTATACATATTGTTCCTTTTTGGAATTTTAAGAAGGATCTGACTTTCATCAGGCATCTTAAAATCAGAAGAAAGAACCATACATCCATTGTCAGTAAATAGAACATTGTTCTTTTTGTCACACATTTGTGAGACACTAAGAAGATTAAACTGAAGTTCTTTCACAAAATACACATTTTCAAAATCTATTTTACTGGTTTTGATAGTACCTTTACCAGTAATCTTTCCTTTAATTCCTCCCCCAAAGGTAACATATCCTCCATCAAATGTTTTGAAATCTGAGAGGAATGACATGTTGCCTGTCATGTGCCTGGAACACCCACTATCAACATACCCTTGATCTTCACTATCAGTTGAATGTTCCTGCACATGAATAAACACATTAGTTTCCTTGGGGTACCCAAGCCATGACAGACTTGGGTTTGCCTCTTGCATCAATGAAGTCAAACCTTTTCAGGATTGTTGATGCACCTTTGGATTGGATTGGTTTCCAAATCCAACATGCTGAGGACTTAACAGCACTTTCCCTTCTAATCCATTGTGTGGTCTTTGGTCTATCAGTACCAATTTTGGCAATACCAATTTTGGCAGTACCATTTAGTCTAGCAGGACCTTTTGGTCTAGCAGGACCTTTGGTTTTTGGACTCCAAACTTTTGTTTTGACCACATTTATCTTTTGAATAGGATTCTTCTCAACTTTTGGTACACTTTTGAAAGTGTTTCTTGTACCCTTTTTAGTTGATTTTGTAATAACAGGCTTATGTTGTCTAACAGTATGATTATCTTTTGTAGTGTTAGACTTAACAAAACCTTTTCTGGGTTGAGTAACATTTGTTTTAGCTTTTGATTTACTCCCAGAAACCCATTTATTACAATAAGCATGAAGATGATTAAAGCTACCACAATAATAACAAGCTTTATTAAACATAACAAAGTCATCACCTAATTGTTGTGATTTAAGGTTGTTCCAATTTCTTTGGCTTCCCCTAGGTTTGTTATTACATTTTTTACAACTTTCAACTGTCTTCAAAACAGTTTTGGCTTTAGCTTTAACTTCTACTTTCTTAGGACTGGATGGTCCTACTTTGATTCCTTTAATAGGAATAGTCTCATCTTCATCATCATCAGATACCCAATCCTCAATAATTAGGACATCTGGTCTCTTTTCAGTGAGCACCTTGGAGAGTGAGACATTCTTAGCACTCTCAGAAGGTTCACCTATCACTACAGGTTTAGCTAATGGTTTTGCAACAAATTCATGTAAACCTGATGCAGCAAGATCACTACCTTGTGGACAAGGAATTCCTCTATAAGGTGGAGGACAATTATTATATCCTATCCCTGATTTTATTCTCTTATTCAACTGAGTCTCAACTATGCTCTTAGTACACTCAGAAGCATTTTCCAATTTAGTAACAGTCAGTTGAATATTGTCTCTAGCTAATGTCACTTTAGTGCACTCTGTCCTTACCATTTCTATTTCTCTATCTTTCAAAAATATTTGTCTTTGAAGAGCATTTTTAGCATCAGTAAAGGTAAGTTCATTTTCTCTATAGTGAGTGATTTGTTTTTCTAGCTTGGACATACCACACTTATGGTCAAATAAGGTTTGAATGGTTTTTCTATGTTCTAATACTTCTGTATCATAAGCTTTACTTATGATTTTTAATTCTTTAAAAGATTCACAATCATTAGGACATTTGATAATTTGTACCTCAGGGGTGGAGAATGCCATCAAAGCCAATTCATCAGAAGTTGACTCATCTTCACCCATGAAACTCCAGTCAAAACCCATGCCATCTATAGCAACCATTGCTTTTGGCTCAGCAACTTCAACAACCTTACTCTTGCTTTCAAAGCTTCCTTTCTTCTCAAAGCTTCCTTGGTTTCTGTTGTCAAACCCTTTACCTCTGTCATCCTGCCTCTTAGGTCTTCTACACTCTCTAGAGTAGTGACCTTTCATGTGGCAGTTGTAACACTCCACCTTTGACTTATCATAGCCAGCAGGCTCACTTCCATCTATCAGTATCTTCTTGCCAGTCCTCATCATCAACTGCTTAGCTCTAATGCTTAAAAGTGAAAGTTGCCACTTTAGGTCCATTACTTCAAGATCATCAGGATGAATCTCTTGAAGGTCTTCAAATGTTAATACAGACCCATTGTGTTGAGATGTAAGAAAAGCACACCCAATTGTTTCATCCAAAATGGACTTGGTGCTACTAGAAGTATTAGCAGTACCAAAGGTTGTGTTAGCAGTACCTTCTTCTCTGCCTCCTTTGTCTTCATGATCAACCTTTGAGATGTTTGGGGATGAAACAAATGCCATATTTCCTGAGCTTGACCCAGTAGTCTTCTTAACTTCATGTTCTACAATCTTGAAATTGTTGTAGAGATCATTGAGACTCATCTGGTCAATATCTGACTTGTTCTTCCATACAATGACATGCATAGACCATTCTGAAGGTAAACTCCTAAGAAATTTAGAGTTTAGGTCTTCTTGAGTTATCATCACTTCATGGATGGCTAACTGACTTGCAAGCTTCTGAAGTCTATTGAACATACTGTCCAAAGACTCATTGGTTGTGGCTGTGAAGTTCTCAAATTGTTGTTTGAGAAGGGTTTTCTGTGTTTTCTTGGTAGCATCATTACCACCAAACCTAGCCACAATAGCTTCAAAGAGGGTTTTGGCATCTTTGTATTTGTTAAAAATCAGAAGTTGATCATTTGGAATAGTCATCAGTAGCATACTCCTTGCCTTGAGATCATTTTTCTTCTGAATTCTTTCATCTGCATTCGATGGTTGGGTTTGTATTGTTGTTACAAGAGCATCATTTACTGTTGTTGTGGTGGTTTGGGGTTTAAATGAATTGCCTTGTTCAATAATCTCCCAAAGTGCATAATCCTGCACTTGAAAGTATTGTTCAACCCTGAGTCGCCACATTTCAAACTCATTTTGTTTCAGTAATGGAAGTTTAGCTGCAACATTTGTCTGAATATGTTCAACATCCATTTTTCTTTTAAATTAGTAAATATCAAGCCTAGCTCTGATACCACTTGTGGAACGTTTTGTTTGTTCTTGATTGAGATATTTATGTATTGAATGTGTTTAGCATGCGGAATCTACTACAACACACTTTAAAAGAACACAAGATGGTGAGTTTGAGTAAATGAGAGAATGCAATGAACAAAGAACACAACTTTGGTTAGAACAAAACGATTCAATATTATTGATGAAATAATACGGATGATCTAAGTATCACCGGGATTACAAAGTAATCTTGAATCTAAGATTGTAAAAAGGATTTGTGATTCGAAGTAACTAAGTTACTTGAGAGATAGTTTGTTTTTGGTTATTTGGTTGTGAAAGATGCATGCATGAAGAAGTGACTAAGATATCCTTTTATAAGATAAGGATATCTTATTACATGTTGTCAAGTAGATGAATATAATACTATACTTTGACTATTATGGCGCCTACAATTAAATACAACTACCCATGTACACTCTGATATATTCTTCTGTCACCACAGAAGACTATTCTACTTCTACATAACGTATAACAATGTACAAAGACTAATAATTCAACTAAATATCTATTACAAAATATCTAATCGACATGACAGAAGCTTGGCAGGCTCTTCATTAGCTAGCAGTACCTTCTACCCAGAAGGTACTGGTAGAACATCTTCGTACACTACAAAATCAACTAGCAGGCTCTTCTCATCATTGGCAGGCTCTTTGACTTTGATCATTTTATTCCCAACAAAATATATTCTCAAAAGGAACATCATCTATAGGAGCAAACGGATTAACTTCCAAAGAATGTTCATCCGCAGATTCTTGTTGCACCAGAGAGGATTGAGTATTTGATGATGAGGGTGATTGACTGGCAGCTGGTGCATTGAAACTGATTGAGACAGATGCTGATGGGCCTTCAGAGCCTTGCGGAACTTGAGCATCAGCATTAGGAAGAACAGCTGCAGCATTTGAGGTCATTTCATTTGTTGGCTCAAAATATTCGTCAAACATAGGATCAAATAACTTCTTCAACTCCTCACTAGTTGGTGGTACATAAGACTCTGCAGGCGTGGGATTCTGTACAAGCCCTGAACTAATTGGTCCAGGTGTCAAAAGTTTAAGATCGGGTCCAGAACTGTTTTGTCCTGAAGCAGGTTGCTCACTCAGCTCGTCGAATGTGACGTGGATGGATTCCATGATTTGTCGGGTTCTCTTGTTGTAGATTCTGTACCCCTTGCGATCTGGTGCGTAACCAATAAAAATACCAACGTCTGCTTTAGCTGTTAACTTTCCCAAGTCTCGACTATCATTAGTCGGATAGCAAAGGGCGCCAAACACACGAAGAAAGGAAAGATCTGGTTTCTTGTTATGAATTAACTCATAGGGAGTCTTGTCATAAACAGGATGAATCAGAGATCGGTTTTGGGTGTAGCATGCTGTTGCAATAGCCTCTGCCCAGGGAAACATCGGTGCCTTTGAAAATATAAGCATGGTTCTCGCATCTTCCACCAGAGTAACAGAGTTTTCTAATACTGAAGTCTCTACAGTGGGAACAATCCTAGAGTCAGCGGATGGCCTATTTGGAAGGCATTGGGTTCCTAGAGACAAAATTTGACCTGTTGGCCTCCATTCTTTAACTTTCACAAACCTATGATCATTCAACTTAGGCAATGGACTTTTATTTCCTAAAAAGAATTTTCTTCCAGTGGGTCTCCATTGATACCCAACAGTAGCAAAAGTTTTTCCTGTTGCCTTCCAAACTTTCTTACTTCTTTCAGTTTTCCTAACATACTTAACTTGGGGTGGTGCATGAGATATCAGAAATGACACAACACAATCATCATGATTAGCTGAAATTAAGCATTTGGCACATGTTTTACAGACCGCATTAGAATTCGAATTAATTACAGTACTTTTGATACTAGAATCAACACGATTCAATCTAGTCATTACAAACTTATTGTTCCTAGGTTGGGCTTCTACACTCTTCTTGTGATCACTATTAGCTGGCGCAGTCCTATCTTTCCTTGCATTGCCCCTAGGGTTTGACTCGCTAGCTTGGTTGTCACATTTCACTCCTGTAGAAGTAATGATAGGAAAATTAGTTTGTTTCACGGTCACATGCTTTCCTAATTTTGATGTGTTGGGTTCTGATGTTCTTGATGGCAAATCAAAGGTTACATGCTTGTTTTTAATAGTGGATGATGATGCACCTAGTCTATCTCTTTAGTTGCTAGACTTGGGACCCGTGCCAATGGCATATTCTAACTGTTCCTGGATCCTTTTTGTGAGGACGCAGGCATAACCTACTGCCTTATCAAGTGGTTTTTCTATTCTGTCCTCTTCCACAACCTCACGAAGAGTGTCAAGTCCATCCCTAAGGTGATAGAGATACATATGATGGACAGGTCTGTTGTTTCTCATTGGAAATGAAATAGGCCCCACATCAACATCGTATATTTTACAAGCAGAGACCTTTGATACAACACAATTACAAGAGGTGCATGGCATTTTTCCTTTCACCTGAGTCTTAAGATTCTCAATTTCATTTAACAAAAAAGTTATCTTTTCATTATGACTATTTCTTGTAACTTTAATTGAGTCATATAACTCTTTGTAATGCTGTTTAATCTTAGAATTTTCTTCTCGAAAACACTCATTTTCATAATGTAACTTATTGATGGTGTCTTGATATTGGAAATTCTGAGAATCTGAAGACGAAGGTTTATTGGTGCCATATACATCACACTTGTTGGATTTCAATTGGGCAATTTGGGCCCTCAACAGTCGAATCGTGTTTGTGTGAGCTTGAATCTTTTCATCTCGTTTGCTTAATTCAAAATATGTATCAAACTCAGGAGCATCCAAGGATGTCTTGTCATTTGATATTTTGCATTTTTCTTCTAAATGTTGATATTTTAGTTGCAGATTTAGATAATCAACCTCTAGTTTTGAAAAACGTTTAACCATGTTATCATGGTCATCATTTTGAATTTTGTCAAGCAATTTCACATTCTCCCCCTCAAGCTCAACAACACGATTCTGGGTAACATTTAAAGCAATAGCATACTCATGAAATTGACAAGCAGATAAAGCAGAATCAGTAGCAGTATAAAATACATCTTGCGCAATACATCTAGCAATCAAGTTGTCATTGGCGATGAGTATGTTTTTCCTTTCAATTTCACGACTCTTAAGTTCTATTGCACATTGAGTTACCTCATTTTCCATATCTTTAAACACTACTTTCAATTCATTTATTTCGGTATTAAGGGCAGTTTGCATCCCTTCAAAATGTTCTTTAAGTAGTTTAAAGAATGGCATGACCTCAGTCAAGTAACACCTTTTTGCATGCTCAAAACACCTTTCTTCCTCAGTAATTCCGGTTGGTGTGATTCTCTTCTTACATGTTTTATCAAAATCAGCAAATAGTTGCCAAAGCACGTATAAGCTAATTAAGGTTTTGCATTCAGTGGGAAGAGACAAAGGAACCAAATTCCTAGGTGTATTGGGAGGATACACCGTTATGGACGCGACTTTTCTAAGGGATGGGGTGTTGGCTTTAAGTTCATCAGCTTTTAATTTCTCAGTATCATATTTCCAAAATATTTGTTCAGGCGTTAACTTCTTTTGAGGTGCAAACACAGTCAAGCGATTCTCCTCATAATAATCATCGGGTTTGACTATTACTCGCTTGTCTATGCATATGGGATCTTTCATTTTCTCATTCATTCTTTCTCTATTTCTCACTTCTATTTCATCACTCTCTTTCAAAGATAAAACCTCAGGTGGGGCATGACTAGGCATAAGCATCACATTGGCATCATATAAGGTAGGTTGGGCTACTTTAGCAATCCTAAGGAGAGCTAATTTAGGTTTACCTACATTACTTTCACTATGCTTATCACTCAGCTTTCTGTGCTTCTGAATCATTTGAGCAGTCTGTCTGGTTTGATCTTGTGTGTACAACTTATCTTCAAGTTTATTCTTTAATGTTTTGAGTCTAGAGAAATCATCTAAGATTTTAGATTCTTTTTCTTTGAATTCTAGCTTAAGCCTATTTACACAATTCTGTACTTCCTGTTTTTGTTTAACAGACATATCTAGTTGGCTTTTCAAAGAATTCAACTCTTGTTTTAATGTTTCTTTTCTCACTCTAGAGTCTTTTATAAGTGTATGCAACTTACCTTCCATTTTCTGCTCACGTTCAGTTAGTTCAAACTTAGCACGCTGTTCATACATAGCTACTTGTTCCTTATAGATGTTTAGTCTAGTGATCAAATTATCATTAGGAGCAAGTACAATGTTTTCATGCCACTCATATGCATTATCAACGTTACATGTATTTTCTAAGGCACACACGTTATTAACCACACAAGCATTATTATCAACAGAAGATTCTCCATCTTGTACATCAGGCACGTTGTTGTGAGTCAAATATTGTTCATATGGAATCATATCTCTATTTTCCATGTCAACATTAGTTGAGTCAGAAACATCTCCCTGTTGTACTTCGTTGGGAATCTTTTGTTCATCAACTACTTCATATGTGTCATAAAGTTTTAGTCCCTCAGAAATCACATATGCATTTGAAGAACCAGCTTGTCGAGGTGATGAAGCCAAGGATGACAAGTTAGCCATGAAGACTATTTGAGCCGTTGGTTCATCATCCACATCAAAGTCAAATGCATCACAATCATCAGCTTTGAAGATGTTGGGATCGTTGAGTGCTAGATCCTGAACTGGTTTCTCATCCACATCTTCATCAAAAGTATTTCCCCCATCACCAGCCAAAAAAAACAATTCTTTCTCATCCAATACAGCTCCATTCTCTTGAGCCTGCATCAACAACATCTTATCCTTGAAGTAATCTGAGTTCTGAGGACGTTTCGGTTGATTGCAATTCCTGGCAATGTGTCCCAGTCCTCCACAATTATAACACTTGAGCTGTTTCCCCTGCCCCTGATTGGCATTCCCCGCTCTGTTCTGCACATTACCTCGACCCATGTTTCTTCCTGCTCTCCCTTGCACATTCTGAACAACAATTTTCCCATCCTCCACCATTGCTAGATTGCGTGGGTTGGATGAGTTTCTTAACTGATTGTTGGTCTGAGGGAGAGATGCTTTAAATTGTTGAACCAGTAATGATACTTGGTTGGTGAGGTTATCAATCATTTTGTCGGTCTGAGAATAGCCTGAGTCGAGTTGTGAGCTCATAGCAGAATATGGTGAGTGAGTTGATGATAACCTTGGTTAGGTGATGGTTGGGTATTTGGTAGAGCACTTTCCATAAATGCCAGTGGGTCATTAGGAGTTGAAGGATTGAGCTTTTCTCTCAGCACCCGATCGTAGGCAGCATGCTTCTCATGTTGTTGTAGGTAGGCATACAACTGTTCATAGTTATTGTCTCTTAGACCTTTGTTGAGTTTGACAGCAGTAACAAATCTGTCCCATTCTGGAGTCATGTTGTTCACAAACTTTGAGTTAAGTTGGATGTTGGGCATAGTCATTCTTATCATCCTCATGTCATTCACCAACTTATGGAATCTCACATAGTAATCTGTGACATTCTCTCCTGGGTTCATTTTGAAGTGTTCAAACTCATCATACAATTGTGATTCACGGTCTTCTTTTGTGAGTTCTGACCCAGCTAGCAACATCTTTACATTGTCCCACACTGCTTTAGCTTCAGTGTTGAAATTGATGAGTTTGTAGACATCCTTTGGTAAACCTTGAATAACAATGTTTGAGGCCCTAATATCAGCATCATACCTCTTCTTTTCCTCCTCATTAAGGTCATTGTAAGTGCGTGGTCTGTCAATTCCAAAGGTGACTGTGCCATCTTCACCAGTAGTAACAGCATCACTGGTGGTACCCATCTGAAATGGTCCTTCATCAATGGACTTAAGGATGTTTGCTCAATTCTCTTTTCCCAAGCAGTAAAGCCGTATTCGTTGTGCCCACGACTCATAGTCCGTCCTATCTAGCATAGGTGGACGGGTATTGGACCCTTCTGCTTGAATATCATCTGATGCGGTGCTTGTCATGGTGGCCATAATGAATACGGGATTTTACAGATCTTGTGATTTAACCGAGAAATTGAATCTTTCACGGGATTTTCTAAAATCACCAAGAAACAAACCGTAAACAAAGAGTAACTTGCAAATTAGAATTTTAAGTCTTAACTCAAGAGAACTCAAATCTCAATTGATCAAATCGCAAAGTGTCAAGACACAGCTTGTCAAATCGCAACAAGAGAAATCGCAAGTTTATCAAATCGCAATAAATCAAATCACAAGTGTTAGCTTGCAACGTAAAATCGCAATAGATCAACTCGCAAGCTTATCAAATCGCAATAAGTCAAGTAACAGCTTGTCAAATCGCATATAATCAAATCGCAATTTGGGAACTATGAGACAAAACGCAATGTTCAATTCGCAAGTGCTCAAGTCGCAACTCACTATTACAAATCGCAACAGACAAATCACAACCCTGAGGATACAAACCGCAACAGACAAATCACAACCCTGAG
This sequence comes from Artemisia tridentata subsp. tridentata, assembly GCA_021014915.2. NCBI lineage: Eukaryota > Viridiplantae > Streptophyta > Magnoliopsida > Asterales > Asteraceae > Artemisia > Artemisia tridentata. The sequence continues at coordinate 244,555,317 of CP139507.1, read as the reverse complement.
GATACAAACCGCAATAGACAAATCACAACCCTGTGGATACAAACCGCAACAGACAAGTCGCAAGCCTAACAAGTCGCTACCCTGACATACAAGTCGCAAGTCTAACAAGTCGCTACCCTGACAGACACTAGTCGCAACCCACAAATCGCAAGTCACAAGAAAACAGAACTGTCACTATCTTGGTCAAAACGCAACACACTAAACGCCAGACACGTCGCTTTCTTAGCGGTTTGTCGTCTTTTTCCAAATCCGGTAATGGGCCAAATCGCAACTTCGAGAAACCACAATACAAAAATCGCTACTATGAAACCTTCACAGAGGGACAAAACGCTACGAAGAACACCTTTATACTAACCCTCGAATCTGCCAAAAACTACCACACAAAGCCTGAAACTATGATTCCAAACACCAAACACTACTTCTATACTATCCCTAAGCTAGAAAGTACAAGATCTAACACCTTCTATCAACTAAACAAAGCGCAAAATAGATTTTCAAGAAACTAACTATTCGAACCAAAAGTACCCCAAATCTACACAAATCCGTGAATATAACCATACATGAACCTAACCATGGCTCTTGATACCAATTGGAGTATATTCACAAGCAAATAAACACACGTTTGGCACTAAAATATGAATCGAATGGGTTAGTTTAGAGAGAGAAAGAGATGGGAACCTTGTAGTGAGAGAAACTAGAGAAATATTAGATTAGTTATCAAATGAGGTCCAACCCTCTCCTTTAGTGGAGAGGGCTTTATATAGTACTACATATGGTGCCCCTAGAGGGCTGTGGAGCGAGCTGACAGTGGGTAAAAGACCCGACCCACTCCAGAATATTAATACTAACTAATCTACTGCTAATATTACTAATAAACCTATGAGCTATTAAGTGCTATTAAGTACTCGGGGTGACCGAGTCTTCAACTGAATATTTATATTCCTAACACTCTCAAAAGCTTAATTTCAGAATCTCTAAAGAATATGTCTTGTCTAAGAAGAGCTTTGTCATCAGAAAAAGCAAATTCATTTTGTTTGTAATGAATGATCTGCTTCTCTAGGGATTCTAAACCACATTTATAATCTACTAAGTCTTGTTGAGTTCTTCTTAGGACTTTCTTTTGGTCATCATAATGTTTGATTAAAGTTTGTAGTTCTGAAAGAGCTGTGCAAGTATTAGAACAAACTTTATGATTTTGTACCTCAGTAGAGAAAGTCATGAGTGCCATCTGTGAAGAAGCTTCTTCTTCATCAGCCATGAAACTCCAATCAAAACCTAGCCCATCAATAGCTACCATAGCTTTTGAGTTTGGCTCAGAAACCTCCCCTGTTTTGGATTTGCTTCCAAAACCTCTGTCCTTGCTATCTTGCTGTCTTGGCCTTCTACATTCTCTTGAGAAGTGCTCCATCATGTGGCAGTTATAGCATTCTATCTTTGACTTGTCAAAACTAGCAGTATCATTATTGTTGATTGTGAGCTTCTTCCCCGTCCTTTGATAGAACTTCTTAGCCCTCATGCTAAGAAGAGAAATTTGCCATTTTAGGTCTATTTCCTCCAGATCATCATCATTGATCTCTTGGAGGTCTTCATAAGTGAGCATGGACCCATCATTTCGACTTGTGAGAAAAGCACAACAAGTCTTCTCATCCAAAATACCCATGGTACTGCTTGATGAACTAGCAGCACCAACACCATCAACAACCTTAACCTCTTCACTTGGATTTGAGGTACTAGGAGATGACATAAATGCCATGTTCCCAGTATTAGAACTAGTACCTTCATTTTTCTTCAGATCTTGTTCCACAATCTTAAAGTTGCTATACAAGTCTATTAGTTCCATGGTGTCAAGGTCTGGCTTGTTCTTCCAGACAACAACATGTATATCCCACTCTTCTGGTAAGCTTCTCAGAAATTTTGAGTTTAAATCTTCTTGAGGTATTTCAACCCCAAGAATAGCAAGTTGGCTCACAATATTCTGAAGCCTATTAAACATATGGTCAAGAGATTCATTGTTGGTAGAGGAGAAGTTTTCAAACTGCTGCTTGAGCAGAGTCTTGTGGGTTTTCTTGGTGGCTTCATTTCCACCATACCTGGCAACAATTGCTTCAAATAATGACTTGGCATCTTTGAATTTGCTAAAGTTTAAAAGTTTATCATTAGGAATGGTCATCATCAGCATACTTCTGGCTTTTAGGTCATTTTTCTTCTTTATTCTGTCTTCTGCAGATGTTGGGTAGAGATGCAGAGTTGTTACCACTTTGCCTTCCACTGTTGATGTAGTGGTTGTAGGCTGGTAAGAGTTTCCATCTTCAATAATTTCCCAAAGTGCATAGTCTTGCACTTGGAAATACTGCTCTATTCTCAGCCTCCACATCTCAAACTCATTCTGTTTGAGCATGGGTAATTTTGCAGCAACATTCGTCTGAATAGATTCAACGTCCATTTCTTCTTCTTTTTCTTCTTCTAAATCAAAGATATCAGCCTTGCTCTGATACCAATTGAGAGGATGCTTCGATACACTATTGCGGATGTTAGTCCTTTAGTACGAGTGTATGTGATACTTTGAATGAATATGATTAAGTATGCGGAATCGACTTAACCACACTTAGAAGGTTATTTGTTATTGGAAATAGAACAGTGATGGTTGTTGAATTTGATAATGAACAATGAAAGTTAACACCAAACGATTCAATATTGTTCAAGAATAATACGAGTCATCTTCACTATCACTAGGGTTACTTAACCTTGAATCTCTATTACAAAGAAAACTTATTTTCTATGTGGAAACCGTAGAGGGGGGGGGTGAATACGTTTCCATTTAAAAACTTAAAACCTTTTGTATCAAACACCCAATCAGGTGTGACGTAATATGAAAAGTGTCAACAATGATCACATATCATCTAGGGATGAATAAATTAAACTACAACACAAGCACAATCAACCATGACACATACATAATCAACATAACATAAGCAACTAGTCACACAAGCATAAACGCAATGCAAATATAAATATAAAGCGATAAAGAATAAAATGAAAGTAAAGAGATAAGTAAGAAGGCACAAACCGGACACGATGATTTATAGTGGTTCAGTCACGAAGCTCCTCTTCGCCCTACTCCACTCCCTGAGTACCCAACTCGAGAGTTACTTCACTAATCAACAAACTCCCTTTAGGCGGAGAAAACCGTACACGTCGCTTAACTTGTTTTCCGACACTAAGCTAGATGTCGAGTGCTAATCTTAGCTAGCACCAATCTACCACGATCTACCCGATCTACACCGTACACGTCGCTTATCCTATTTCCGACACTAAGCTAGATGTCGAGTGCTAATCTTAGCTAGCACCAATCTACCACGATCTACCCGATCTACCCCGTTCACGTCGCTTATCCTATTTTCGACACTAAGCTAGATTTCGAGTGCTAATCTTAGCTAGCACCAATCTACCACGATCTACCCGATCTACCCTTGATCCACAAGATCAATTACACAAGCCCAATGGCTTCAAGAGATCTTCACTATCTCTACAAGATCACACTTGATCTTGACTCACTCTCTCTCACAAAGGTAAAATGATCTTGATGTATGCTATGATACAATCAAGAGTGTAACAAATGTTACAAGACCTAACAACTATAACTCTTGTATCTTCTTGGATACCTTGAGTTCTTCTCTTGCAAATGAAGAGGAATGATAACACTTTGTATCTACTTGGATACTTTGTGTTCTTCTCTTGCTAATCAAGAGGGATGACAACACTTTGTATCTACTTGGATACTTTGTGTTCTTCTCTTGCTAATCAAGAGGGATGACAACACTTTGTATCTACTTGGATACTTTGTGTTCTTCTCTTGCTAATCAAGAGGGATGAAGACGATCACTTGAATGGATGATTGGATCACTCTTAAACAAACTAAGACTCTCCAAATGATCAAAGAAAGTCATCTAAGTGAGAAGGGATTAGACCAGAGAAAAAGGACTGGAAAAATCAAGTTGGAAGTGTGAAATGGTCCACTATTTATAGGCAAAGAAAAATCTAGCCGTTACGTACGGACGGCTCCGTTAAATACCCGACGGCTCCGTTAAATTTAATGGAGCCGTCCCTATTTAAAGGTGCCGTAGACGCTCCTTCGTTTGTCTTTAGTGGGGAAGGTTTATTTGGGAAAGTTAGGAGCTATTTTGGGGGGAAATTTGACTGTTGGGATTTTCAAACATATTTTTCAAAATAAAACATTTCTTTTTAATTCAAAAATAATTTGTGAAATATATTTTTGAAAAAATGTTTTGTCACTTTAAAAATGTGAAGTTTAGAAAAATAAAATCCTTTGATCATTTGTCAAGTAGTAGATTTGTTTGTCCATACCTTGAGTGATTTATGTCGGGATGGAAATCTACGACTTCGTTGAAGCATACTTGAGACGTCGGGAGGTGTTGATGTAAGTATGCATTGATGATTTGTGTTTACAAGTAACTTTTACATTTTACGTTATGTATTACAAGTTACATGTTTGTCATTATTAAAACCGAAGAAACCGTTTAGTTTAAATATCGTAATATTTGCACTAACAATCTCCCCCTTTTTGATGATGACAAATATGTAAACCGTAAGACATAGTAAAATGTAAAAGTTACCTGTTTACACTCTCCTTCTCCCCCTTTTGTCGAATCAAAAAGGTAGTTGCCTTGAGCGCTCCCTTTGATTTACTCCTTACTCCCCCTTATTACACTACTATCCTTTCTCCCCAAAAAAAAAAGGCGAGTTTGCATCATCCCAGTGAAGCCTTCTATCACTACTTGTGAAGACGACTCCATGCTATGTAATCAAATACTCTCGAGCTCCCCCTAGCTCAATGCTCTCCTATGGTGACTTAATCCCCTTGTTTATTTACCTTAGTATCTAGTGGATCCATGGATCAAATTCATACAAAGGCTTTTCCTACATCAAGGGTTAGCTTCGTGCAGCATAATATATAACAGTATAGGAGCAACATTATAGGGATAGAATACACATAGCAAGACATGCATGGGTTAAACTATGTTAACACGTATGTGTCACAACCCGACCTAAAACCTAAGGTGTAACTATTCACTCAATCACACTAATCAAGAACGAGATTCGTTCATTGACTGACGCACTAAATGACTTATTCCAAGTTGTCATTGGGAAGGAAAGTTCTAACAAACCTTTTGAACAACATAATCATCTGCCTAAGATGATTGATGTTAAGGATAGTTTGTTGATAAGACATACTCTAAATGATTACTATTATGACAAGTCGTGCCATAAAGTAGACTTGATAGAGGTTATACATAAATGATTCCATAAGGTGGGAGAGTGTTGGTTGTGGTGACAACAAGGACAACTTGGGTTAAGTGGTTGTAGGGGATAGATAATGGGATGACCCATTAGTGGTTGTGGTGTTGGTGATAGTGATAAGGATGATGTGTTAGTGCCAAGTTCAAAAGGTGATGTAGGTGACAAGGTTAGTGTAAGAGCTAAAGGTTGTGGTGATGGTGATGGTGATAAGGATGATGTGTTGGTGTCAAGTCCAAAGAGGTTTGATGGTGATAGGGTTAGTGTGATAGCTAAAGGTTGTGGTGGACTTGGTGGAGGTAAGGGTGTAGGAATCCTAAATGTGGAGGATGATGATGATGTGGTTGGAGATGTTGGTTTTGCCCTTTGAGGAAAGGTGGGAAAGGAAGGTTTAGGTTAATATATCGCTTGCACTGACAATGAGATGCATGATATATTTCAAAAGGGAAAAAGAAAAGGTGTATGTGATCCTAACAGGATTGTTGGTGGATATCTCTAACGGGGTTGAGGTAACGAGGTTCTAGGTTTCTAGTTTGGATGATCCTAGTTGTGTGTTAGAGATAGTTTGGTGCATGAAAGGTTTTGGGTGATTGTGAGGGTTGAAGGTTGTTTAACTAACTGTCACTTATCCAAAGTGAGGAGTAGTTGTAAGGTTTGAGTGTGATGATTGATGAGTTGACAGGTTGTAAGGTTTGAGTGTGATGATCTATGGGTTGAAGGTTCTTAGACTAACTATCACTGTCAAGAGTGAAGTGTAGCTAATAGGTTTGAGTGGGATTGATATAAGGGTTCAAGGTTGTAAGGTTTGAGTGTAATGATCCATGAGTTGAAGGTTGTAAGGTTTGAGTGTGATGATCTATGGGTTGAAGGTTCTTAGACTAACTATCACTGTCAAGAGTGAAGTGTAGCTAAAAGGTTTGAATGTGAGATGCAAGATAAGCTTGCAATGGTGAGGCCTTATATAGGCAAGAGTTGTGGGATTTGAACTAAAGTTGGTGTTAGAGTTCTATGATGTAGTAAGGGAATCCTAGGGTGTATGTGAGTTTGCAAAAATTTGCAGGTTTGAGGTTAGGGATGCAGGGATCTAAAGGAAACAGTGAAAATTCGTCAAACATAGGCACGGTACCACTAAATACCACACGGTACCGTTGAATTTAACGGTACCGTGGCATATTTAACGGTACCGTGACCTGGAAGTCACGAATTTTCCTATACAGCCTAGTTCTGGGCAGCTAAAGGGAAGTTTCCTAGGGAATAAGAACCACATTTGTGTGTTTTTGAGAGTGTTTGGTGAAAGACTATATGAGTGTGTTTTCGCTCCCCCTTAATCTATGACCATCCGGACAAGATGTAAAAGATAAAGAGGAAAACAAACGTTGATCGAAGCGATGAGCTTAGTAACGTCATGACAAGTGGTGGATAGCATACGATAAACTTCACCTTTGAAGTCACGTAGCTCTTCTCAATCATTTTGAATATTCAAAGAATATTTATATGATGAGGCATGTGATTACTTGGAGATATCCTAAGGGTTAAGAAGATAAAATCTTCAGGGCAGTGAGGTAGGTGATAAGGTTATGGGGTTATCTATGTTGATGAAGGAGGGTTATCTCAACGTATCCAAATGGTTCTTCGTTTGAAGTGTGTGGAAGATGAGTGGGATGCGGAAGCATTGGTAGTGTTTAGTACCATGCGGAAGTGAAAGGGAAGAAGGCTTAGGAATCAGAAGATAGATACAATCTGTTCTGATTGAATACGGTTCTGGTTCAAGACTACATCGAGTGGGTTTCGATAGTGTCTTTGAAACAGTGAGAATAAACTGTCTCAGTAGACAACAGTCCGACGGTACCATTAAATTTAGCGGTACCGTCCCCTATTTAAGGGTACCGTAACCTGCTGAGGTCAGTTTTGACTCAGAATTAGATTTCTGACTAAGAAATTTCACATATGTTGTGATTTTTCTGGACCTTAGATTAAAAGAATTTATACCGAATAAATTCTTTTATGAATGAATCCAACGGGATTAGGTGAACGTTGATCGAGAGCGAGAAATGACATTTAATTGCATTTCGCAAATTAAATATACTTTAAATATTTCGGATGAAATATTTAAGTTGTCATTGGAATTTAAGATGATTTCACGAATAAATCTCGCTGATTTAGTGAGACTCTTTGACACGAGGAAAGAATTTATACCTAATAAATTCTTTGAACGGTACTGGACGAGAATAGATGACTTTTATATTTCCGAGGAAATACATAGGTAGTCATTAGAGCAATGTGAAAGATGACTTAATATTTCCAGTGAAATATTTAAATAGTCATAAGAGGGGTACGAGGGATGACTTTAATATTTCCAGTGAAATATTTAAATAGTCATAAGATTTATGGAAAATGTTCCATCATTCCTAGACCTAGACTAAGATGGTTAGGGGATTCTCGGTTGAGAGGTTTGGAAGATTTACGGATTTTGATGTGCTTCGCACACGAGTGTTTCATGGGGTTTTGAAAGACGTAAAGCTAAGCCTATGGTGCTGATTCACAGCAGGGTTAGGGATCTTAAGACGTGTATAATCACACGAGGATGAAAGGAACTACTAATCACTTAAATATTAACTTGTGAGTCCTTTGTCATCCGAGGGTTGATGTTAGCTTTTAGCTTTTGGATGAGCGTTTTAACATATGCTGTTAAAAGGCTTGAGTATGATGTTTCGGATATGACATTTAACAATTGCGATCGCAAGTTAAACTTACTTGAATATTTCAGACGAAATATTTAAGTTGTCAATCCTACTCCGAGTTCTACTAGGTTTGTATCTAACCTTCCCATGACAAACGGGTGTATTACTTGGAAGAAGGCGAAGTGATGACTGGGGAATTAGGACAACTTCGCGACTACTCTAACTTATAAGTTTTGACACTAGTGTATGACTCTATGACTTCTAAGGGTTCATAGTGATGGGCATACCTAATTCCTAATGTGTCAAAAGAGCATAGTGTGGGTGCAAACTTTACAAGCAAATCATGTAAAATGCACATAAGGAATAAATGCAACCATCATGCAAAACATGATAATCATTTAGCATTTAAGATCATGAAGACATTTAATCATGTCTTATGAGAACATGTTATCATTTTGAAACACGTATGTGGGATGCAAGCACTCTAGGTTTGCTAAGGCAGATCCTAATTACTACTTGTTTAAGATGACATCCTAATGGGAGATATAGTTCAACGATGTAAACTATCTCTACTCAAATGTAGGAATGAAAATTTTTCAAGTTAGAGAATGAGTATGAGACTATCACTAGTGGTGCTCAATTAAGGCTAAACACGACCATTTTTACGGGTTATACACGAACCCAACTTCTCTCCTGGAAGCAATCCAACCGTTAGGTCAAATTAAATTTCTAGTGCGATAGGTTCTCCAGTAGTCATTCTTATGTTAGAAGAATTCAAATTCCTATATTTGCCTATCAAAGTATAGCAAAGATGATGTTATCTTGTTTTGCTTATACATGGCCTAATATGACTCAATTAACCATACTTTGAAAGTTGGTCAAGAAAATGACATGTCCTACACAACTCCAAACAAAGGCAAGCGAAATGTTTTAATTTCGTGTTTGAGATTTAAAGGTTATTTGATGGAGATGGTGTATTTTATAATCTCTTGGACAACATCTTTGTTTGTTGAGTTGTTATATGTTATTTTAACACGATTTGGTTTCCTAGAACCAAGAGACACTCTAATGTGATACAATGTAGAATCTACCACATCGTGTGTGTTTCAAGAATGCTCCTTTGCATATCTTGATTGAGAATCTAATAAAGGTTATTTACCTCAATAGATCTTGTGAGCATTTTATTTGAAATGAGACATACTGTTTATTTCAACTAGTATGCTTTTCTAAGAGTAAACTTATCACTCTTAAGAATGCTTTGTGAAACAAGTATTTTAGTGTATGACCAATTTTACTTGTTTATGCAATGACACATGTCGTATTAGGTTATTATTCAACTCTAATATCCTATATTTGTTAACAGGATGCAATGTATTCTCTTGCAACATAACCATTCATGTCACAAAGAAAATAAGACGCATAGGATATAATTTATCTTTTGTCAATCTTTTGATAAGAGAAATACATGTGATATTCTCAAAGATTGATGACTTACATAATAGTTAATAACATATTATGTATGACACTTTTACAAGACATGTGACTTTGAGTGCTGAGTTGTTCATGAGCAAAGTTTACATATGTTGTTTGTTTGCTCTTGTTTGGTTTTTCGGAAATGACGCATTTACTAATTGCATTGCAATGTAAATTACTTGTATATTTCGGATGAAACATCCAAGTTGTCAATCCTACTTAGTTGTGTATTTTATGCATCTTTTAAACATGTTAGTTTAAAGTTTGGAACACAACCATTGGACAAGAAGACTTAACATGACATCTTCAACACAAGTGTGAGTTATGATCCGATGCATATTATTTTTCTTGAGAGGACGTCGTTATTTTCATAACAATCGAGTGTGATTGAGTATGTAGATTCAAGATAATATGTTTCATCATATTTTGATGTTATCTTAAGCTAGACAAATAATGACTCCAATTTCATGTCCTCACTTGAAAACTTGTCAATTAGCTTCGATGATGATATCATTCATAATTTGAATAATGAATTGATATATACTCGAAATCTTTCTTGACCCTCACGATCACTCCTTTTTAAAAAGAAAATAAAAATTTAAGGAGTGTGTTCCATTTATTCTAATACTAGTTGTATGTGTGAGGTTAATGACATATTAAGTTACTACTTTGATATTGTCATTTATTTTTATTTGAGAAAAACTATTTATATTATTAAGTATAATACTCTTAGTTTTTCGACACCTCATTAGTATAAAAATAATTATCATAACCATTTTTATACCACATACGTAAAATACTAAATGTTTAAAACATTTTGTATGCGTGTTAAATCAATACAAGTTTAATACATTTTCTTTTACTTAAATACTAATGTATTAAAATGACCTTTTATCTTGTTTAGACAACCCATGGTCAAACAAGATAAAATGATGTAATGTTTTAAAGATCATGTTACGGATTTTATAATAGTGTTAAGTACTTCGGGGTGATATATTTTTTACACTTAAACCTTTTGAAAAATAATTGTGTAAGACAATATCTTTCGACACACATGATCTACCAACTTAGTTTCTATTCCTAAGAAGGTTACTAAACCATTTTAAAAACTTGCAACAAATGCAAGAAAAATGGTCTATGCCTATATGCAATGCAAAATCAATTACGCTACTTAGTGCAAGAAGTCTAGCCTAAGTCCTATTGACGCATAAGCCGAAAAGCTAATATTCGACACATAGCAACATGGCATGAAGGACATTTATGCTTATAAATAATATTAGCTCAACAAGAGATAACAATAAGCATACAAAAGTATTAACTAACAATACTAAGACACAAAGAAAAGCAAACAGTCATTTAGCATAACACACAAATATACTTATCGTCATTTTGTGTATTAAGTATAACAATGTACACTTAGCTTGACTTTATTTGAAAATGAATTATTTTTCACCCCATTTAAAAATTTGATCAATTTTAACACCTTGAAATCATGAATGCATCAACGTGTGATGTTCACTTTGTGATTTGACAAAAGATTTGTGCAATCGGCATGACCGAAAAAGACTCTCTGTTACGAATTAAAGGATCTCGTAAATTTTACTTTACAATCACTTTTTAAAAATATTTTTAAGTGAAAGTAGACTCAATTACGTTTAAAACGATAGGTGGCACGACTCCTACGGACTTACGGTTGATTTTATACGAATTTTTGAAAATTACCGAATTCTGAAAAACAGACGAAGGTACCGTTAAATTTAGCGGTACAATCCATATTTAACGGAGCCGTCCATTTTATTTAACGGTGCCGTACGTCTGACATCAGTTTTTGAACAGAACCAACTTTTATCAATTTAAGAAAACCTTCAAGCTAGTATTACAACATATACTTAACAACAAAACTTGTAAGTATTAAGTAACTAAATACTTTTTATATTTTTATCACCTTCATGGGTAATTTGATACATGGATCGTACTCAATTTTGAAAACCATTTGTTTTAAAAATTTGAGCGACGTGGCTCTGGTACCAATTGTGGAAACCGTAGAGGGGGGGGGTGAATACGTTTCCATTTAAAAACTTAAAACCTTTTGTATCAAACACCCAATCAAGTGTGACGTAATATATGAAAAGTGTCAACAATGATCACATATCATCTAGGGATGAATAAATTAAACTACAACACAAGCACAATCAACCATGACACATACATAATCAACATAACATAAGCAACTAGTCACACAAGCATAAACGCAATGCAAATATAAATATAAAGCGATAAAGAATAAAATGAAAGTAAGGAGATAAGTAAGAAGGCGCAAACCGGACACGATGATTTATAGTGGTTCGGTCAAAAAGCTCCTCTTCGCCCTACTCCACTCCCCGAGTACCCAACTCGAGAGTTACTTCACTAATCAACAAACTCCCTTTAGGCGGAGAAAACCGTACACGTCGCTTAACTTGTTTTCCGAAACTAAGCTAGATGTCGAGTGCTAATCTTAGCTAGCACCAATCTACCACGATCTACCCGATCTACACCGTACACGTCGCTTATCCTATTTCCGACACTAAGGTAGATGTCGAGTGCTAATCTTAGCTAGCACCAATCTACCACGATCTACCCGATCTACCCCGTACACGTCGCTTATCCTATTTTCGACACTAAGCTAGATGTCGAGTGCTAATATTAGCTAGCACCAATCTACCACGATCTACCCGATCTAGCCTTGATCCACATGATCAATCACACAAGCCCAATGGCTTCAAGAGATCTTCACTATCTCTATAATATCACACTTGATCTTGACTCACTCTCTCTCACAAAGGTAAAATGATCTTGATGTATGCTATGATACAATCAAGAGTGTAACAAATGTTACAAGACCTAACAACTATAACTCTTGTATCTTCTTGGATACCTTGAGTTCTTCTCTTGCAAATGAAGAGGAATGAAAATTGTATAACACTTTTGTAATCGTAACACATTTGGATACTTTGTGTTCTTCTCTTGCTAATCAAGAGGGATGACAACACTTTGTATCTACTTGGATACTTTGTGTTCTTCTCTTGCTAATCAAGAGGGATGAAGACGATCACTTGAATGGATGATTGGATCACTCTTAAACAAACAAAGACTCTCCAAATGATCAAAGAAAGTCATCTAAGTGAGAAGGGATTAGACCAAAGAAAAAGGACTGGAAAAATCAAGTTGGAAGTGTGAAATGCTCCACTATTTATAGGCAAAGAAAAATCTAGCCGTTACGTACGGACGGCTCCGTTAAATACCCGACGGCTCCGTTAAATTTAATGGAGCCGTCCCTATTTAAAGGTGCCGTGGATGCTCCTTCGTTTGTCTTTAGTGGGGAAGGTTTATTTGGGAAAGTTAGGAGCTGTTTTGGGGGGAAATTTGACTGTTGGGATTTTCAAACATATTTTTCAAAATAAAACATTTCTTTTTAATTCAAAAATAATTTGTGAAATATATTTTTGAAAAAATGTTTTGTCACTTTAAAAATGTGAAGTTTAGAAAAATAAAATCCTTTGATCATTTGTCAAGTAGTAGATTTGTTTGTCCATACCTTGAGTGATTTATGTCGGGATGGAAATCTACGACTTCGTTGAAGCATACATGAGACGTCGGGTGGTGTTGATGTAAGTATGCATTGATGATTTGTGTTTACAAGTAACTTTTACATTTTACGTTATGTATTACAAGTTACATGTTTGTCATTATTAAAACCGAAGAAACCATTTAGTTTAAATATCGTAATATTTGCACTAACATTCTATCTTGTTCTATCAACTTAGTTTTCTCTGTATTCGACTAGTTACATTAATCACAAATTCACACTTATTTTCAACACACTTTATATCTAGTCTAAGATCTCCCTTTTATACAAACAAAGGAGATCATTACAATTATGATAAGTCTTGTCGAACTACTTGCTTGAGTGTTTCAGTCATTAAGATACAACATGTATCTGTGTTTACAACTTGCTCTGTGTAAACCACATGGTGACTGATCACATTGTCTAAGATATTATCTACCGTATATACTTGACTTTAGTACAAAATATCTTCGTATACTTATCCAACCAGCAGTAGAATACTCGACACTTATCCATCTAGCAGCAGTAGAATGTTTGCGGCAGCAGAATCTTAACGCTAGCAGTAGAATGAAATGCACTAGCAGTAGAATGATACTTAGTGTATTTCCTTGAGCAGAACTGATCTTGTAAACCTTTAATTCCCGATACTAATCTTCAGAATATTTAATTCCCAACAGAATACATGCAAATTCCATGGCATGGAATTTGAAGAATTTCGGCATAGTTGGTGAGAGGTAGAACAATGTTTTGGTTGTTTATTGTGAAAGAGACGGAAATAGTTCTGTCATTGTTTTGGATGATCCAAACACTTTTGTAGAATTGGAAAATGAACACAGGACATATTTGTTCATTGATGTTAAGAAGGCAATCGAAGTTGATTGCGGAAAAGACCTGATGAATACTTGTATCATCAAGATAGGATTCTTCAACGACACGTCCCTCATGAATGAGGCATTTTTGGAGCATTTTGAAAATTTTCCGATCGTTGGGAGAGAGATCATCCTTACGGTGATATCTAGGAATGTAGTAAACGGTATCGTGATTGTCTTGTTGGTTAGACTTAGGCATTTTGTTCCTAAACAAGTTTGTTGGGAATAAAATGTTCAAGTCAAAGAGCCTGCCAAAGATGTCAAAGAGCCTGCTAGTTGATTTTGAAGAGTATGAAGATGTTCTACCAGTACCTTCTGGGTAGAAGGTACTGCTAGTTGACAAAGGGCCTGCCAAGCATTATGTCAAGTTGTTAGATATTTTGTAATAGATATTTAGTGGAATTATTAGTCTTTGTACATTGTTATACGTTATGTAGAAGTAGTTTAGTCTTCTGTGATGTACAGAAGAATATTACAGAGTTGTACATTGGTAGTTGTATTTAATTGTAGGCTAGAATAGTCAAAGTAAAGTATTATATTCAACCACTTGACAACTTGTAATTAGGGTGCCTTATCGTATAAAAGGTTCCCTAAGTCACCACTTCATGCATGCATCTATCCAACTATTAACCAAAACCGAACTATCTCTCAAGTAACTTAGTTACTCAACTTACAAATCCTTTTACAATCTTAGATTCAAGATTACTTTGTAATCCCGGTGATATTTAGATCATCCGTATTATTTCTTCAATAATATTGAATCGTTTTGTGTTAACTAAAGTTGTGTTCTTTGTTCATTGCATATTCACGTTTACATAACTCACCACCTTTGTGTTCTTTTAAGTGTGTTGTAGTAGATTCCGCATGCTAAACACATTCATACATAAATATCTCAACAAAACAAATCCTTTCCACAAGTGGTATCAGAGCTAGGCTTGATATTTACTAAATTAAAAGAACAATGGATGTTGAACATATTCAAACAAATGTTGCAGCTAAACTTCCATTACTTAAGCAAAATGAGTTTGAAATGTGGCGACTAAGGGTAGAACAATACTTTCAAGTGCAGGACTATGCACTTTGGGAGATCATTGAAGAAGGCAACTCATTTAAACCCTCAATCACCACTACAACAGTAAATGATGCTCTTGTAACACAAATACAAGACCAACCATCAAATGCAGATGAAAGAATTCAGAAGCGAAATGATCTAAAAGCCAGGAGTATGTTACTGATGACTATTCCAAATGATCAGCTTTTGATCTTTAACAAATACAAAGATGCCAAAACCCTTTTTGAAGCTATTGTGGCTAGATTTGGTGGTAATGATGCTACCAAGAAAACACAGAAAACACTTCTCAAACAACAATTTGAGAACTTTACAGCCACAACCAATGAGTCTTTGGACAGTATGTTCAATAGACTTCAGAAGCTTTCAAGCCAGTTAGCCATCCATGAAGTGATGATAACTCAAGAAGACCTAAACTCCAAATTTCTTAGGAGTTTACCCACAGAATGGTCCATGCATGTCATTGTCTGGAAAAACAAGCCAGATATTGATCAGATGAGTCTAAATGATCTCTACAACAATTTTAAAATAGTAGAGCATGAAGTAAAGAAGACTACTGGGTCAAGCTCAGGAAATATGGCTTTTGTTTCATCTCCAAGTATCTCAAAGGTTGTTGATGAAGAAAAAGATGGCAGAGAAGAAGGTACTGCCAACACAACCTTTGGTACTGCCAGTACTTCTAGTAGTACCAAAACCATTTTAGATGAAACAATTGGGTGTGCTTTTCTTACATCTCAACACAATGGGTCCATATTAACATTTGAAGATCTTCAAGAGATTCATCCTGATGATCTTGAAGAGATGGACATAAAGTGGCAACTTTCACTTTTGAGCATTAGAGCTAAGAAGTTGTTGATGAGGACTGGCAAGAAGATAATGATAAATGGAAATGAGCCTGCTAGCTATGATAAGTCAAAAGTGGAGTGTTACAACTGCCACATGAAGGGTCACTACTCTAGAGAGTGTAGAAGACCTAAGAAGCAGGATGACAAGGGTAGAGGGTTTGACAACAGGAATAAAGGAAGCTTTGAGAAGAAAGGAGGCTTTGAGAGCAAGAGTAAGGAAGTGGAAATCATTGAGCCCAAAGCAATGGTTGCTATTGATTGCATGGGTTTTGATTGGAGTTTCATGGGTGAAGATGAGTCAACTTCAGATGAATTGGCTTTGATGGTATTCTCCACTACTGAGGTACAAATTACAAAATGTTCTACTACTTGTAAAGCTTTTGATGAATTAAAATCTTATATAAAACTTTATGATGAGCTGAAAGTAGAAGAAAGAAAAACCAATCAAAAATTAGTTGATCATAAGTGTGGTATGGCCAAACTAGAAAAACAAATCATTCACTATAGAGAAAATGAACTCACCTTTACTGATGCTAAAGCTGCTCTTAATAGACAAATATTTTTGAAAGATTCAGAAATAGAAATGCTAAGGACTGAGTGTACTAAAGTGACATTGGCTAGAGATAATATTCAACTGACTGTTACCAAATTGGAAATTGCTTCTGAATGCACTAGAAGCATAGTTGAAAATCAGATGAATAAAAGAATAAAATCAGGGATAGGATACAATAATTGTGCACCTCCTTATAGAGGAATTCCTTGTCCCCCAGGATCAGATCTTGCTGAATCAGGTTTGCATGAAATTATTAACAAACCATTAGCTAAACCTGTAGATAAAGGTGAACCTTCTGAGAGTGCTAAGATTGCCTCACTCTCCAAGGTGCTCACTGATAAGAAACCAGATATTCTAATCATTGAAGATTGGGTATCTGATGATGATGAAGATGAGACTGTTCCTATCAAAGGAAACAAAGTAGGACCAATCAGTCCTAAGAAAGTAGAAATTAAGGCTAAAGCTAAAGCTGTTTTGAAAACAGTTGAAAGTTGTGAAAAATGTAATAACAAACCTAGAGGAAGCCAAAGAAATTGGAACAACCTTAAGTCACAACAACTAGGTGATGACTTTGTCATGTACAATAAGGCTTGTTATTATTGTGGTAGATTTAATCATCTTCATGCTTATTGTAATAAATGGGTTTCTGGGAGTAAATCAAAGTCTAAAACAAATGTTACTCACCCCAGAAAAGGTTTTGTTAAGTCTAACACCACAAAAGTTAAACATACTGTTAGACAAAATAAGCCTGTTATTACAAAACCAACTGATAAGGGTACAAGAAACTCTTTCAAATATGTACCAAAAGTTGTGAATAGTCCTATTCAAAAGAAATCTGTGGTCAAAACACAAATTTGGAAACCAAAAACCAAAGGTCCTGCTAGACCAAATGGTACTGCCAAAACTGGTATTGCCAAAATTGGTACAAATAGACCAAAGACCACACATTGGATTAAAAGGGAAAGTGCTGTTAAGTCCTCAGCATGTTGGATCTGGAAACCAATCCAATCAAAAGGTGCATCAACAATCCTGAAAAGGTTTGATTTCATTGATGCAAGAGGCAAACCCAAGTCTGTCATGGCTTGGGTACCCCAAGGAAACTAATATGTTTATTCATGTGCAGGAACATGATAGGGAACATGTCATTCCTCTCAGACTTCAAAACATTTGATGGAGGATATGTTACCTTTGGGGGAGGAATAAAAGGAAAGATCACTGGTAAAGGTACTATCAAAACCAGTAAACTAGATTTTGAAAATGTGTATTTTGTGAAAGAACTTCAGTTTAATCTCCTTAGTGTCTCACAAATGTGTGACAAAAAGAACAATGTTCTATTTACTGACAATGAATGTATGGTTCTTTCTTCTGATTTTAAAATGCCTGATGAGAGTCAGATCCTTCTTAAAATCCCAAAAAGGAACAATATGTACAGTGTTAATTTAAAGAACATTGATCCTAAGGAGAGTTTAACTTGTTTGGTAGCAAAGGCCTCATTGGATGAATCTATACTTTGGCATAGAAGACTTGGTCATATAAACTTTAAAACAATCAACACTATTGCAAAATATGATTTGGTAAGAGGTTTACCCAAAAAGATTTTCCAAAATGACCAAACCTGTGTTAATTGTCTAAAAGGCAAACAACATAGAGCTTCTTGTAAGCCCAAGACCCAAAACTCTATTTCTCAGGCTTTATATATGCTTCATATGGATCTTTTTGGTCCTACTAATGTGTGTAGCTTGAATGGGAAAAGATATTGTCTTGTTGTTACTGATGACTATAGCAGATTCTCTTGGGTTTTCTTTTTAAGATCTAAACATGAAACTAGTGAGATTCTTAAATCATATATCACTGAGGTAGAAAACCAATCTGATAAGAAAGTCAAAGTCATCAGATGTGACAATGGGACAGAGTTCAAGAATAGGGTTATGGATGACTTTTGCAAGGAAAAAGGCATAAAAAGAGAATTTAGTGTAGCCAGAACACCTCAGCAAAATGGAGTAGCAGAAAGGAAGAATAGAACACTTATAGAGGCTGCTAGAACTATGTTAGTAGACTCTAAGTTGCCTATTTCATTTTGGGCTGAAGCAGTAGGTACTGCTTGTTATGTACAAAACAGGGTTCTTGTGACAAAGCCACATAGAAAGACACCTTATGAACTTTTCTTTGGTAGAACACCATCTTTAAGTTTTATGAGACCTTTTGGTTGTCATGTCACTATTCTAAATACCAAAGATCATTTAGGCAAGTTTGATGGAAAAGCAGATGTAGGCTATTTGATAGGGTATTCCTTGCAGAGTAAGGCCTATAGAGTGTTTAACACTTGCACTAGGCTAGTGGAAGAGAATCTTCACATAGAGTTTCAAGAGAAACTAACAAATGTGAAAGGAATTGGACCAGATTGGATGTTTGATATTGATAGGCTTTCAGAATCTATGAATTATGTGCCTGTTTCAGGTACAAATACTAATGATAATGCAGGTTTTGAAGACAATGTTGAAACTCCTAAAGATCAAGATTTCATCTGGATGCCAATTTGGAAAAGTTTGGATCTATCTTCAAGTCAAGAAGAACCTTCAAACACAAGAAATGAAGGCAATGAAGATGATCATGGAACTCAGAATCAAAAGAATCAAGAAAGTGGTGCAAATGACAATGGTACTGCTAGTTCATCAGATGGTCCTGCTAGTTCAAATATTGATACTGCTGAGCCATTGAATGTTCAAATAGATGATTCTTTACCAGAAGAGGTGGGGATTAGCAATCTTCCATCTACCTATGAAGTTCCTAAAACACCAAACACTAGAATTCTCAAAGGTCACTCAATTGATGATGTGATTGGTAGCATGGATTCTGGTGTTAGAACAAGATCTCAAGTTGGATTATCTCAAGTCTTAACTTCAGAAGAAGAAGGGTTTATCTCCTCTATTTATGAAGAAAAGAATCATGATATTGCCAACATATGCCTGTTTTCATGTTTTCTATCTCAGGCTGAACCCAAAAACATAAACAAAGCTTTAGATGATGAAAGTTGGGTGGAAGCAATGCAAGAAGAGCTTCTCCAATTCAAGATTCAGAAGGTTTGGATATTGGTTGATTTGCCCAAAGGTCATAGGGCAATTGGAACCAAATGGGTATTCAGGAACAAGAGAGATGAAAGGGGTATAGTGATCAGAAACAAAGCAAGATTGGTAGCTCAAGGATATACTCAAGAAGAAGGGGTAGATTATGAAGAAGTGTTTGCTCCAGTTGCAAAACTTGAAGCAATTAGGCTATTCTTGGCCTATGCTTCATTCATAGGCTTCACTGTCTATCAAATGGATGTTAAGAGTGCATTTTTATATGGTGAAATTGAAGAACCAGTATATGTCTCTCAACCTCCAGGCTTCATTGATGCAGAGTATCCAGACAAAGTTTATAAAGTTACCAAGGCTCTTTATGGTCTACACCAAGCTCCAAGGGCATGGTATGAAACATTGGCTTGTTTTCTACTAGAAAGTGGATTCCAAAGAGGCAGGATTGATCCAACTTTGTTCATCAAAAGAACAAAGAAAGACATCTTGCTAGTGCAGATTTATGTTGATGACATTATCTTTGGATCAAAAAACCAAGACTTGTGTGTAGAATTTGAAAAACTTATGCATAGTAAGTTTGAAATGAGTTCCATGGGGGAACTTACTTTCTTTTTGGGTCTCCAAGTGAAACAATCCAAAGAAGGCATATTTATCAGCCAAGATATGTATGTAGCAGAGATCCTAAGGAAATTTCAGTTTGCTGATTCTAAAGTTGCAAGTACACCAATGGATCCAGACAAAGGGCTACTCAAGGATGCTGAAGGAGAAGATATGGATTTGCACAATTATAGGTCAATGATTGGGTCTTTGATGTATCTTACATCATCAAGACCAGATATCATGTTCTCAGTATGTGTATGTGCAAGGTTTCAAATTCATCCCAAAGTCTCTCATCTCACAGCAGTCAAAAGAATCTTTAGATATCTTAAGGGTCAACCTAGGTTGGGTCTTTGGTATCCAAGGGAATCATCTTTTGAATTGGTGGCTTATTCGGATAGTGACTATGCTGGTGCAACTGTAGACAGAAAATCCACAACTGGTGGATGTCAATTTCTTGGTTGCAGACTCATCTCTTGGCAATGCAAGAAACAAACAATGGTGGCCAACTCTACAACTGAAGCAGAATATGTTGCTGCTGCAAGTTGTCGTGGGCAAGTTCTTTGGATCCAAAATCAAATGCTTGACTATGGGTACAATTTTCTTAACACCATTATTTATATTGACAATAGCAGCACTATATGTATCATTAAAAACCCAGTTCAACACTCAAAAACAAAACACATTGAAATCAGACACCATTTCATAAGGGATTGCAATGAGAAAAGGTTAATACAAGTTGTTAAAATTGATTCTGAAAAGAATTATGCAGACCTTCTCACCAAAGCTTTTGATTTAGGTAGATTCAAATATCTTGTAGGAGGTATTGGAATGATAAATCTTTGAAAAACATGTGTTTTTGTTCATAAAATTAACTGGTATTGGATTTTAAACATGGTACTGCTAGTTAGTCAAAAGGTACTGATAGTTCATAATTGGTCCTGCTAGTATAAAATTTGCTATGTTTTGTTCATATTGATGCTTAAATGTTTAAAATACTATAGATCAAGTGCTTTGCACTTTGTTCTTTTGGTTTGCAACTAACACATTTCAGGTTGATCACAAAACAAGAGTTCTTCCAAACAAAAAGGGGCAACAAAAGTTATATTAATCTCAGGGGAGATAACCATCTCAGGGGAGGATATAATAGCCCAGAATGGAAGAGAAACCAATTTATGAAAGCAAAAGACAAGAGCATACAAGATGATGCAGAGTTGGAAAAAGAGAGAGTTAGATCACATATCTAGAAGGGATGAAGCATTTCTCAAGGAGAAAGTTCTATCTAGATCAAACTAAGGAAAGTTTCAACTCAAAGGCATGAAATTAGATGATTTCACTTATTGAACCAATCATCCAAGATACACAGCATCATTGCCTTTTTAATTTCCTCCATCCAAGGAAATTGCACCATCTTTAGGTCAATATGGCTTTTGGTATTCAGTTCACCAAGTTTTTACAAACTTAAGAGCTGGCTAGTCCATAAGCAAACGGCTTTTGGTAAAGACAAATCAAATCCGTTGATGGTTGATAGTTTACCAAAAACTATATGGTTGTTAACTAACCATACTTAATTGTAAATAGTTAGCTAGTCCTTAAGCAAACGGCTTTTGGTAAAGACAACTCAAATCCGTTGATAGATGGTAGTTTGCTAAAAACTATAAGGGATTTTTATAAAACTTTCAAAGGTACTGGTAGTTCAAAAATTGGTACTGCTAGAGTAAAATGGTACTGCTAGATAGCCGTTGAGCCTGTCAGAAAAAGTTTTAGCCGTTGGGCCTGGTAGTTATAATTAGCCGTTGGGGTAGTTATGTAAATTACTGATGATTATATTATATTATATTTCACATATAAAAGATCTTTTTAACCGCCTTTTCAATTACTTATTATAATCTTTCTTATTGTCGGTTAAAAGTAATTCTCACATATCTTCTTTCATCAGTCCCTATCATAATTCACATACACCTTTCATCTTCTACCAGTACTACCAACAAATCCCACCAACATATTCAAAATTTTCATTATGGATTCCACAGTTGTTCTAAACTTTGTCCAAGGTCACAATCAATTAGCATTTTTGGAGAAGTCAGAGGATAATGCCTCTTTTCATCAAGTAGTGGACTTTTTAAATAACTCCTACATCAGGTTTGCTTTACTAGTCAATCCCACTATTTATGAAACTCAAATTTCACAATTTTGGAAAACAGCTAAAATTGTAACTTCTGAAAATGGGGAACAAAGAATTAAGGCCAAAGTGGATGGTAAACATTTGACTCTTACTGAGTCATCCATAAGAAGACATCTTCATTTGGATGATTCTGATGGTATTAGTCAGTTGCCAGATACTGAGATTTTTGAAAATTTGGAAAGAATGGGGTATCATGCTGAGTCTAACAAACTCACTTTTCTGAAAAAGCATCTTACTCCACAATGGAGATTTTTTATTCACACAATCCTTCATTGTTTGAGCCAGAAGAAAACCTCTTGGGAGCAATTTAGTGGAAACATGGCTTCTGCTCTCATCTGCTTGGCTACAAACAGAAAATACAATTTTTCCAAACATATTTTTGAAGGATTGGTTAAAAATGTGAAAAGTGAAACAAAGTTTTTGATGTATCCAAGATTTATTGGATGCATCATTGCAAAATTAAAACATTTGTTACTTCCCACAGACTCAATTTATGAAACACCAAAACTTTCTCACAAAGTATTTTCAAACATGAGAATTGGTTTTAGAGGGGAAGATATACCACTATTTGATGAAATGTTACCACAACATCAAGAAGAACCAACACCATCAGCTGAATCACCATCATCTAGTTCTTCCACTGGTTACATCTCACCAACACATCAAACATCACCAATACTATCTCCAGTACCATCAGCAACACCACCACAATCATCACATCATGTATCATAAACCCAATCACCTCAGACAATGCAAGAATTAAAAGAGAAGGTCAAGTTCTTAGAAGATGCTCTTAAAAGTCAAAGCAAGAAATTTTCTGAGATCAACATCAAATTAGTCAAGAGGGTAAAGAAATTGGAGAGTGAAGTGAAGAAGCTAAAGGGTAAAAGATCTGCAAAGGTTGTTTTATCTGGTTCTTCAAAATCAGATGCTGATAGGTTAGGTCACTCTTCCAAAAAGGGGAGGATGGATAGTTCTGAAGATGAGGAAGAGGCTCAATTTGAATTCCATGAAGGAAATCAAGCTTATGATGAAGAGCCTGCTGATACAGAGCAAGAACCTGCTGGGCCAGAGCAAGAGCCTGCTAGGATTGAGAGGCTATTGGCTATGGAGTACAAAGGGTCTGCTGAGAAAGTGTACAAGAGAAAGAGGGATTTAGAGCCTCAAGGGAATTTGTTTGTTCAATGGAGGATTTTTGTTGCTGATGAGCAATCTTCTGCTCCATCTCAAGAACCAACTCCAAAGGATAAGGGCAAAAGCATTATGATTGAAGATGAGCCTAAGTCCAAGAAGTTGAAGAGAACACAGCAAATTCAGATGGCCTTAGGTGAAGAAGAGGCCAAAAGAGTTCATGAAGAAGAACTGAAAGCATTTGAAGCTTCAAGAATGCTTACAGAAATGATAGAAGGGAAAGATGCTGCTCAGACTCTTCTTGATACTCAAATTGCTCAAGAAACCTTTGATGCACAGATGCAATGGATTATTGCTAATGATCCAATTGTGAAGGGGCAAGCATCAATTATAGTGAATGACAAGAATCTCAATTCTGATGAGAAGACAGCAGAACTTGAATCTTTCATCAACAAGAAGTACAAAGAAGCAGCTCTGGCTGACATATTTGAAAAGATGAAAGAAAGTGAGAAAAGAGGTTTTAAAGTGGGCAAAACATGGAAAGATCAAGTGACTTTTATGAAGAGATTTCTAAAAGGTCAAGCAAATTGGACTGATTATCAACTGAAGAAGAAATCTAATGATGAAATCTACTACTTGTATCTTCAAGCCTACAAAAGTCTTTACTACAAAGTTCCATCTGATGCAAAACCCTCAATGAAGAAGCAAGATGCTCAGAAGAAAGAAGTAGCAAAATTGGATTCTCAGCAAGTAAGTAAGATGTTAATTACTTTGCCAACTATCATTCATGCTGATCCAATTAGCTATAGACGCCCTATTATTGACTGGGAAGTAAACCATGATAGATTAGGAAAGTCATGGAAAATAATAAGGGTTGGGGGTCAGTCTGCTATCTTTAAGAATTTTGAAAATTTAGTTAGAGCATGTGACAGAGCAGACTTGGAAGAATTGTGGAATCTAGTGCATATTAGGCTAGACACAAATTCTAGTACTGATGCTAAGGAACAGGAACTATGGGAAGAATTCAATAGGATGTTTGATCCTGATCCCAACGATGTTCATTGGAAATTTCCCTATTATGATCCTTCAACAACATAGGAATTTCTAAGCCTTAGCTATATTCATCATCTTTACACACAGAGTGGGATAGAACTCTTTATGTTGGCTGAGAAAGAGTATCCACTTAGTTATGAAGTGCTTAAAACTATGATCTCCAAAAGATTAAGATGTGACAAAGATGAAGAGAAATCAGAAATTGTTCAAAGTTTGCTGAGGAGCATATTTCAGCAATGTGAAAGAAAAAGGAAGAACAGAGAGTGAAGGTTTTTGGAAGAGTTCCCTCAAATCCTCAAGGTATGTATTTTATTCATCAAAAACTTGTGTATTTTAATGGAAATAACAAGTTTAGGGGAGGATTGTTGGGAATAAAATGTTCAAGTCAAAGAGCCTGCCAAAGATGTCAAAGAGCCTGCTAGTTGATTTTGAAGAGTATGAAGATGTTCTACCAGTACCTTCTGGGTAGAAGGTACTGCTAGTTGACAAAGGGCCTGCCAAGCATTATGTCAAGTTGTTAGATATTTTGTAATAGATATTTAGTGGAATTATTAGTCTTTGTACATTGTTATACGTTATGTAGAAGTAGTTTAGTCTTCTGTGATGTACAGAAGAATATTACAGAGTTGTACATTGGTAGTTGTATTTAATTGTAGGCTAGAATAGTCAAAGTAAAGTATTATATTCAACCACTTGACAACTTGTAATTAGGGTGCCTTATCGTATAAAAGGTTCCCTAAGTCACCACTTCATGCATTCATCTATCCAACTATTAACCAAAACCGAACTATCTCTCAAGTAACTTAGTTACTCAACTCACAAATCCTTTTACAATCTTAGATTCAAGATTACTTTGTAATCCCGGTGATATTTAGATCATCCGTATTATTTCTTCAATAATATTGAATCGTTTTGTGTTAACTAAAGTTGTGTTCTTTGTTCATTGCATATTCACGTTTAAATAACTCACCACCTTTGTGTTCTTTTAAGTGTGTTGTAGTAGATTCCACATGCTAAACACATTCATACATAAATATCTCAACAAAACAAATCCTTTCCACAAAGTTTAAACAAAATAAGG
This sequence comes from Artemisia tridentata subsp. tridentata, assembly GCA_021014915.2. Lineage (NCBI taxonomy): Eukaryota > Viridiplantae > Streptophyta > Magnoliopsida > Asterales > Asteraceae > Artemisia > Artemisia tridentata. The sequence goes on along the minus strand of CP139507.1, from coordinate 244,529,783 downwards.
TTTATGTAATAAGAATTGTATATGAGGGTTTTAGTTAACCATGTTATCAAAACTTGATCCAATGGGATTTATTATGAGGGTTTTATTTTATTAACAATGTCCAAACAAATTTTGATTAGTTTAGAGTAATTCAATTATTAAGTGAACTCCTTATTGAATGATTTGATTAAACCCATTTGAATTAATTCTTGATAATCAAACCCTAGAATTCAATTAGAGAAGGAGATTAAAAGAGATAATTTAATTACTTTCAATGATGATTAAGAGATTGATTTTGAGAAAGATGGGACCTAAAAATGAGAGGGTTTTGTTTTTGATCGTTCTTTGATGTAATAGGAGGGAAAGGAGATTGTTGTTTATGTTTGAAATACACGGGCTGTTATCCGATATGCCGGTTCCGCTGGATCCTTTTAAGAAGGGATTCGGCACGTTAAAACGAATGGATCCGGGATGATGACTAATGTTTGGTGTATTAGTTCTTTTAACTTGGTTTAACGTTGATCATGACTAATGTTTCTAAACAATTAAGATGAGGAAGAGTTTAACAATATTAGGAAGGATTTAGACAAAACTTATACGAGAGATAGCTAAGAGATAGATCATAACGAACAAGTAGTTATGTTCTATATCAATGATTAGAGGAAGAGAGAGATATACGGGAAAGAATAAATGTTGTGGGTTACTTTGAGGTGAAAAAATAATTAAATTTTATTCTTGTGTCGATGAGTGAATTGAGGATGATTTAGAGGGAAAAATAGAGGATTATCACGAATGTGATTTGAATGATGAAAAAGTTTTCCTTGTGTTAACCTTTTCATTAAATGTTAATTGTGAATGAATTTCGAGAATGACGAGAATAATGGAATAGAATTCCTTATAGTTTGAGAGATTAGTGAAGAGAAACTCTTTGAAAATTGTGATTTGGATTTAAAAGATTTTTGTGTTGATGTGACTTCTTTGAAGAAAATAAGTGTAAAAGAATAAATCATGTAGATACAAGTATAGCAAGTAAATGTGTACCATACAAATCAACACATTTTAATAAAAGAAAAAATAAACATACCTTTACTATGTTATCTTGGAGAAGAAAGCATTCCATAGATAAGCAATACTTCACGAGCTTTTAAAGAGCTTCCTAACATGAAGATTTCTAAAAGGAGGTATGTAAAAACTGTTATAACAGTTTTTATCAATATCCAATTGTGGAAGTTTTTGTTATTTTTGTAAAAGATGAGTTAGATGTGAATTTTTACAAAATATTTTCCTTCGTTGTAGTTTTCAAAACATACACGGCTCGTTTCAAGTTTTAAAGTACAATATACTTTAAGAAACTTGGTAACGAAGCTCTGATGCCAATTGTAGAAAACTAGAATGGGGGTTGAATAGTTTTACCGATTAAAACTTCTTTTTAAAACTAATAGATTGACTTATGTCAATCTAGTTTTAATGTGTTGGATATTGATGGTAGTAAAGCATATAAAACTAAACTACGAGAGAGAGATAGAGAGACACAACCATAACACAAGTATTTATAGTGGTTCGGCTACAAGGTCACCTTCCTTGCCCTACTCCACTCCTCGAGTCACCTACTCGAGAGTTCATAATGAGAGGATCTAAACACACTCCTTGTGTTGAAGATACTTTGATGTAATACTAACTAGCACGCGGAATTTACTAGTCAATACTTAGAAGATATTGTATATATAAATGGAACAGTGATTGAATATGTATGAACAAAAGTGTTTAACCAACCAAACAGCTTCAATATTATTATAATACGAGTGATCTTATACTATCACTAGGGTTTAACAACCTTGAAGCTTTCACAAAGATACTTATGGCTTATATGACTTCTATATCAAAAACCTAACCTAGGACCTCCTTTTATAGCACAAGGAGTCATGTACAAGTAAACTAATATTCGTATAATTCTAACTGAATAAGATATACATCTAATCTTTTCTATATATATCTTCATACGTCTTTATCTCTGTCTTCATCTTATAATCAGTACTAACTATCTTGTACTAGCAGTACTAACTAAGTTAGTACTGTTAATGTTAATCTCCAGCAGTTGTAACTTTATACCTGGCAGTACTAACTGTTGGTTTAATTCCCAACAATCCTCCCCTAAACTTATAATATCTCTGCAAATCACCAAGTTTCTTCAATTAAACTCCAACTTTGTAGATGATGGGGGGGTGGGTTCTTTCAAACATTTATCTTATCTTCCTCAGAGCTTGTGTCTCTCTTTCAAACTGATCATATCACTTCAGTATTTTCTTCACATCTAACTTTGAAGAAATCATAACAGCAAGCACTCCAGCACTTATACTTCATCAGCATCAATCATTCTTAGAATCTGCTAACCCTGACCTTTTCCTCTTCTTCAAACTTATGAGCTAACTGTGCACTTTTAGAAACTTCTTCATCAAAAGCTATGTTATCCTCCCCTGAGTCTCATACTCATCTTGAACCAACTGAACATCAAGATCTTGATCCAACTGAGCAAACTGAGCAATTTTCCTCCCCTGTTTGGAATACTCCTCACCATCACTTGAATTTGAACCCTGGAATGAACTTGATCCAAGCAATGTGGTCACCCTTGCAGACAATTTGGTACAAGATTCCATCAATTCTTTTAGTTTTAAACTGCCCTCATCACTTCCAGGTGTGTTACCTCCTGGGAGAGGTGAATCATTGAGCATAGACTCAATGTCAAACCAAGTTTGAACTAGCAGTACAAACTTTTTATCAAAAAATTTCAAAGAGCAGTATAAACTCAATTTGGATTTGAAAACATTACTGCCCACTTATAGTTTTTAGCAAACTAACAGCTATCAACGGATTTGATGTGTCTTTACCAAGAGCCATTTGCTTTGGACTAGCCAACTCTTTGCTGTGATGTATGGTGAGTTGAAAACCATATAGTTTTTGGTAAACTATCAACCATAAACAGATTTGAGAAGTCTTTACCAGAAACTGTTTGCTCTGGACTAGTTGGTTCTTGATGTGGGTTAGACATGGTGAACCAACGAGCATTTGTTGTTTGCTAAGATCACACACTTCAAGCACCAAATCACCATTGTATCCAAAACATAACATAGTCAAAACACAATCTACCTCAAAGTGCTTTCTTAACCTGTAAATGTTAGTCCAAAACCAAAGAAAACACAAGACAAAGTATTTTCTATTTGACAGTTATCAAAATTGACTAACATGTGTATATAAACAATACCAAAATTGTACAAACAGTACAAACTATACATAGCAGTTTTATCAGACACAACTAGCAGTACAAAATCCTTTTTATAACAAAAACACTTAGACATTGAACTTTTAAGGGTTAAGCATTCCAATACCTGTAACCAAGTACTGAAACCTCCCCACATCAAAACCTTTAGTTAATAAGTCAGCAAAGTTGTCATCTGTATGAATTTTGACAACTTGAACTAACTTCTTTTCATTACAGTCTCTTATAAAGTGATGTCTAATTTCAATGTGTTTAGTTTTAGAGTGTTGAACTGGATTTTTAATTATACACATTGTACTGCTATTGTCTATAAAAATTATTGTGTTTAAGAAATTATACCCATAATCAAGTAACTGATTCTGAATCCAAAGAACTTGAGCACAACAACTAGTAGCAGCCACATATTCAGCTTCAGTTGTAGAAGTGGCCACCATAGTTTGCTTTTTGCACTGCCATGAGATAAGTCTGCATCCTAGGAACTGACAACCACCAGTTGTTGACTTCCTATCCATACTAGCACCAGCATAATCACTGTCTGAGTATGCCACCAAATCAAATGGAGACTCTTTAGGATACCACAGACCTAAGTTTGGTTGACCTTTAAGATACCTAAATATTCTCTTCACTGCTGTCAAATGAGACACCTTGGGAGTGACTTGAAATCTTGCACAAGCACATACTGCAAACATAATATCAGGTCTGGATGATGTGAGATACATCAAAGACCCAATCATAAACCTGTATGTGTCTACATCCACAGCTTCACCACTTTGATCTTTCAAAAGCAAATGTGTCTCCTTATCAGCAGGTGTACTAGCAAATTTAGCATCTGTAAATTGAAACTTCCTCAATATTTCAGCTACATATTTATCTTGGCTGATAAATATTCCTTCAGGTTTCTGCTGCACTTGTAGTCCCAAAAAGAAAGTAAGCTCACCCATAGAGCTCATCTGGAACTGATCCTTCATCAACTTTTCAAACTCTTTGCACATTTCCTTCTAGGTAGAACCAAAGATGATATCATCCACATATACTTGAACCAATAAGATATCAGGCTTGTTCTTTTTGATAAAAATAGTCTGATCAATCTTGCCCCTATTGTGACAAATGGTAAATTTCTCCAATATTTAATTCATGACAATTCATTTTCTGTGACTAAAACACCTGACTAGACCATTATATGTTTAACACGGATAACAAACCTGCACATTATGTCACCCGGAAATCTCACCAAAGAACAGTGAAATTATCACATCTCACAATTTACTCACTATATTGTAGTAAAAATGGGAGGTTATCTCAGTTTTACTCAGACTGACACCACACGCGTACCGGAGTCTAGACAGAAATTAATTAGAAACTTAGGAATTATAGTGAATACTTAAAAACTCAAAAATACATTCAAGTATTATAAAACGACTCTGAAAATACAATATTCTATATTTAAAACGGTTCCGGGAAGGTCACGAGTTTGACTCAGTTTAACGAGACACGGGTATAATGTATCACTCTTTTAAACTTAACTCTAATACTTGAAATAAAATCACAACTCATCCACTCACACCCTTCCCGAAAACCTGCTTCATTCAACCCTAGGTATCATCACCCTTTTGTCCGCCCCCTTCCATCCCCAAAAACCCAATCGAACCATCCCTTTCCTCCATCACTATTAACCCTTTTTTTTTTACCTAGAGACCTTATCTTCTTAACGGGTCTAGAAATCCACACAAGTCATACCTAGGATAACACCATAGAAGTAGAAATAGCACACGAATGGAAGATTTATCTCTCCCAAATCCGAAAGTCTCCATGGAGTTACTCTCCAAAATTCTTCATTTAATCCGCCTCACCAAGGGATATCGAACCACAACTCAACAAACATACACCAAGATTCTGAGAATTTACTCAAGAGAGGATAAGTGTGGTGGTGATTGTGGTTCGATTTGGGGCAGTGGGGTTATCCAGATTGGAGTTTCATTCAAGACCTTCATCTCTCAAGAATCATTGTAAGGCTTAGATTAGATTTGGATATATTTTTATTTCTTTCAATTCCACTTATGTTAAGTGTTTCTTTATCAAATGAAGAGTTAAAATAGGTATCGATAGGTTTAGTTTCCGTTTGATTTAATTACCAGAAATGAGGATTGTTATTGAGAAATTTGTTAAGTGTTGTTGTTATTAGTGTGGCGTAAGAATCTAGAAATCATAGAACTCGATTTATAGATTTAAAGTTTGATAGTCGTTGTGACTATATGATCATTCAAATGCCCTAGGAAAACACAGTTTCAAGGATCGAATCTGGGAAATTTGTGGTGTTGAACAATAGAATAGAGTAGAGGAATCATGTAGGGTGGTATGTGTCTTGTTAGGTTAGCGTTAACAGCCCCCACCCCCCACCATGGCTAACTCTAGTCGAGTAATGACCACCTAAGGCTAGGTGCATTGGTGGTAATTGTTGGCTGGGAAAATCGCCTCACATAGAGGAGATTTTGGTCAAGTTAACTCGGGACAAGTTAGACCCAACCCATGAGGGTTATACCCTCAGTTCAAATTATGTAGAAGCTCACTTGAACCTAAGAATCCACCCCTCATAAAGATAGCACCAATCCGCCCCAAAACAAACCCACCAAGGGTTGTTAGTGATCGAATGGGGTACTCCTTCTTTACGGGAAATAGGCTTCAAGGCTAGAAATAAAATGACATTTTGATCATAGGAATTAAGCTCCATTCTAAGATGATTTCCACTCCTTATCGACACATAGGTTGAGCCAAAAACCACAAGCCTTTGTTACACCGAGACTCCAAGACCTCGGAGTTGAGTAGTACTCGAAGCCTAGCCAAGGAGATGGATCTTAGAACAATGTTGGTAACCTTTTTCGGCCAAAGGAAATTCCAAGATAGGAGTAACACAAGTCTTTTAGACTTGTGAAACATTCTGTGTTTCTTTGTAGTGTGTACCAGGCCGAGCTTAACATTAAAGCCCACTTAAGAACCTAAGTTCGAGCCCAACGAACAACCCTTTATTTCAGTCCATGAAATGGGCCTGAGGACGAGTAGATTTGGCCCACCAGACCTTTTAGCTAAGTTATGATAAAGCCCAACCCAATTAGCGACCCTTTATTCCCCCCTCCTCAAATTCAGTGGGCCACAACCCAACTAGCGATAAGTATACAATTCGGTTAACATTTATAGAAGTAGTTTTCGCAAACATTAAAATTTACATAAGCCATTCACAAAAACATTTTTGTAATAACTAACATATATACATGTAAAAACTTGTATAGCCGAATACACAATGAAACTTCACTTTGAACTAGCATACATGCACATAAAACTTGGATAGCAGCAATGTAAAACTCGACAAAAATAATTGAAACATTAGACTATACTAGCACTATATATCTATATATTGTTTTACGATTTCATAAATGATAGAACATATACTCGGGAAAAGGAGATATAAAAATTGACACACACTTGTGTAGTTAAAATATGGTACTCAAGTGAGATAACAACAAATAAATTGCACATAGTATAGACGTATAACACATGCCGGGAAATATATATGTTGAAACTTACATTTTTTATTTTAAAACTAAGTTAATTAATATAAACGTCACTAATGAAAACAAGGAATGATATATCAAACTTAACTTGAACAAATTTGACGATATATATTGTTCTAAACTAAAGATGTGTAAAAATGAGTCATAACGAATTATTAATAACAAGGCAAACTTAGTAAATTTTAAATTATCCAAGTTTACTACAATTAACGTTATATTAAATCTTCTCAAACCATTTAACTAGTAGGTAATAAACGTCACGTACGTTAGGTCTTACTCCTAAAATCAACATAATCGGACATGACGAACAAATTACACAAATATATATATATATATATATATATATATATATATATATATATTATATATATATATATATATATATATATATATATATATATATATTACATCTCGACTGAATCCATTTGTGCTTTAGATAGTTCAATATCCCCAATTCCTCAATACCGTACCTTTAGGTCATTCTTAGAGCTACACCTTACCATTTCTTAGGAAAGTCCTTAGTAACCACACTTGCCGCCACACAAGTGACAACAACATAAATACTCTAAAACGTTGAAATTAAATTATGAAAGAACTTGAATTTAATACTTGAAACTAAGACATGATTATTCAATCTAGGTTGCGTCTTGGTGCCGTGCACTCCTTAATTTCACAGCATTCACTGTTCAGGCCATTAAAGGTGAGTTTATAGCCCCATTTTATTTATACTTGTTTTACAAATATGGGGTGAGAAACATGCAAATCTTTTTATGGACCATAATATTATAACTTTTTCTCAAAACTATTGCGTAGTTAGCCTAAGCCCTAGAACCCACTATCATGCCCATTTTCATGAGCCGTTAGTTCCCTTTGGGAAGCGCGATTGCTTTAGATAGATCTATTGGGGTGACTCCCCCGTTCGGTTGGCCAGACAGGTCAAGGCGGACGTATAGCAAGTCGGACTTCGAGTATATTGGGTTAAACACTCGCTAAGGGCCCCTTGACTATTATTTATGTGTTAGAGATTAGCACACTAAACTGTCGAGCTTCGGTTGCATGAACTTAGTGCTAGCGCGATAGATACTTTTGTATGACATTATATGTGTTATAATGATCATGCTGGTCTAAATTAACTATTTGATGATTTTATTTAAACCTATGAACTCACCAGCTTTTTGCTGACTTTTTAGCATGTTTTTATCAGGTGTTTGATTTGATTTATTATGGCATGATTTGGCAAGGCAATGGTCATGGAGCTTTTTCTGACAGACTGGCAATTTAATTTGAGACTTGTTTTTATTGGGGACCACTGTATTCAATGGGCCTAACTTTTATCTAAACACTGAATTATCTTTTGTAAAACTCTATGTATTCCGTTCTTTGTTACCTTGTGTTGTGATTTCCAATCTACGCAAAGTAGCACCCTCATAGTTCTGTATGCTTCCGCGATTGTTAAATTTTGGGGGCGTTATAGATTGGCATCAGAGCCTAGGTTATAGAGAACTAGGTACATATAAACCCTAAACTATAACCATTTTTTTTATAAAAACAAGTCCCTATGACCGCCACTTGCCTTGCTTGCCATTTTGCTTGATGTTTATCTGACTTGACTGCATGTTATGATTGTGACTTATTACTATAAGTATTATATGTATATATTTATATACACTTAACCCACACTAGTTATTATTCCGATATACTTACACACGTATACCATTTTGTCACAGACTATGTCTTCCCATCCTATCCCGCCGATCTCACCAGATTCAGAAGACCCATACATGCAAGTGTTGCAAGCCTACAATGTACCGGACCCCGATTTACCCGATCCTACACTCACTGCAGCATTGCCTACTACTAACACTACTTCCATCCAGCCTACTGATCATACTGCACAGCCTACTCTTCCAGTCCGACACACTGCCCGCATGCGAGTTCCTGATTATCGGATGAGGTACTCAGATTTTCTATCATCATCCTAAAGGAGAGCTTGAGTTATCTATACGGGTACCTCCACCACTCTAGTATCTCTTTCACCAGCATCATCTTCAGATCGTTCACCACCTCGTCAAAGGCTCAGGAGGGCCGATGACTTACACTCAGCAGAAGAAGAAGAGGAAGAAGAGGATCCTGAGGAGGATCCTGAGGAAGAGCCAGTGGCAGACTCTATTCCTGAAAATATTGCACCAGCTGAGCCACGACACGGAAAAGGGATTATGGAGGAAGTGCCTAGTACATTCGAGATAGGACAGAGCTCCAGGGTAGCTCAGATTGTGGGAGAGGACAGGGATATGCCTCTCGGGTTAGGTTTGAGAGCTGCTAGATTACGAGCCAGGGATGAGGCTCCGGTCACCTGTGAGATTAATGGCGAAGTATGGAAAGATATAGAGTGTATTCATAGCACTCCACTTCAGGCAGGTAGTCCCACTTATGAGCCTTCTTCACCTACATTCGTGCCACCATCTCCATCCATACTGATTTCCCCTCCACCTGCTATCTCACCAGTAGCAGAGGAGGAGGAAGATGATGTCACCAGATTTTTAGTTCAGCTGGATGCTCAGGGAAACTTGTTGGACGTTCATTCTGATAAGTTGGAGAGATTAGGGAGACGGGATGAGCAGGTCGGCAGAGAACTTGCCGGAGTCCGATAGAGACTAGGAGACATAGGAAGAGACCAAACTAGGGCATGGGATGCCGAGTGGACGAATTAGCACCGGATGCATGAGCTGGAGTCAGTTATGGCTAGAGTTACGAGAGTTGAGCATGAGGATCATAGGGAGGTATTAGCGTCGAGAAGACGCATTGTGCAGCTTGAGACTAGGGTAGGTAATCTGGACACCATTATAGCTCGGACGGCGCAGGAGCTAGAGCAGCTACGCATCAGACAAGATGGATTTTAGTGTTAGGAGTTGAGATGTATCCACACTATACTGGATAGTTGCCAGTTAGTGGTAGTAGTAGTCTTTTGTCTGTAATCAAGGAACTTGTGTTATTTCTTAGATATTCGAGCTTGAGATTTTGTATGCACAACCTTATTATAATATATGACGAGCTTGATCGACTATTTTATTATGTTATCATTCTTAGGAATTTACCCTACCCATATACGTTACACTTGTGCCAATTCTACAAACCTTGATTATCTCTATCCTTCTTATACAGCAAGATGCCTCCAAAGAAAGTAACTAGAGCCACCCGTGCACAAACAACAAACCAAGGCCCCGCTGGAGCTGCAGCAGCCCCACATGTGAATCGAGCCATGCTTGATCAGCTCGTAGAAGAACGCGTGGCAGCAGCACTGGCTGCAGCAAATAACTCCACAAGAGATGTTGGTAACTCGAGGCCTACAACCAACAATGCTCATAGTTGTACATATCAAGACTTCCGAAAAGTAATGACTGGAGGTTTTGGTGGTACTGAAGGAGCAGTTGTGCTAGTTAGATGGATCGAAAGATTGGAAACAGTGTTCCGAATCTGTGGATGTTCGGAAGAGGACCGAGTTAAGTTTGCGTCGTTCACTTTTCTGGATGCAGCTCTAACTTGGTGGAATAACTACTTGAAATCATCTGGCTATGACGCTGCATATGCAATGTCATGGGAGAGCTTTAAAGAGATGGTTCTCAAGAAATATTGTCCTAGGAATGAAGTAGAGAAGCTGGAGGTAGAATTTTGGAATCTTAAGGTGCAAGGCACCAATATGGCAGTATATAACCAATGCTTTCAGGAACTAGCTCTATTGTGTCCTGATATGGTTCAAACTGAGACTCGCTTGTTGGAGAGATATATTGGTGGATTACCTCAGTCTATTAAGGGAAACGTCACTACGTATAAGGCTACGGATCTCCACGAAACCATGGAGGTAGCCAACAAGCTGATGGATTAGGTGATCGAAGATTCGATCGAAGCGGGTGTGAACAACAAAAGAAAATGGGATGACCATTCCCGGAATAACAACCACCCGAACAAGAGGCACGAGGTTGCCAAGGTGTATGCAGCCGGGCCAACAAAGAAAAAGGTCTACGCTGGAAACTTGCCGTTTTGCAATCGATGCAAGTTGCATCACAAGGGTCCATGCACAGTCAAATACAATAAATGTCAGAAAGTAAGACATATGACCCGCGATTGCAGAGCAAGACCCCTAGCAATAGCACAGGTTGCACCGGCAAACAGCCCAAAGGCCGAAATCACGTGTTTTGGCTGTGGTGAAAAAGGGCATTATCGGAATGAATGCCGAAAGATTAAGAACCAGGGCAACGGTGGCAACAAAGGCCAACAAGGAAATCAGGGTAATCAGAGAAACCCAGGAGCTGGCATGAACCAAGTAGCTGTTGTGCCCCAAGGAAATTGGGGGAATGATGCAGGAGCTCGTGGCAGGGTTTACGTGGTGGGCAAAGTAGAAGCCCAGGAAGACCCGAATGTGGTGACGGGTACTTTTCTTTTAAATAACCGCTATGCATCTATACTATTTGATACGGGAGCAGATAGAAGTTTTGTCTCTACTGCCTTTAGTCTATTGCTTGGTATTACCCCGACCACCTTAGGCAACGTGTTTAATATAGAGCTGGCTAATGGGAAAATAGAAAGAGTAGACACCATAGTAAGAGGTTGCACTTTAAACCTATTGAACCACCCATTCAACATTGACCTAATGCCTGTAGAACTGGGTAGTTTCGATGTTATTATCGGCATGGATTGGTTGTCGAAATACCATGCCACAATTCTCTGCGACGAAAAGATCGTCCGACTACCTTACGGGAATGAGGTTTTAATCGTCGAAGGCGATAGGAAAGACCGAAGAAGTACCTCAAGATTAAACGTTATCTCTTATGAGAAGGTCCAGAGACATCTTGAGAAAGGATGTCTTCTCTTTGTAGCTCAGGTTTCTGGAAAGGAAGAAAAGGAGCCGGAGGGAAAGCGATTGGAAGAGGTGCCGATCGTTAGAGATTTCCGAGAAGTCTTACCTGAAGACTTACCCGGACTCCCATCGAAACAACATGTCGAATTTCGGATTGACCTAATGCCAGGTGCCGCACCTGTAGCATGAACGCCTTACTGATTAGCCCCAACAGAACTACAGGAGCTGTCTGAAAAATTGTTAGAACTCTCTGAAAAAGGATTCATTAGACCAAGTTCCTCGCCTTGGGGAGCTCCGGTTCTGTTCGTCAAGAAGAAAGATGGATCTTTCCGAATGTGCATCGACTACAGGGAACTCAACAAATTGACTATCAAGAACCGATACCCACTTCCCAAAATCGATGACCTGTTCGATCAACTTCAAGGATCGTGCGTCTATTCAAAAATCGACTTAAGATCCGATTATCATCAACTAAGAGTTCGGGAAGAAGATATTCTGAAGACGGCATTTAGAACTCGATATGGCCACTATGAGTTCCAGGTTATGCCTTTTGGCTTAACCAACGCACCAGCGGTATTCATGGATCTCATGAATCGGGTGTGTAAGCCGCACTTGAACAAGTTTGTGATCGTCTTCATTGACGACATATTGATATACTCTAGGAGTGAAAAAGTTCAAGAAGAGCATCTTAGGCTGATTCTGGAATTGTTGAAGAAAGAAGAGTTATATGCCAAGTTTTCTAAGTGAGAGTTTTGGATACCAACAGTCCAATTCTTAGGTCACGTAATTGATAAACAAGGTATTCATGTAGATCCCGCGAAGATTGAGTCGATAAAGGATTGGGCGACACCTACAACTCCTACAGAAATACGCCAATTCTTAGGACTCGCAGGATACTACAGAAGATTCATTGAGGGATTCTCAAAAATAGTGAAGCCTTTGACCAAGTTGACCCAGAAAAATGAGAAATTTGACTGGGGAGAGAAAGCGGAGGAAGCTTTTCAACTTCTCAAGGAAAAGTTGTGTAGCGCACCCATCTTAGCCCTACCTGAAGGCAGTGAGGACTTTGTAGTCTACTATGACGCCTCTCACAAAGGGTTAGGAGTTGTACTGATACAGCGAGAAAAGGTGATAGCTTACGCCTCGCGACAATTGAAGACCCACGAGAAAAATTATACTACTCATGACCTAGAGCTAGGGTCAGTAGTGTTTGCCCTCAGAATCTGGAGACACTATCTTTACGGCACCAAGTGCGTAGTATATACCAACCACAATAGTTTGCAACATATCCTAGATTAGAAGGAACTCAATATGAGGCAACACCGATGGTTAGAATTGCTCAGTGACTATGACTGTGAGATTCGATACCACCCGGGCAAAGCAAACGTGGTAGCGGATGCACTTAGCCGAAAA